>CM076576.1:283929226-284305268 GCA_034641835.2 Pinus albicaulis | reverse complement strand
CCCAGGGGCCTGGCACCTTTAGAGGACCTCTTTGATTTCGATGATGTAGCAAAAAATCCCACCATAGAACATGCAGAATCAGATATAGAAGAATGCAACATTGGCACTGAAGACAGACCCAAAATGATAAAACTGGCTAAGTCTATACCTGCAAACATGAAGAAGAAATACATTGACCTGTTTAAGGAATTCATTGATGTGTTTGCGTGGAGCTACAAAGACTTAAAGGCCTATGACACCAAGATTATACAACATAAGATACCACTGAAGGAAAATCAGAAGCCTTTCAGAAAAAAACTTCGAAGAATCAATCCAAAGAAATTGCCTGCAGTAGAAAAGGAAATTAAGAAGATGTATGATGCAGGCATAATAGTCCCCGTAAGGTTTTTTGATTGGGTGTCAAACTTAGTGGCTGTAAGGAAGAAAACAGGTGAGATTAGACTATGCATAGACTTCAGAAACCTGAACAGAGCCTCCCTGAAAGATAACTACCCTTTGCCTAGAATAGAGCATATCCTACAGAAGGTAGTGGGCTCTAAGAGAATCTCCCTGCTTGATGGTTTTTCAGGATACAACCAAGTTCTGGTACTCCCAGAAGATCAACTCAAAACATCTTTTACCACTCCATGGGGCACCTTCATGTATGAGAAAATTCCCTTTGGATTGATAAATGTTGGAGCTACCTTCCAGAGAGCAATGGACATTGCTTTCTCAGACGAGATTGGAAACTTTATAGTTATCTACTTGGATGACTTGATTTTCTTTTCTAAAACTGAAGAAGAACACTTAAAACATCTGAGAAAAGTTTTTGAAAAATGTAGAAGGTATGGTCTGTCCCTAAACCCCAAGAAAACTGTTTTTGGGCTGCAAGAAGGTAAGCTTCTGGGCCACATTATATCTGAGAAATGGATTAGGATAGACCCCCAGAGAGTTGAGGGAATACTTCAAATTACACATCCAAGAAACATCAAATAGCTACAGTCCTTCATCGGGAAGATTAATTTCCTTAGAAGATTTATCCCCAACCTTGCTGAGCATCTTAGGAAAATGACCGAAATGCTAAAGAAAGATGCAGGAATCAAGTGGATTGTTGAAGCCAAAAACTCTTTTGAGTCAGTGAAGCTTGCACTCACCCAGGCCCCTGTCCTTATCAGCCCTGACTTCTCAAAATATTTTCTGATCTTTTCATTTTCTTCCCCACACACAATAGCTGCAGTTTTACTGCAGAAAAATTCGGAGGGTAATGAATAGCCTATAGCCTTCTTCAGTAAAGCCTCAAGAGATGCACCCTTAAAGTACAACATCATGGAAAAACAGGCCTATGCTCTGATTAAGGCCTTAAAATACTTTAGGGTGTACATTTTGCATTCTCACACCATTGCCTATGTGCCAAATATAGTGGTTAAGGATATATTGTCCCAAGACCCAGATGGGAAAAGGGGAAAATGGATTGCTACCATCTTGGAATACGACCTTGAAATAAAACCCACCAAGCTGATCAAAGGTCAAGGCCTGGCCCAATTAATGGTTGAATCTAATTTGCAGGCCTTGGACATTAACATGATGAATACCTTGGATGAGCAGGAAAGCTTACCTGATCTAACTATAGAAGAAAAATTTCAAAACTCTCCTTGGTATTCTGACATCCTTTATGTCCTCACCAATCTAAATGCTCCCACAGAAATGACAAAAACTAAGGCCAGATTCATTAAACTCAAAGCCAGAAATTATTGTATTTTGAATGAGAACCTATATTGGAAAAATCTGAACAGCCTTTTGGTGAAATGTTTGTATGAAACTGAAGCTGAAAGAATTAAACAATAATTCCATGCTGGGGAGTGTGGAGGCCACCTGAGTTGGAAACCACCGCTAATAATATACTCAGGGCTGGTTGCTATTGGTCTACACTCTTTAGTGATGTCCATAAAATGATTCTTCCCTGCCATAAATGCCAAGTCTTTGAGGGCAAAAGAAAACTCCTTCCTCTCCCTTTGCAACCGATCACCATAGAAGGTCCCTTCATGCAATGGGGCCCCCTTTTTATTTATTATTAGTAATAATACTAAATAAATGAGGACCCTTAGTTAAAAACTCCAAAAAATCAATTAGGATTTGTTTGCCTTTTCGAATAAAACTTTCTATCATAAACCTATAGAAATCCCTTAAAAAGAATATTTAGAAACACTTAAGTTTATGATAGATTATAATAAAATTTCTCTTTAAACAAGATAGCGCATCCATAACAAAATGGTATATATAAAACGCATTGATCGCAGATCGCATAGCGCAGAAAACAGAAATGATTAATGAATATCTTTTGCGCTCTTGTCAATTATGCACTTTTACGATTTTGCGCTTTTGCGATATGCGCTTTTGCGCAATTTCTGCTTTTGCGCTATTTTCATGACTGCGATGATTTCATTTTGCGATATTGCGACATTGTGCAACAAATCGCAGATCGCAATGTCGCAGATTCATATAGGCGCGCTATCCCAAGGAAATCTTCCCATATGTCAAATCCGTTATGCGCTTTAATGATTATATTAAATGATTGGATTGATTATTAATGGGAAATGAGATTGTGTTTAGATTGAAAGTCGTTTCACAATTAAAATATTATATTTCATCCGCTTTCACATTCAAAATAGTCTCATCACCTTTCTTATATCATTACTCTCATTTATTCGTAAAACGCAGGCACGAAGGAGCAAACGACTATACAAAGCTTCCGCTAAACACTATGGGTAAGAAGGAGAAGAGCTCAAATTCTGAAAACAAAGAGATGGCTTTGCTATATGCAGACACCGCCTGTAACAAGGATGCCGGTATATCCACTTGGGAGGGAATGTATAATCTGTTAGAAGATGAAAACCCTGTGGTGATAAAAGTTGCAGCTACAGCAGGTTCAAAGAATACGTCTGAAGCAACCCTTAGAGACTTGGCTTGCTCATTTCTGCATAGAATAGCAGTAAGGCCAAGGATTCTCCCATATACAGACATGGTGAGATGGGTGCTGGATAGCACAGATATTTCAGACAGACAATTCAGAACTCCATCTGAAGAGCTAATTGGGTCATTCACCATAGAAGATCTGAGATTAATGTATAAGCTGCCAGAACCTCAGGCGACTTTCAACAAGCAATTTATGGAAGAGTTTGCCAAAGAACACTCAAATTTGGTAGAATGCACAAAGGAGTGGACCAAAAGAAGTGAACCATTGAAGAAAAACAAACAAGGTATGTACAGCACGGGTTCACTTACCTCTCCTTATTGTTTTACTGCTGCCATGTTATGCAGGCTTTTTGGAAAGCTTGACATAAATATGATCATACCCGAATGGCTTCCTTTGTTGAATGCGGCTGTTAATTCTACAATTGTAGACTGGGCCAAAATCCTATCTGATAATCTCACCACTGCTATTTTTCACTACCAGTCTAAACGAAATGTTTCCCAGCGGGTTTATTCGCCTTTTTATTTATCTGCTTATGTCATGGACGCCATCTGGTATGTCTCTAAATTCCCTGTGATGGGCTGGAAATGGACTATCCACGATCCTTTGCCCATTCATGTGTACCATAAAGAACTATGGGAGTCTAAGTTTGTCCCCCATTTTTACCAAATTTGTCATGGAATAATGCTGCCATTGTACATAACATTGTATAATAAGTATCCCCCAAGGTTATCCTCAGAAACAGAGGTTGATATTCTCCCCGTCGCGAGATGGCTTGGAGAAGAATTGTTCACCTATATTAGGGTTTTTGGAAGTTATGCTTCTCCCCATGTTTTACCCTTATATGTTCCAGATAGACTTGTAGCTCGGGAAATTTCTTATCAGACCTGTGGCCAGGGAGGTATAACAAAAGATTTAAAAGAGAAGAAAAAGGGCATTTGGCCACAATTTCCTGTAAAATGTGGAACATTTTCACTGTTTGATATTGGTCATGCATTTCAAGAGATAGGCAACATTACATGCCTACAGCTGTTCAAATTCTCAAGAAGGTTATTCGACCCAAATGATATTGTTAAGAATTTTACCAATGCAATCAAAGTAAGGGAATTTTCCGGGGAGCAGGATCTTTTTGATGATATGTTCCAAGCAAGAAATTCATTCAAAGAAGTTTTGAATTCAGCTCAAGCTCAGCTATCTCCAGAGGAATTCCAGGAATTCAAGCTTTACAGAGAAAGGAGACTAATTCCTATTCCTTTGGATAATCTACGCTTAGAGCCCGCAAGGGAACAAATTCCTAGCGTTAGTCTTAACGGCAGTTCAAGTACAGGTAAATCTAAATCAAAATCTGATAGAGATTCTGAACACTCCAATAAGTCTAAAGAAAAGGAAGATAAAATGGAAGAATCCATTAAAGATTCTGCACAATAAAAAGAGCTTACTCAACAACAAATTTTGACTTCTCAACAGACAAATCCTCCTCCAACCAATGTACAGCAACAACCAGTCACCATTGAGTTAGATAAAGAATGGGAAACCTTTAATCAATTGATTAATGTAGAAGGACAGAATGTACAGACCCCTGTCCAGACAACCAAAGTTTTGAGCACAGGAACAAGCAGCACAACCGCAGTAACATAGCACATACCAATCACAACCTCCTCTGAAATTGTACTTAATGTAGAGGACATTCCTCCTATGGATGTATTTTACAGCCCAAAATACAAAGCAGTAGTAAAGAGACAAAGGAAAAAGAGAAAAATAGAAAGTGCAATTGCTACTGAAGCAGAACAAGTAGATGTTTTGTGGAAAGATCCTACCACATAGCCTACTCATAATCTCACTAAGTTATCTCAAATAACAGGAGCTTATGCTTCAAGAAAATTGATAAAGCGCTGAGATACGCCTAAGGATGAAAAAGAAGAACAGTAAAAGCTCGCAATGCTGAATCGCAATGTGTAATGTGCCAATAAGGAAGTTATTGAATTGAAACTTGAAGAGTTACAACAACAACTCAAGAAATGCAAATAGGACATCAAAAAGCCTGGGGCCGATAAAGACAAACAATAGCTGCATTATCCAAGTTCAGCATAAAGATGATCCTAAGCTTCCTGAATTCATTTCAGAAACCATCTCTTTAAACAATCAACTACTGCAACAAGAGGAAGTTTTCTGCCAAAAAATATTGCAATGGAATTCTTTGTGCCAAGAGAGCGATAAAATCACAAATCATGTCGTAGATTTACGAAATGATTATGATTTTATTAATGAAAAGATCAATGATTATCTGGCATGGCAAAAGACAGAAGAAGGCAGAAAAGCTGGTGCGCCCATCATTAATGAAAACCATAAAGAAATACTGTTTAATAACTGGGATGCACAAATCAGAAGGGCAGAAAAGGCAGCAGAAGAGGCGGCTACAGTGGCAAACACTCTCACTGATTGTGTAAATGACAATTTACACAAAGCTAACTTGATTCCTGAAACTGTTCCAAGATATCTCCCACAGGAAAATCAACTGCAAACAGAATGGAGGCAAAAGGCAGAAGAAAGAGCAAAATCCATCCAAGGGCTGACAAGATTGAATTGGGACTCATAATGGAAGTACTTGGTGAAGCCACATAGTCAGCACAGTGCGCTCAATTGTATCATCAATGCTACAGAGAAGATTGCTCCTACGCTTGCCGACTCTGTCTTTTCAGGACAGTTGAATTCTGAAGTCTGTCAACCGCATCTTCTCAAAACTATGCTAGATGCCTGCAAGCTTAAAGATCAAGTTAATAGATAGATAGATTTAGTTTTAATTTCACTGTATTTTAGCATAGGAAAAGGACGGTCATTGAACCGAATCCTTAATTTTTGTAATAAACTATTTTTAGATTTAGCTAAGTAGTATTTAAACCCCTCTCATGCATTTAGAGAGGGGTCCTGGATCTTAATATTTTTGGACTTGGAGATTGCATTTCTGTTCTCCATTGTCATATATATTTTTTAAAAAGGATCACATCTGGTGATTTTCATGTGGCATTATCTTTGAAGTGTTGCATTTCTGTACCTTGGAATTTGATTTTGCATTAGAGTTACTGGATAGAGTATCAGATTGCATTTGAAAGTCTTCAAGATGAACAAGGTATTTCTATATGTTCACTGTTGATCTCTTTTGTCTTATGATATTCGTTTTAAAATTGCTATCATTTATATGTATATTGGTTTTCACAACGCTTTCTTTTATATATCATTTCTGAGTATAATTGAAACATTATTTTTCATAGTTACATGTAAATCGTATACAATGATGAATGCAATATGCTTATATAACTCTGTTTAATTTCTTAAACAGAGTTATCTTTATTTGTTTCTGCACATTTCAATTTAATTAATAATACATTTTCATGGTTATTGTTGAATTGAAACAATCTTAAGTTGTATTCACATATAGCTACCCGGGTTAATGTTAGAATTTCTTTATCAGTATTTAGCTTAAATTATATAGTTTTATTTCAGTTAGTTTAGTCCCATTTCCACCCATCCAATCCAATCCATTTAGTTACAAGGAAACTGGTCCTTTAAATCCAGTCGGAGCCACCATACCAAACGGAAAAGGAGCTGTCTTAAGGTCCCGACTGGGTGGTTTTCCCCGATGTTTGAAGCAGAGATTTTCTAGGCTTCAACATTTTTGGCACTAGAAGGAGGGCCTGAGCTATGAATGGCAAGTAAATCTTTATCCACAAGCCATTCTGAGAGCAAAACACCCTCATTAAATTCTTCAATTTCTTCTAAAATTCAAAATCCTAGAGAAGAAATTGCAGAAAATATTCAAACACCCACTACCAAAATCTCAAAACATTCAGACAAGCAACATCCTGAGTCTCCTGAAGTTGAAGATCTAATTCAGAAATTGAAAGGATTCTCATTATCTCTGGAAGAGTCTGAAATATCTGAAGGTAGTGTAACTTCAAAATTTATTCCTTCGAAACCTCTTACTAGGTTGCAAAGTGAAAAACTTGGTATTCCTCCGAAAGAATTTCCTTTACCTAGTAAGGGCAAAACAAAAAGAATTCAATCGGAAACAGAAAGTGATACAAGTTAATCATCTCATATTCAATCACCTGTTTCCAAAACCACAACTCAACAAAGTGCAGTCGTTTCATCAACATCTATACAAACATCTTCTCCTCAATTCTCATCAATCTCAACATCATCTATTCCAACCACTTCTATTCAAATACCACCAGTTTCTACTATTCCTCCAATAGTCATCCCAATAATGGCACAGAGACCATGGTCTACTCCAGGAGCAGTCAACATGGCTGCACCTTTACATGATTTACCTGACAATCTTGGAAAATGGCTTCCAAAGTTTAGCCCAGATCTTAAAATTCAAGCCGAAGAACATATCAATAACTTTATGCTGGCTATAAATTTAAATGGAGTCATACACGAAGATGTTGTTGTTAGATTATTCCTATATACTCTTCAGGGAGTAGCAGGATCATGGTATTTTTCATTACCATCAGGATCCATAACGAGTTGGGACATTTTTGCAGATCATTTTTTGACCAAATTTGGAGATGACCGATCAATTGCAACTTTACTCAATGATATCTCAAATTTGAAAATAGAACCCAAGGAACCTATAAAAGAATTCAATGCTAGATTCAACAAACTCTTGAACAAAATTCATACAGATTCACAACCCAGTGAACAAGTCAGAATTGAATGGTATATAACTGCCTTACCCTCAAACATAGAAATTTTCGTAGACAGAAGCTCTTCTGGAGGAGTTTTCAGCATTGGGTCGACACCAGTTTTCTGGTACAGCAGGAAGCAGAGATCCGTGGCACTCAGTTCAGCAGAGGCCGAGTACATGGCAGCTAGCTTGGCTTCATGCGAGGCTATTTGGATGAGGAAGATCCTCGCAGGTTTGTTCAGGTTGCATTTGGAGCGTACAGTGATCTACTGTGATAACCAGAGTTGCATTAAACTCTCAGATAATCCAGTATTTCATGATAGGTCCAAACACATCGACATCAGGTACCATCATATCATAGATTGTGTTCAGCGGAGAATCATGAGGCTTTCATATGTTCCCACGGAGGATCAGGATGCCGACATCCTGACGAAGGCGCTCACCAGGAGCAAGTTCGAATTCCACAGAGGCAGGATAGGGGTTGCAGATAATCCATATCTTGCTAAGAGGGAGTGTTGAAAATGTAGCAAGATGATGGAGCTTAGTGAAATGAAGTCGCCTTCACTAAGTGGGCCCGCAGGCAAATTTTGGCACAAAATCTATTTTTAGACTATGTCTATTTTTAGACATATGGAGCATGGTTCAGGGATTCCAGTTTGAGATTCTTGGAGCATTGGTCATGTTGGTAAAAATAGATGGGACTCTATTTTTTAGGTCGAAGAGGTCGAAGGCTATTTTTAGACTGCCTCTCCTAAAAATATGGAAGTCAAATATTATTTACCCTTAATAATATTTGGACTCTAAACAACAGTTTACTCTCTTGGAGCACTTCAGTTCGAGCTACAGAAGTGGCTCATGCATCTGACAGAGGAATCACGTGGTTCCTAGGGTTTGATGGCATCATGCATGGTTGACTTCAGTTGGACTTCAGTGGCAGAAGTTTGGAGGAGTTAATGAGACAGCTAGTGGAGTTGTGTTCTGTTTATTTTAGTTGAACTGGTTGAGATTAGTTTAACTAGCTAATAAATTAGTTATGAGTGGAGTGAATTAAATATTATTTAATTCATTAATTAGTAACTCATTATTCAACTCAAGAACACATCAGTTCACTACAGTGCATGATCAGTTCAGTGGAGACCAGTGAAAGAGGTAGATGAAAGGTGGAGTTAGCTATCAGTGGCGACATCAGTTGTGCATGAGATTTGAACCACACTTGGAGGAATTTCCCATGATGATTGCGCTGTCAAGCCAAGGAGATTCGAACCTTGGATCTCTATATAGACAGGCCTGGATTGCGCAATAGAGGCAAGGCAATTGGCGGTGAGTTTTGAACCAGTAACCTGTTCAAAACTAAGCTAGTTTGTGTGTAACTTCATGAGATAGTACTGAGTACTTGTGAGGAGTATTGTACTGAGTTGTTACATGATTTCTCCATTATAATATACACAATAGCTGCAGGGTTTTCAGCTATAAGCTTTCCCCATACATACTGTGTTAATGTGTATGATGAGTTGATGTGTTATCGCTTGATTTTATTTCCGCATGTTTGATGATCTGAGTGGAAGAGATTATGTGTTGCATATAAATTCGAATTGTATGTGATCAGGATAGTCTCGGTGGATAATTAATTATTATTCAGCAAATTTCTACAAGTTTAGACTTAGGGTCACTTTAAAATAATTAATTTTATTAATAAAATACAATCTAGGTTGAATTTCCCCCAAAAAATTTGGGTTATTTGGAATACTTGTGTCTAAGCCTCTCCACAAAGTTTTAGACTTAGAGCATATCCGATGCTACCTCAAAACAACACTCCCTCTTAGTGAGGAATGTGCTCTATAAAATATGCCCTGCTACACACCGCTCTAAATCTGAAGCATCTCCCTCTCTGTTTCTGATGTCTAATAAGCTATCCACCAACCATTGTGCTGCTACTGCAATTGTACTTATATTGGCCCTGCCACAATCAACATTGCATATGTACTGCAAGTCCCTCTCAAATGTTGTATCTACTACTAGCACTACAATTGTTGACTCTGCGGTGCAACTCAATTGCTGAGAGAAGCAACTAAAAAACATCCAAAAATATGAACAAGTGTTCAAGATGCATCTCAATGCTAAAAATATGACTTTGCTAGTCCCACGATGTCCCTCTAAAACACTACGTTGTTGCTACCTCTGCACTGCATCAATATGCATTGTTGCAACTATACACTGCACTGCTCAGATTCTGGCGCTGATAACCACTGAATTTTTCACTCCAATACTCCTTTGCACCGACTGAAAACTTCTCCAGCCTGCTGCTCTGATCTTGGGCACTGGTAGCAAGGTTATGATCCAAGAGGTAGAATCCTCAGGGATCCTGCCGAACTGAATTTCTTGCGAACTTACAGTTCAATGTCATCCCATCTCCCTCCTAGAGATGCATGGGCACCCATGGCATACTTATATTCCTCAATCGTTGTAGATGCAGCCTTCCGATCGTGCTTCTCGTCCTTGTCATTTTTCTTCAAAGGAAACAGGTTAGTGTAGTTACCAAGTTCACCATCTTCATATTCAGGTATCCTTCTTCCATCCCCGCTACTCATGCTACCCCTTGGATGCAACGGATGCAATTTTCTCCTCCTTCTTTGTATTCGACCCACTGCCACTACTATTGTCAAGTTTACACTTGAATAGGTCCCTCCTTAGCTCTTTTTACTGAAGAGTAGCCCACATCCCTTGCTAGATTGGTAAGGTTGTTCTGTCCATGATACTCTGTAAAAAAAACTGCCATTATTCAGTTACTACGTTAAGAGTCAGTATCACCATTACTGTAGGAGAAGGGTTGGACCCCACAGTTGCTAGTTGACCATGAGTTCCTAAAACCTAGTAAGGAATGAAACACTTTTTTCCCCTTTCTTCTTCTGCACCATGCTCAATTTCTTCTCTAAGTACATCTTCCGTTGCTTGAAATATCCTTTGTATAACACTGCTAAGGATTCCCACGTCTAACTAGTTGTGTCGTTGCCATCTATGTGGGACATAATGTGATATTTGGCTCCATCAAGGAGCAACCTTTTAGCCTTCTCCATATCGGCATGGTACTTCTTTAGCAGATCTAGATCTATAGGGACAACTACCATACTCGTCACAGAAATCTTGAGATCATATTCATCTTGAAGGCATGTAATTCTAGCCTTCTAGATTACATAGTTGGAGGATCCCTCCAACTAGTACTGATATCGAAGGCCATTAGATACCATTTCTGCTAAAATGAAAATGTCAAATATTCTCCCTCTCTTCCTCCCTTACGTAGAACTAGACTGGGTGATGCACTCCTTGCTATAGCTTATATATTTTCCACTTGGATCTGCTGCTCAGATGACAATAAATGGAATTCCTCAACTAGGAACTCTCTGAGGAAGAAAATTCCCTCACTATGCTTCTTCTTTTTCTTCTAATGACGCTCTTCCTATAAAAACTTGCCTACGTAAATAATTTGTCCCACCATCTCTACGTTGAGGCTCTGTGATGCTCCCTCTGGCTCGGAAAAATCTTGATCGCGAAGTCCTACCTCTCTATCGACTCACTGAGAGAGAGATTTTCTGTGAAACTTTAGCCCTTCTGGCCTGGACTGCACAATCTCTATGGGTATTCGAACTACTGATTTCTATAGCTATTCAGCCTCCTGCCCAGTGTTGGCTCTTCTCTTCCTATTTCATCTAAAACTCTATGATACCATGTGAAAATTCCAAGTCGTAGATTTGGAATCCTAGTGCAGAAAACTTAATTAACTTCACCTACTTGTAAATTACATTAACAAGTTATTTGCAGATTTATTTTGTAAATACTGAAGAAATTAACGAAGCAACTTTCACTTAATTAAATTAATATACGAAACAAGAAATTGAACAAAAGAAAAACATCAATAAGGACACCATTATTTTTGGAAAAATCTCCCTGGAAAAACCCAATGCGGGAAAACCGATGTAGCATATCTGAGGGTTTTATTATTAAGCAGTAGTTCTATATAAATAAAATATCTTGATGCCCTTCTGGAAATATAGTAAAAATAATATCACTGGGTAGAAGAAAAATTATGAGATTACCTCACTCTGCAAGTCTCGGTTGATCTGGTAGCTGAACTGACGAACCCTAGACACCCTTTTCTCTTCCTCTACACATTATTTTCATAGGCATGCATGGGGACCTATGAAGGACTACATCACCTAATCTGCGAAATATTTCAGCCCTCATAAATCTCAATTCTAGCCCTCCTGGCTCAGAACTTTGATCTCCTAGTTCACACTCAGACTTCTACTCAAAATACTGTGCTGCCTCTACGTGTGAACTCGTCGCCCTAAGTCACCCTCTCTAGGGATTGTGTCACCCTATTTGGGCTCTACACTTCTTCTTCTGTGTCTTTCTCTACCTCTATGTTGATTATTCTTGGCCGTGGAGAAGATCCTCTGACCAAAACTATCTCTGCCCCTCAGCTATGTGGGAATCTCTCAATCAAAAGTTTTCGTCTCAACAGTCCTCCTTCAAAAAATTTGATCTCTTGATCTCTTGTTGTGTCTTTTCAAATGACCCTCAAGCCATATTTATAGTCTTCTCGTTGAGACTTCAACGGCCGAGATTAGATCTCCAATCAATGACTAAGATTACTCTTTGACTTGATATTATTTTTCTAGAAAATTCACACACATATTCTATTTTCCTAAGTTGAGACTTAGGATCACTTTAAAATAATTAATTTTCTTAATAAAATACAATCTGGGTAGAATTTCACCAAAAAATTTCTAGGTTATCTGGAATACATGAGTCTAAGCCTCTCCATAAAGTTTGAGACTTAGAGCACATGCAATGCTACCCAAAATCGACCTCTTTTACATCTTCTTTATAGAAAAATTATACAATCTTAAAATCCATAATTTCTTGAAAATATTAAAGTATACATACATCCAATATTCAATCTAAATCTAATTAGATAACTAAGAAAAATAGAAGTGTCTAATCCTCTACTTTGAACCTGGATAGATAGTTGTACAACTACTAAAAGAGTGGATCTAGAACTTATTCATATATTCAGAATATAAATCTGGAATTCGGGAGATAGATTTGGAAATGCTCGAAATTAGGAATTGTCAGTTGATACTCTGGAGGGAAATATGTAACTGATGCTCAAAATCAAGTGGTAGATGAAAGAGTATTTTTTATTTATCTTTGACATCCATACTAACCAAAATAGCACATATTTAGAGGAAAAAAACCTCCAAAAAAATCACATTAATGATGCCAAAACAAGGTGTTGACAAAATGGATTGTTAGGCATTGCCATTTCATTTGGCAACGCTACTTCACCTTGTTTACTTCAACACTTCTACTGCCTCTGCTAAAATATATTCTAGGCTCAGTTTTCTCTGCTCGATTATGCCTTGGAAATAACCACAAAATTTGTGGCATGGAATATCCACATGGAGCCAGTATTGGATTACAATGGGATGCTAGAATACATCAAGAAATATGTATCGGAACCCCCATCATCTAATGCCTAGGATATTTCTCAGTGGAAGAAGGATTTGGCTAATGTGATTATAAATATATTGGAGGGATTTCAAGATCATATTGTCTCAAATCTCCAAAGGAAATAGAATTCGTTCGCAATGTGGAAAACATTGATATTGTTGTCTGAGAACAATAGTGACCACATGAATTTGACACTCAAGGACAAGCCCCGGAGCATCAATATGCAAAATAATGACACAACTCCATAGTACCTTAGTGTTACACAACATTTTGTCACTATCCCTCCAATCCCCATCCCGAACATTTGAGGCTTATTTCTGTGAGAAAAATAAAGTATCATGCCTTGCAAAGACCATCATTGCATCCCTTGCCATGAGCACAACATTCCTTTTGTTGACAACTTCCAGAACAGACCATCAAAAACACCTGTTTTTGCCTTGGTGCTAGTAGACCGTTATGCCCTCACGCCGATCGGGAAATTAACACTAGGCCCTGTGCCCATTGGCGCTCTGTCCCAGTTAGGTAACCATGCCAACCTGTTTATGGAATGTTTTTTAAAAATAGAGGTGAATTTTCCATCATAACAAGCTTCGTGGGTGAGTCATATGGAGTTGTTCGACTGAATAACCACTGCCTTCCTCCTTTGGCCTCCTGTTTCCACCTTTTGGGGAATCCTCCCAAGGGATAAGGCCTCCCTTCCACTATTGTAGGGATCCCAACCTCCTCCTCTCCCTCTATAAATACAACCATCTTCCATTGATGTGTTGGCTAAAATAAACATATTGTAGTTGAAACGCTAAAGAGATTTATGTACATTTGATCAGAAAAGATAGAACGGAAGAGACCCTCTTTGAGAGAGCTTAGACTTGTGTCTTCATCCCATCTGAATTCCCTGACAATTCATTGAGATGCGCTTCGACTGAATCCCGCTAAAAGAGGCTGTGACGTCAAGGCTTTGGTTGTAACTCTTTCTTCTATTAATACATATACATGGCTATTGTCTGGTTCCCATCTTGCGTTAATGTGTTTTATTTGATGCAATATGCTTAACCCTCCTTGACTGGTTAGTAATTATGAATGATAAAATTGTTTCGTATGCTGCTTTTGTTTGCTGATATTTGTGCAGGTATCCAAGCATCTTTGTGGAATGATCATGACCTGCCGAGACAGGAATCAAGAGGCCACCACCATGATAGCCACGACAACAATGATGGACTCCAGGTAGGTTAATCTACCTTGTATTTTTCATTAATTAATTACGAACCTTCACTCTATCTTGTCCCTTTGTTACTAGACCCACTCTATGGCTAGAGGGATCATCTCTGTCTACAGAGAGGATTTACTTGCATAACAAATTGGCGACTCTGCTGGGGATCAGTGTGAGTTTGTTGTTTCGCCCTTGTCAAATCGACTTTCGTCGTTGGCTTGTCTGTCTACCTTTTTCTAATTTTCTTGAGTGTCTGGAATCATCCTGTTTAGCTCTAGAGTGTCAAGATTGACCTCTGCTCACTGGTTTTCCCATTCTCCCATAGATATTCGGCTTGGCGCACTTTCTGTTTGAATAGTCATGCTAATTATGCTTGTTTTATTTGTTGCATTAGCGCCAACCCCTATTTGGCGCGGATTACCGCCTTACAGTCGTGTCGAACTCTGTAGGGTTTGGTTTGACCTTCCTGTTGAGTTTTTGGTCAGTTGTGCTTGACTCTGGTTTGTTTTTTGGTTTGCAATTGGTCTTTTTGGGTTGTTTTGACTGTTTTAGGCTTGCTCTTATCAACTGTTTTTCTATTTTCCTATCGTTCCAGTTCGTAGCCCTAGGGTTCTAGGTGTCTTTCGCTCACTGAGCCTTCTGGTTGAAGGTCGAGTCTTTTGGTTTTTGTCAATTCAATTCCTTGATCAGTTTCCTGAGTCTTTTTTGATCCTTTGCGCTTTGGTTTGTTAAACAATTACTTTGTTTTTTTTTTACTCTCCATCTCTTTGTTTGCGAGCATAGATTACATTGCTCATTTTGGGTAATTTAGAAGGCTTTCACTTTTCTTGAAAGAGTGTGTCATTAGTTTGAGTGTTTTTTGTGTTTGTATTGCTTTGATTGAATCATTCATTTTAGCTCTCTACATTCACAATACTCAGAACTAGTGTTTTCTTTGTTTTTTAATGTAATTAGTGCATTGTGTGCTTCATCTCATTGAAAAATTAAAAAAATTGCATCCTTTCATTTGCATCGGAAATGAAAAATTCTTTCACATAACTAGCACTTGCTTCTAGGGAAGAGTTTTCATTTCTCTTTTGATTTTGTTAGATGCATTAGGAGACTTCTTTGTATGTTTTCTATATTTGCTGCTTTATGAAAGATCTCTATCCTTTTCGTAGTTAGCATTCATCGAATGGAAAATTATTACATCTATCCCAGTCCAACCTACCGCTTCTGTGGCTTCGTCTGCATCGGTTCTTATGCATCAGTCGTCCAGATCTTCTGTTGTTCGTAGGTCCATCTCCATTAATCCTACATTCCCGGTTAGGCCTGCCACGAGTGGATCACAAAATCGTGCAGTAGAAAACCAGTCTGCTTTTGTACTCATGGTTTCCACTTATACTTTCGATGAACACATGTTGGATATTCACTGACGGTATGCTCCCTCTCCGGACGATCAACAACAGAACTCTCAGGGTTCTTAGCAGCCCCAAGCTCCCGTCAATCCTCCACATCACTATGATATATATAGAAACCCCGTTTATTTGATTCCTATTGATCCAAATCAAGCTGCTTATCTGCCTCCAGTTGATCCTTATCGGACCATCCCTCATCAAGGGCCGGTGATACAAGGACAACAATTTGGTCTACAAGGACAACCCCCTCTGGGACAACCTTTAATACCGCAGGGACAACCTTATGGTCCACAAGGGCAACCCTCACAGGGTCAATCTTCAGTCCAGCAACCCTAAGGTCCTTCTGGTCAACCTTGGTATCAATATCAACCAAGAGCATCTTACGTTCCTGGGGGGAAAATATATCCACCATAGGGAAAACCTCTTTCAAAAAAGCATCAACCATACGTTCAGTATGGCAAAAAAATTGTACAACAAGGACAACCCTATGGTCCTGATCTGGGTCAACCTGGTCCATCAAAACCATCAGGCCAACCTCTTCCACAAGGACAGCCTGGTGGCCCTTAGTATCCAGGCCAACTTGCTTCGTAGGGGCAACCTGCCCAACCCTAGGAGTCAGTTCAACTTACTCAACAACCAGTTCAATCTGTTCAATAGCCAGTTCAACCTGCTCAGCAGCCGATTCAACCTATTTTTCCTACTTAGTAAGGTCTTCCTGCTCAGCAGGGGCCACCTGCTCATCAAGGTCCACCTATTCAGTAGGGCCCTCCTGCTCAGCGGGGTTTGCCTGCTCAACCTCAAGGCGCTTATTACCCTCCTCAAGGCCAATATCAGCTGGTATATAGTGTTCCCCAAGGTTTCACTTATTACCCTTAAAGTCAATCCCAGTTGGTTTATAATCAACCTCAAGGCAATGCTTACATTTCGCAACAGAATCCATACATTGCTTAGCAAGGACCTCAATGGTATGCTCAAAATCAATATCCTCATCCTCAACCCCAATATGGGATGAATTATCAGGCGTATAACCCCTATGGTCAGAACCCTCTAGGAAAAAACATATGGGGGAAAAATTTCTCTCAGAATATGTGGAATGTTAACACAGGTCCTTATCAAAGGCCTCCAATGCCTTTTAATCCTCAATTACCATTTCTCGCTACGTTGGAACTGCCAGATGTGTCAAAGATTACGAATGATCTGATTCTTGATAACCCGTATTTGCCTCCAGTTCCGACTAAGACTCCTGGTGATTGTCCTAAGTTTAAGGGAAATTCTGGAGAGGACCCCCAAGTGCATGTTAGGACTTACCACTTGTGGTGTTCCTCTAACTCTTGGGTTGATGATTCCATCCAACTCCGTCTTTTCCAACGGACTCTTACTAGTGTCGCTGCAAAGTGGTATATTGAATTATCTCATGGTATTTTCCAAGAGTTCAACTCTTTAGCCATGGCATTTATAACTCATTTTAAGTTACCACTTCACTATGAGATTGGGACACACCTCCTCACATCCTTGAAACAGGACTGAGCTACTCACATCTCGAATCATATTCATGAATGGAGGCGTCATCTTCGCCTGATTAAGTTTGATATTCTTGATCAACTTCTAACTAATTGGTTCACTACCTCCTTTATCAATCAAATCGCTAAAGACATCGCTATGGGGGCATGTGTAACCGAAGAACAGGCCATTGCTCGTGCCTAGTACCTTGATCTTGTGTACTCCTAGTCTGGCACGTTGTATGATATCTTGCGTGATGCCCCTCAACTTGGAACTTCTAAAGCACCAACGACCCCATCCGTTGATCGTATTATTAGTTCCGTGTCTCAAACTTCTCGAAAGTCTTCTCCTTCAAATCTTGGGAAGAAAAAGTCTAATCCTTCCAATGATGCTGCTTCTCAGCCTACCCTGAATTCTGGTAAAACCGCAAAAGTCAACGCCATTCAGGCCAATTCGGCAGATAAAACTTCCATGGGAAAAAATAAGGGTAAAGGTAAGGCCAAAGCCAATACACTGAAACCAAATTTTTTGAAATCTCATACTGATGATGGATCACAGCGTAAGCTGAAGTACCCTTGTTTGATTTGTGATGAAGAGCACTACACCAAGGACTGTCCTTGACGGGCTGAAGTAAGTAGATTGCTCAAAGGCACCCAGGGAACTACTGCTATTATTAAAGAACCTTTTCCATCTCAGCAGACCCTGATGGTAGGGAAACCTCAGTCCTCTGCCCCATTTGGATATCAGGTGTTCATGATGAAAGGTTCCACGTCCCTTTCTATTGCTACTCGATTGAAAGATTATGCCGAATCGTGTCAGGCAGGGGGAAAGAGATCGCTTGTGGTCCTCCTCCTCCGCCTACTTTTGGCCCACTTCAGATTGAAGGGCCCAGTACTGAGCCCGTTGTATGACCACCTTCCAAAGGTGTACTCCACAAGTCTTCTTACAATCCAAATGCCTGTGCTACTCAACATTACAGTATTGTTGAGGATTTGGCTTAGGCGCCATCTACAATGTATGCATTAGAAGTACTTCAGATTTGTCCGTCTCAACAGAATGCTTTGCTATCCGGGATTGGCGAGGTTGATCCTACTGATACTAGCCTTCTCACTTTTGATTAAGATAATTTCGTTCCACGACTCCCACACCAAATTGCACTCATCATACAAGTTGGTATTAATGGCCTTGATATCCATCGAGCAGTTGTGGATAAGTGCGCGTCTACGTGCGTCATGTCATCATTTTTCTGGAAAGCCATTTGTTCTCCAGCCTTGAACTCATCGCCAAATTCCCTTGAAGTATTTGATGGAAGGGAATCAAAACCTTTGGGCATTCTCGCTAGTTTACCGATTACCTTGAAAGGGAAGATAATCAATGTCGAGGTAGAATTAGTTGACGCCAAGCTCAATTACAATATTCTCCTTATTCATAGTTGGACTCACGCCATGCTGTGTGTTCTGTCCACTCTCTTTCATGTCCCGAAATTCCTGCCTGAAGGAAATATTGTTATTGTTGATCAATTGTCTTTCTTCACCTCTTCTTCTGAGAACAACGTTCCGTATGTGGATCGGATTCCTACTCCCTATAAGAGCGTTGGGCCAGGTATCTTCAAAAATCCTGCCCTCATGGGTATTTTTCCCCTTCCTCCACCCAACACTATTCAGGTCAACATGATCTCTTAGTCTGATGACCCATGGATCATCCCTTCGCCTGAACAGATCGATTCTTTCGTAGATTCGATGCCATTGAGTCCAATCGAGATTGACTATTGTGAACTCATCGTGGCTTCAGAACCTCCGTCTTCTGAACATGCTCCTTTGAGCATGTCTCTTGATGCTTATTCTCAATCCCCTTGGCTTGGAGATTCAGATTCACTCTATCCCTTGAAAGATATATTTCCCTCCGATGAAGCCACGTGGAAACCATGTCTCTCAAGGATCTTCCATGGGATACTAGTCATCATTGTTCCTCGTTTATGCCTGACCTTGGGGCCATGTCTACGTGTCTTGAGAGGTTTGCGTCTCAAGTTCCTTCTCCTCTGCTTCAAACACCTATACTGACACATGAAGTTTTGACAGAGGGTAACCTGAGTAAAATCACACAAACAATGCCTATCGACAATTTTGTGAAACCAGGAATCGTCGAGAACATCCATATCGGGGTCACCCATTCTTCCGATGAAGTCCAGGTTTATATTAGCCTTTTCTGCGAGTTCCACGACGTCTTTGCATAGTCCTATGAAGAGATGCCCTTCATCAATCTCAATATAGTGGTGCATGAGATTCCTACCTACCCTGGTTTGAAGCCTGTTCGTCAGCGTCTTCATCCTGTGCACCTTCAAAAAGCTACTGCCATTAAAAGTGAAGTTGAAAAACTTCTCAATGCTGGTTTCATCTACCCAATTCCCTTGATCGAATGGGTCTCCAACACTGTCCCTGTAGATAAGAAACAATATACCATTCGGGTATGTGTTTATTATTGTGACATCAATCGGGCTTGTCCTAAGGATAAGTATCCTACTCCCTTTATCGCTCAAATAATTGATGACTGCGCTGGGAGTGAGATATTTTCCCTCATGGATGGATTTTCTGGCTCTAACCAGATTAAAATTCTCCCGACTGATCAGCATAAGACTGCCTTCATCTATCCTTGGGGTAATTTTTCATATAAGAAACTCCCTTTAGGCTTGAAGAATGTTGGGGCCACGTTTCAGAGAGCGATCTCATATTCTTTTCACAATATTAATCACATCGTCAGCCTTATCTGGATGACCTTCCGGCTAATTTAGCTAAGCGTAAGGACCATCTTGATGATATTCGTCAGATATTTCTTCATTGTCGATGCTATAATTTTAGGCTAAATCTGCACAAATGTGTCTTCTACGTCGATTATTGTAGAATCTTGGGGTTTATCGTATCCAAAGACGGGATTCACCTTGATCCACTCAAAGTCGAGGCTATCATTAATCTCCCCTCTCCATCTTCATTACATTAGTTGCAGAGTCTGTAGGGGAAGGATAATTTTTTATGCCATTTTATACCTAACTATGCCGAAGTAGCTAAAGGATTAACGCGATTACTAAAGCAGGGTATCCCTTTCATTTGGGATGAGATCACCCAGAATTCTTTCGATGCTCTGAAGATGTTGCTTGTCAATGCTCCTTTGCTGCATCCTCCAAACTATCATCACGATTTTTTCATCTATTTAGTTGCCACTTTTAGGACGATTGCCATGGTTCTGGTTCAAGACGATGATGACGGTGATGAGCATGTTATCTATTATCTCTCTCATAACCTTCTCGATACCGAAACGTGCTATGCCCATGTCAAGAAGTTAGAGTTAGCTGTGGTTCAAGCAGTTCAACGTTTTCGTCATTATATTCTGTTGCGTACTGTGACTGTGATTTATGAATGTAACCCTATGACTTATATATTTTCTCGACAATTGCTGGGGGGAAAATACTCAAAGTGGATTGTTATCCTCCAAGAGTTTGATTTGGAATTTAATACTACCAAATCGAAGAAATCACTATTCTTTGCCGATTTGATTTATTCCCCCCCTCTGACTCCGCTTCGTCTGGTTCTGAAGAATGCATTTCAGATGATAGAATTTTTCTGATTAGCACCCTCGATTCGTGGTACGGTGATATCATCGTATATCTTCAGACTTCCACTTTTAGATCTGAGTTGACGAAGGATGCTCTCCAACACATCCACTATCAATCGCAACCTTACCGTATAGTAGGAGATACACTCTATCTCGTTGGAGTAGATTCCATTCTCCGCTTATTTTTGACCCTCAAGGAGGATGAGAAAGTTTTGAATGATTGTCATAGTGGCGCATGTGGTGGTCACATGTATGGTTATGCCACTGCATAGAAGACTCTTCGTGCTGGGTATTTCTGGCCCTCTATATTCAAGGACTGCATTGTCACTATCCGTAAATGTCAAGATTGCTAGATCTATCAATGCAAGATACGTGTGCCACGTGCACATCTCCACCCTATCATTACCATTGGTCCCTTTATGAAGTGGGGCATCGATTTTATGATGTGTAACCCTCACTCGGCCGGGGGGCATGCTTATATTATTGTAGTCATTGACTACTTCACCAAATGGGCCAAAGCAATGCCTACATTTTCCGCCGACGGTAAGACAACAGCTCAGTTCATATTCAATCACATCGTTTCTAGGTTTGGTGTCCCTCAAGCCATCGTTACCGATCATGGTTCCCATTTTTGACATTATAAGGTGGCAGAGTTGACTTCTAGGTTGGGCTTGCATCATGACAACTCAACGTCATACTATCCTTAGGCCAATGGCCAGGTTGAAGCTGTGAACAAATTTCTTGTCACCATGCTTCAATGTACGATTGGGATGCACAAATCCAACTGCTATCTCATGTTATTTTTGGCTCTCTAGGCATACCAAACCTCAGTCAAGGATGTAACCAAATTCACTCCTATCTAGATTGTTTACGGTCTAGAAGCTACCCTTCCGATTGAGTGTGAAATATGCTCCCTCAAGTTAGTTGTTGAATTGCTGCCCAACACTTCCCCTGAAGAAGAGAATCTTCTCTGCTTAGAAAGGCTAGATGAAACTCGCTGCTTTTATGCCCTAGTCATCAAGGCATAGAAGAAGCGGGTCAAAGCTCATTTTGACCATTCAGTTTCCCCTCACTCCTTTGTAGAAGGAGACCTCGTCCTCCTATATGACCAAGCTCATGATAAGCTGGGGATAGGAAAATTTAAACCCATGTGACATGGGCCCTACATTGTTAAGCCTGTCTTGCAGAATGGTGCCTATCATCTCATTAATTATGAAGGTCATCCATTAGATTAGCCCAGAAATTGGTTGTATCTCAAAAAATATTATGCATGAGTCATTCGTGCATAATTTGTGTACATAGGTGTTATTTTCATTTTTGTACATGTTTTTGGCTTGGTGTGTTTTGCGAGCGTCTTCCTGCTTATTGGGTCATTACTTATTGTGTAGATATCTATTACCCTTTATGTCAGTTTCACGGATGGTGCTTCCTGCAGTACCCAAAATTTGTCTTCAGCAGCCTAGGTGATTTAAGATCCTGCTGATGAGTTGATAGATCTGCAAGGTATTTGTCTAGGACAAACTATAAACAATTTCGCTGAGCATAGTGTTGTTATTGAACTGTTAACTAAGGTGATTACCCTCGGCATTAGTGCATTGGTTGCAAATATAGTCTCACAGCTTGTTGTTCTTCAACTTAATAGGAATTATTCGATTAGAAACCCTCAAATTTTAAGATTGTATTTACGTGTTCGTTTGCTGGAAAGACATTTTGATTATATCACATATCAACATATTCCAAGACAAATGAATGCATTAAATGATACAGTTCCTAACATTGTATTAGATAGAAATTTGCGTAATCTGTAAAATCATCGTCACATGAAAGGCTCATATTAGATAAGAAGATATATGTATATATATATATATATTGAAAAGTTTGCATCAGTGTGCACCATAAGTTTCAAAAAATATGTGTGTTTCTGTTACATCCCGAGACATCATGTCTCTCAAAAATATGCAAAAGTAAATCCTAGGTGTCTAATCAGCGTGATGATCATGATAGCATGTCATTTTCTGTACAAGCCGCCTCAGCAAGCGGTGAATTCGATTTGAAACCCCTACAGTGTGTCTCTGATATGCACAAGGAACATCGTCAAATCACGCATAGTTCGGAACTTCATGAGAGATCTCCTCCAGATTGCACGCGATTTCCTCCTCCTCACCTCCCTCACCATGAGGGGCAATATCAAAGTCTCGAGGGACTCGCCTCGCTATTGGAGACATGCCTGCACGTCTTTCTGGTCCAACATCTGCATAACACATGGATTTAATGTTAGAAAATACATAATAAAAAATGATAATACTCATAAAAATAAAAAATTCGTCTTACCAAGTGCTTCATCCCAATCCTCTCCTTCTGTGAGTGGGATGTCCAGATCACCACTGAAATCTGTGCCAGATTAGGGCCAGTCCTCCATGAAAATTAGCTGTCGGTGGAGCCAATCAAAGAAATCCGGTCTCCAGGACATCTTTTGGCTGCCCCCCTGACCTTGGCATCAGTGCATCCCAACGGGCCATCCGTGGCTTCTGTGCTGGTGGTGTTGGGACTATCACTTCCTGTCGCTGGAAAATTTGTAGTCATTCCAGGAAGAACGATACCAGGATGGATCCATATCTGAACTGCTTTAGTTTTCCCTTCTTGCATTTTATCAGTTGATGTTTCATATTGATCGTCACTGCCTCTGCCCAGTTGTAGACGGTAGGTATCAGAAAATATACTACAAGAAGAAGCTATGTTTTTGTTGCTTCATGCAGTGCTTGCGATCTCGTAGCTCACATGATGCTGTGTAGCACTACTTTTAGTGCCAAGTCCGGGATAGTTTGGATATCCACTTTTGTCGCTTCCTGATCCTTTTCGTGCCCCTCGACATACCCTGTTGATCACTATCGTCATGTTTTCCATGGTGGGTCGAGTGTCAGTTAGGACTGGTGTTACCCCCCTCTGTGACAATCCTGTTATGAGATAAACATCTGAGACATCAGTATCTAGTTCGTGATCCTGAAGAATATATTTTTCTTGATCCTCATCCCAAATACTGATCAAGTATTGTAGCAGCTTTGGTTGAGCTCTAAGACATGGTGTCATGAAGAAATTTTCAATCCATAGTCTCTGAGAGCTTCCATGCATCTCTCATTATCCATGGAAATCTCGTCTTCTTCACTGTCTTCCCTTTCCTTCCACTCGATCACCATTTTTCCACTTTACACCTGCAAACATGTTGATATGGATATTATTAGCCAAATCAAAAGCTAAGATTTGTGAAATTTAGGCTTGCTTACTTGCATTGTAAGTTTTAAAAGGTCTGCGCAGTTGGTGCGAATTTTTTAGAAATAGTCGCACCAATGGCAATGCCCCAATTTAGAAAATTGGGCGATTGGCGCGAGTCCATGCCCGAAACTTGTGTGAACTTCCGTACCCTAGTTTTCGAAATTTATCCCTCAAAAATAAAAATTGAAGGTTGTAGGTAATGAAAGAAGACTTAAAATGTGGGGAAGGATGTCAGCTGTTACCTGGAATTGACAGATTCGAGATTGTTCTGCCGGATTGCCCGCTATCATCACCGCAAAATCATAGTGTAAAATGGGTAATTATTGCTCCACAAGAGGTAAAAGTGAAAATTATTTTTTTTACCATTTTTGGCATTTTATAACTTTTCAAAACCCTAATTAGGTTTTAAGACATGTTTTTCGATTATTACATTATGTTATTTCGAGAAATGGGTTTTAAATTTGTTTCTTGTGCAATGACAGGTTTTTAATGTGATAGTGATGAAGTAACGAGTTATATTTTATACTTTTTCGGACTCGGTAAAAACAAGAAAAAGTCACTACTGGAGTCATCTTTCAGCTCTTTTTTGACTCTCTAAAACTGAAAATATTTCGAAGACTCTTATCGTTTTGAACTCGTTAAATGGATGCAAAACGATATCTACCTAGTATACGTTTACCCCTTTTTTGGGTTGGGATAGATTATTTACGAAAAAGGAATACCTTAGCCTATCGTGACTAAGAGGTTCTTTCAGGTATTGTTTTCTACCTTTTCGGATCTGAGAGGCTATTTACGAAAAGGGACATGATGGATTTTCCTTTTCTGCTTCTTTTCAAACTCTCTAAACATGAAAATATGTCGAGTTCTTCCTTTGTCAGACTCGTTAAACCCTGATGACATCAGACATCATCACCATGACATGCACCAAGTTCCTACTTCCTAGGGCTTATAAAATGTACCAGGTTGGATTTGTCCGAAGGAAAAACTTACAGCACAAGCATATGCTATCCCCTTCAATATTGTTTTCAAAAATAATTGGGGTACTCGCCATAAATAGTGGGGGAAAATTGAACCAATCTTTAGTTGTGTTGGAAGTATGCCGCTCTTGAACATGGCACTCATCTGCATTCGTGTCGGGTTGGGGACATCTCATTCCATCATTTTTTTCCTCCATGGGTTTGGGTAATTTGTATTGACCTCTCATCTGCTCTTTGCCACGTCATCATGACCTCATATCCCACTTGATGTCAAATACTACCAAATCCAGAGTCGTGTCGCTGATGTGTTCAAAAGAATTTTTTCCTCTACAGTTTTCAACCTCCCTTTGATTCCCTATTAGTCCTGATTCATTATCATAATTTTCCTCTGTCTCGTGTCGATGATGTGGGAAAAATTATGGCCCTCCTTCAACCAGGTCACATCCTGACGACTACAAATCATTATCCAGGAATTTGGTCTAGAGACTCCCTACAGGTACCTTAGAGCCTGCATGCCTCAATGGCAGGTTCTTTGCATTCGACGACAGGTCCACATTATTGGCCTTCGATCGAGTGATTCTGCAGGTGTTCGATGCCACATCACTGTTCACATTCTGTGGCTTGTACCTGTTGTACCTTGAGAGCCATTTTCATTATTGGTGGTTTCTTTCATGCCTATTAACAACTTTCATCATTGGCTGGTAATTAGGTGATTTTCTTACATGTTCAACTTTAACTCACATATTTGCATGCTCGAATTTGTACTTATTCGTGTCGAGATGGAGCACAAGACCCTGGATTTTGTTTGATAAGATCCAGGCTGCGGGATATTACGATTTATCATGACTTATTGCATGACTCTTTTGATTAGATGGTTGCAACCATACCTGAGTCTATTTGTTGATACTTACTGCTGGATGGCTGCATCCATACCTTGGATCTCAGTTTATATATGTAATCTACTATGGGTGGTTGCGCCAATGCCACATGTTCATGTATCAAAGATATCAGTTGTATTTGTAACTTCAGGTCTTCCGACAACGGTGTTTGGTTCAAATGCGTTCTCATAAAGCATGTCACCCCTTCCTCTCTCTGAGACCTGATGCTTTAGGGGGCATCTGTTACACAAAATTTTATCACTATCCCTGCAATCCTAATCTCGAACATTGGAGAATTATTTTTGTGACCAAAATAAAGTATCAAGCCTTGCAAAAACCATCATTGCACCCCTTGCCATGATTACAACTAGGCGAATTTTGAGGTCTAAAATGGGCCTCCTAAGGAAAATTTACAATCAAAATTCACTTTATGAAAACCAATCACATTTTAGGGGATGACATTATCCCTACTGGTTGAGGTGGTATTGCCCGAGTTAAAGGTACCTACTTGTCACATTCTCAATGGTGGATAACAACTCATGGCTAACCATGGTAGTGCTCTAAGTACTTTTAAAGTCAAAGTAAAGTACTCATAATAAATGTTATTTCACATTTTTTGAATAAAAATATATTATTGTCATTTCATATTTCTTGAAAGAAACAATGCATATCCCTATACATTTATTATAATATTATATATATATTATGATGTGGTTCACGAATCCAATGTGCCCGCACACATATGTACCCGCTAAGTCCACGGGAAAATATCGGTAGACCCTCCCGAGGGGATCTAACCGTCGGCCTTACATGCGAGGCCTAACCCCAAGGGTGTCAAGGAGATTTGATCCTGTGACCTCCCAACTGGAAAAGTACTTAACAGCGAGGACTCAACCAGTTGAGCTAACTCTTGGGGCTTATATTATATTATATTATTTTTATATAGTATATTAATTATATGTTATTATACAATTTAAATAATATAAATTTTAATTAATAGCATATAATATAATTAAGAATTAATAAATTTATATTTATATTTTATTTTAATTTATTTAAGTACAAAGGACAAATGCATTAGTTGTTCAATGATAATGACTTTTTCTTGAAAATATCATTCTTATTTATAGTCACATAAATACAATTATTTTATTAATTTTATTTTGGTACAACTTTTGAATTGAATTTAACTATGGTTACATGGATTGTGGTGCAAAAAAGTAAATTGAAAATTCAAAAATATTATTTTATTGGTTTAGATATTATTTTATTATTTCCTTAGGGGGCCCATTTTAGACCTCAAAATTCCCCTAATGAACATTCCTTTTGTTGAAAACCTCCTGAACAGACCATCAAAAAAACTTGTTTTTGCCTTGGCGCTAGTAGACCGTTATGCCCTCGCGCCAATTGGGAAATTAACACTGGGCCCCACACCCATTGGCACTCTGTCCCAGTTAGGTGCCTGCACCAACCTATTTATGGAATGTTTTAAAAAAAATAGAGGCAAAGTTTCCATCATAAAAAACTTCGTGGGAGGGTCATCTGGAGTATTTCGACTGAATAACCACGGCCTTCCTCCTTTGGCCTCTTATTTCCACCTTTTGGGGAAACATACCAAGGGATAAGGCCTCCCTTCCACTATTGTAGGGATCCCAACCTCATCCTCTCCCTCTATAAATACAGTCGTCTTCCATTGATGTGTTGGCTGAAATGAACATATTGTAGCTGAAACTCTGAATAGATATATGTACATTTGATTAGAAAAGACAGAATGGAAGAGACCCTCATTGAGAGAGCTTATAATTTTGTCTTCATCCCGTCTAAATTCCCTGATGATTCATCGAGACGTGCTTCGACTAAACCCCACTAAAGGAGGCTACGACATAAAGGCTCTAATTGTATCTCTTTCTTCTATTAATACATATACATGACTATTGTCTGGTTCCCATCTTGCGTTAATCTGTTTTGTTTGATGCAATATTCTTAACCCTCCTTGACTGGTTAGTAATTATGAATGAGATAATTGTTTCGTATGCTGCTTTTTTTTGTTGATCTTTGTGCAGGTATCCAAGCATCGTTGCCAAAGGATTGTGACCCACCGAGACAGGAATCAAGAGGCCACCACCACGACAACCATGACAAAAACGTTGGACTCCAAGTAGGCTGATCTACCTCGTATTTTTCATTAATTAATTAGGAATGTTCACTTTAGCTTGTCCCTTTGTTACTAGACCCACTCTATGGCTAGAGGGATTGTCTCCATACATAGAGAGGATTTACTTGCATAACACTTAGTAGGCTTACATAGTGTCGTGATGAGCTTGGCAGTGTCGGTGTTCCTGTCGCTAAAGAAGATTTGGTATCTCTAGATCTCTTGGGGCTTCCCAAGAACTAGAATTGTTATCAATATTTAGTAAATGGTAGATAAAAACTACCACAGTGGGAGAGGTTATGGTCTGATCTAATGTGGGAAGAAATAAGGCGGAGCAATAGAAATGTGACCTCATCAAAAGATGAGGAAGAGGAATTTGCATTAGCTAGCAAAGGAAGGCTTTGGGGAATAATTCCCAAGGTGAGGCTAATTCCAACCTAGAGGGAAAGGAGAAATACTTTTCCAAAATCAAGTGATTTCACTGACATGAATTTGGGCACTATGCCACAAAATTTCCACATAAGGCAAGCAAAAAGGAGCTTGTAGTAGCAGCAGTAGGTGAATCTCTAACTTCATAGTTTTAGTTTTACTTTAATCTCATCACATGACTGGAAAGCATAGTGATGGGAAGCATGTGGTATCTATATAGTGGTGCCTCATTCCACATGAAGGGGAAAACATATTTATTTGGTGACTTGGAGGAGAAAAATATCCACATGAACATTGATTTTGGAGACGATAAAAGGTATAGTACAACTAGTATCATTAGAGTCACCTTTCAGAGGGAGTTGGGATCTACTCTTAGGCTACAGGATCTGATATTTGTACCCAATCTAAAGAATAATTTGGTTTCCTTTGTGGTATTGGAAAAGTGTGGCTACAATGTGATATTCAGTAAAGGAAAGGCATTCCTAGCACACACAACCATGGGACAGGTGAAGTAGATTGGTGCTTGAGTCAAGAAATTGTATGCAATTTAGGTAGAAGATGCATGAAAATGCTTGAGGAGAAAGGAAGAGACAAGAAATATGGTGGTTGAGAGGGATCATGTTAGACCTCTCAACATGCATCCTCAGGATAAGCCTTCAGAAGTTGTGGAGAAACCACAAACAGAGAAGAAGAGAAGAGGTAGACTGGAGACATATGATACAGCATAGACCTCCAGTAGGGGGAAATTTCAAGCCAAGTGGGCAGAGGGAGAATATGAAACCTTACCTCCAGTAGTGAGGTGGTGAAATGTGGATCCTTAGTCCAAGAGTTGTTGAATTTGGGCAGGGTCCATTGAGCTATTCTCCTAATGGATGATTACCTTCATATAGGGGCCCAAAATATTTACTGGTAGGAGGATCAGTGTTAGTCAGATACTTAAGAGTGCATAGTAGTGTTGACAATAGAGTAGGAGGCTCCATAACAGAGACAACAACAACACAATTTTCCCAGTAGACAGCTGCAAACACAATTGATTCAACTATTTCTTTTCTTGGATTATTTTAAGTTGCAGATGTAGCAGTAGAAACAATAATATTTATAAGTGTTGCATAAAGTACATTCATCAGGTGTTACACTAAATTTTGTCACCATCACTTTCGATGCATATCCTTCACCATCTTATGAAGTGTCTCAAGTGAATTCCCTATGAAGCTAAAGTAAAACAATACCAGGGACAAAAGGAATTTTGGGTTCCACTACCTAAAAACGCCTTTTTGAGCATCTGCGCATTTTTCCTGAAAAAACCCCACACATGCGTAGTTTATTCAAGAGTAGACTGCAAAAATATGCGCAGTTTCTTCTACTATAAATTGCATAGGTTTGTTCATGTAGGTAAAAATGAAAAAACAAGCTATAAGATCTTTGGTTGAGGAATATTATCAAATTTAGAAATTTTGAACCACTATATACATGTGCCTAATCCCTTGGTACATGGAGCTAAACTCTTCCTCTTCAGCGTCATATCCCTTGTAAAGAGGAACTAGAAACCTCCTCATCCTTCCTATAAATTAAACACATGACTAATGGAATGAAGGACTTGGATTTGTAAATTCATGTTGTTGGTTTTGTGTCTAAAGAGCTTGTCATCAAGGGAAGGAAAGGAGATCATTGGAAGAGTCTTGTGACATCAGGGCAACGAGCTTGTAAGCTTGTTTTACCTTTGAATTTAATAAAAAGTAATTGTTCTTTCCTAATTGCATCTAATTTTTATGTTATTTGTGAGATTCCTTGATCACTCACATGGTTTATGACTCATTATTGGTTCAATTATATGTTGTATGCTAAATTGGGGACTGAATTTACCCTTTCTTTCATATGCGAGATTCTTTGATCCATTTGAATGATTTGTCTATGTAGATCTCTTTTGGAGCATCATTAAGAATTTTTGGAAAGCATTTGGGAAGCCTCTAAGGAATTGAGGAAAAGCTGGCTGTGGAAAGTGGTTAAAGTACTTCGAAAATAACTTCATTAATAGGTAAGTGATGTTTCACATACTAAATGTTTCATGTTTTAGTAATATGATAAGGAAAGGTAAAATTCCTTTTGATGTTTGTTTCTAGTTTTCCTTAGGAATGTAGGGAGATCGCTCTTGTCCGCAAGAGGGATTTTTTTTGCATCACAAATTGGTGACTCCATTAGGGAACAAGAGTTCTCCTTTGTGTCCTTTTGTGACCCTTGACACCTTTAGATGCTTTTAAGCATTGAAATTTATTGTCTGAGACCTTTTTTTTTCTTAATTTTCTCAAATTGCACATTTTTTCCTTTAGAAACAATGTGTAGATGTGCACTTAGCCTTTAGCAACAGTGCGCATGCACAATGGATTATACTGATTTCTTGCGCAACCTTGTAATTTTTTTTAAAAAGTTAAGGTTTCTCTGATTTAAGTCCAGTTTTTTTTAATTTTTTATGATCCTATTAGCTTCTTTATAGTCTCATTAAGTATCTATTAAGTTGATTGGGTGTTTTGAACTTGTTTTTTGATAAATTCTTAATTTAGTCATTACTTATAGGTTTGTCTCAATTTCTTAACAATTTTTACATGATTTTTCTTTCTTTTTTGCAAAACAAATTCCCCCTCACTGTCTTTACTTTTGACCACCTTTGAGTGTCATTAATTTTGATCTATAGAAATTTCACCCAATTTCCTTTAATTACTCTTGATTAGTTCTTTAGATTACATTGGTGAATGTAAATGGTCTTGTTGTTCTTTCACAGGTTTGGAATCATGTTGTATTTATTTTGAAGAACTATCTTGCATAGACTAGATATGCATAGTTAGAATTCTCATTTTCATAATATGAACGAAAATTCTGCATAAATTACATTTGCATAGTTTTCAAGAAAATTGTGCCTAGTTTACATTTCACTGTTTGGCATTTAGGGCTTTGAATTTCATTGGAATAGTTAGATTGAAGACCTACTGTAGGAAATTATTGTTTATTCATCGTCATTTCATACAAAAATGTTTGAATTTACTTCATTCCTTTAGATGGATCTTCATCAAAATGAAAAGATTACAAATTTCATGTTTGACTGCATTTGAATTTTTAGTCAGGTCATAACACCGTATGTTTCACCTCCATTTACCCACTGAGTAAATAAAAGCTTAATAGCACATCATTAATTAAAATCAATCTAGATTTTTTTACATTTTTAGGGCTCTTTCCACCAGCATAGATTAGGTTAGTTCTTTGGAATATGGAAGTGAGTAAAATTTCCAAAGCAATAAAGAAACAATATAATTTTTGTGGTAGGGAGAAAATCGAGTTATTATAGTTTTTTTCTCTGCGGAGCTCTTCTTACACAAGAGTTAATCACAAGGTCATATCGGACCTAATGAAGTAATCATACATGATTCATTGATGAAGATATAATATTTTCACGCATTACATGTACAAATTATACAAACAATATGTATACCAATGGATTCAATCTAATCATGCGGTATGCTAAAGCAAGATACTGAATCCTACTACAAATCAATTACGAAAAATAAACACGATCACCAATCACAACAAGTAAAAGAAAGAAGCAAATCAATCCACAACACAGATATTTTCCTGGGGAAAGCTTGCTGCTCAAAACCCCTCTATATTATATTGTATATTCAACCAAGAAATCATGAAACAATTACAATTCACTCTTCTCACAAGAGTATGCTGCAGTCTAATAATTGTCTCACACTAATCCAGACAAAATCGACCAACACTTAGCCAATTTTTCGCCTCTGCTTAGCTTGCCTTTCTTGTGCAATTCATGTGGAATTAAATCCCTATTCTTTAGGAATTTCAGCCTTCCAAAACTACACAACACTCATGAGAAATCCTAATTGTGTGTAATTGAAACTGGGAAATTTGCTAATATTACAACTGATTGTTAACATCCCTTTAACCTCTGTCTCAACTGGGTCTTGATCATAATTGACATGCATGAAACTATTAATATTAAATCATCAATTACTTGACAGATCACTACATGTGAATTAAATCTGATTTAATTCACTTGAACTCTCAGTAGTGCAACAAACAGTTACAACTAGTTAAACTAATTTTAACTCATTTAATTGAGTTAACTGATTTCTCATGAATTAAAATAATGAAATAAATACAAATTAAACTAAGAAACAAATAGAATAACTTTGCATGCCTCACCAACCACCCTCAACTCGAATTCCATGAGCTAACTGAGTTTATCATAATTAGTTAACTATTACAAGTGGTTATGAGATAATATTACAATTTATTGTCCAATTTAATTAAGGGAAAACTAAATTACACACACATTTCTTGTTGACTTTTCAACACTCCCTCTCAACAAGAAAGCACTTATCAGCTACCCCGATCCTGCCTCTATGGTATTCAAATTTTTTCTTGGTGAGTGCCTTCATCAGAATATCTGCATCCTGATCCTCCGTGGGAATGTACTGAAGTAACATAATGTGTCTTTGAACACAATATTTGAGACGATGGTATCGGATGTAAATATGCCTGGACCTATCATGGAATACTAGATTAAACGAGATTTTTATGCAACTTTGGCTATCGCAATGTATCACCGTCAGATCCATCTGATGACCAAACAAACCAATAAGAATATTCCTCATCCAGGTGGCCTCACATGCAACCTGACTAGATGCCATGTACTCTACTTCGGTTGAACTGAGTGCAATTGATCTCTGCTTCTTGCTTTACCAATAAATTGCTGTCAATCATATGCTGAAGATCCCTCCTGATGTTCTCTTCTTGTCTGATGGACTGCCTGCCTAATCTGCATCGGTGAAGCCTTGAAGCTTGACTCCCTCTATCTTTCTGTACCATAATCCATACTCTATAGTTCTCCTGAGATATCTCAAGACATGCTTCCCCGCCTCCCAAAATATATTGGTCGGATTAACCATAGCTTGGATAAGCTGGTTAACTGTGTAGCAAATGTCTGGTTGTGTGTTCACCAAGTACATGAGTGAACCCACAAGATGCTTGTAAACATTAACGTCCACTACCTCTTCTGAAGTAGCATCGTCCTTCTTCTATTTTACTAGAAGAGGAGTCTCCATGGGTTTATAGCTCTCCATGTGGAACTTACTCAGAATATATTTGGCATACTTTCCTTGAGAAACAAATAGCTCCCCATCCCGCTGCCATATCTCCAAACCAAGGAAATAGTGAAGGAGTCCCATGTCATTCATATCAAACTCTCTTGCAAGATCCTCTTTGCAAGAATTTATGAGCTTCTCATCACCTGTCAAAATAATATCATCTACATAAAGTAAAATGATAAAAATCTTACCATCAACCACAATCTGGTATAGGTTCACATCCACTTCACTCTTTTTTAATCCCAACCCGGTGGAATAGCTGTCAATCTTAGGGTACCAAGAATGAGGTGCTCTCTTCAACCCATACAATTCTCTCTTGAGTCTGCACACATGTGACTCCCTGTCAAAGGTCTCAAAAAATTATGGCTGATAAATGTACACTTCTTCCTCAATAACTCCATTTAGAGATGCAATATTCACATCCATTTGATGTATATGCCACCCCATCTGTGCTAAGAGTGCAAGGATAGATCTTATCGATGAGTACCATGCAACCGGTGAAAAAGTCTCCTCATAATAAATCCCCTCAACTTGTGAGAATCCTTGGGCTACAAATCTAGCCTTGTACTTCTCCACACTCCCATATGTTTCCTGCTTCACCTTATAGATCCATCTAGACACAACCATTGATTTTCCGGCTGGTCTTGTGACAACTTCCCATGCAATATTCCTGACGACGGAGTCATACTCCCCAACCATGGCGTCAACCCAAGTTGGTTGTTGCACTAATTCCTCAAAAGAGGATGGTTATGCCACAGTACACTTGCTCATAATAGCCATGTATCTAGTATAGCTATCTGCAGACTGTCTACTTGCACAGTGATGTAGGTGCTCCTACATGTTCTGTCACATCAAGTTTCAATCTGTCAGCTTCGGTGGTGCACCTCCTACCATGTCTGGTGGATGGCTTTGCATGAGTGAATTCTTCCACTCCATCATCCTCCGCATGTTGGTGCTCCACATCTTGAGGTTCATCCTTTGGGACCAAGGGTTCCTCACCTGCATGCAAATCAAGCTCCTTCTCAATGGACAATCCCATGACTTTCTCCTCATCAAATTTTATATCCCGTCTCAAAACAATCATCTTGCCATTTGGAAAATACACCCGATAGTTGTGGGGAGTATCAGCATACCCCGAAAATATCCCAATCTCAGCTATTGGTTCTAGCTTCTTTCTGGAATATTTGGTCACATGGCAATAGATAGATGAGCCAAAAATTTTAAAATATGAAACATCAGGTTTCTTACTAGAAAAAGCCTCCTCTAGTGTACTCATGAAAATTATCTGATGATGACTACGGTTCTACAAAAATACCGCTGTGTTGCATGCCTCTGCCCACAAATGCAATGATATGTATTGATCATGTAACATTTCTCATGTCACACCCACAATTTTTCTATTATTTCTTTCTACAACCCCATTCTGTTGTGGGGTATGAGGTGCAATCAACTCTCTCTGAATTCCTTCTTTGCTACCAAAGTATTTGAATTCATTGTAGATGTACTCACCACCATTTGCACTCCTCAGAGCCTTCACATGCTTCCCTGTGTCTTTCTCAACCAGTGATTTGAACTCACAAAATTTTGAAAACATATGATGTTTATTTTTCATGAAGTAGATCCAACACTTTCTAGAAAAATCATCAACATAAATCACATAATACATGTTCTTTGTTGTAGAATATGTAGAAAATGGTCTACACACATCTGAGTGGACTCTCTCAAGGATTTCCATTGCTCGATTCTCCTTCTAGTGAAAAGTGGCCTTTGCATACTTCCCCATTGTAAATCCCATGCATGTGTCTAACTGCGCAAGAGTACCCTTTGGAATACCCATAGAAATATGTTGCATGACCTTCAAATCACCATGGTGTATCTGGACCAATCTCTTGTGCCATAACTCACCCTCATCTCAGCTCACCACTCTGTCTTCTTTACCCATCAATGCTGCGCAGCCATCTACATCAAGTTTTTAGAGATTCTTGACACGAATCCCAATCTTCTTGGCTTTTCCTATGGCTTTGTGACGAAGGAATGATTTCCCTTCACTAAAAACCACATCATATCCTCTATCCTCCAACATATCTACTGAAACTAGATTATTTTTCAATCTTAGTACATGCATGGCTTCTTTTAAAAAGCAGGGTTTAGATGATTGTCTCTCGGAAGTAACTATACCAATCCTAGTAGCACTATACCTCCCATCATCACCCATTTTGATATGCATTTGAAGATCCTTCTCCTCCAATATACTAAAAAGTTCTTTGTCTCCCATCATGTGGAAAGATTCACCACTATCCAAGTACCACGCAGATCCAATTACACTAGACACCATGCATGAAATGAGTGAGAATCCCAACTCAAATTGTGAGGCCAAAGCCTCACCCACTGCAGATCCTGAAGCCTTCTTGTTTTTATTCTTCTTTTGTGGACAATTAGTGGCATAATGTCCATGCTCATGACAGTGAAAACATTTCACTCTGGACATGTCACACTCCTTGCCTTATTTTCTGATATCAGATTTGGAATAAGATTTCTTTCCCTTCCCCTTCTTTGCCTTACCATCCAAGGAAAAATTTCCTCGTCATCTGCCTTAGATGAGGATCCATCCCTGGTATTCTGCCTGAATTATTCTTGTACCAAATTCGACCAAATTCGCTCCCAATATGGTAGCTTCTCCCTCCCATTGACAGAGTCTTGATAACTATGCTAACTCTTGGGAAGGCCTAGAAGTGCTAAGCTCACCAATTCATCATCTGCTATAGTAATTATGACACTCCCAAGCTCATCTCGACATTGGATGAACTTGGTTAAATATTTCAGAATAGTGTCTTCTTTCTCCATTTTGATTTTCCTGAGCTTTTCCTTCAGTGCTAATTTTCAATGGTGATTGTTTCTTTGAAAAAAATCTGTCAAAGCCTTCCACATTGCATATGGAGTTGCTTTTCCATGGAGACTCAAGACAATGTGATCTCAAACTCTATCTAATAATATCCTCCTAGCCTTTGCAACCTTCTTTTTCCAAGCATCAAGAAGAGAGACCTCTGTTGCTGCAGGCTTGGGAATATCATTATCAATGAATTATTTCAACCCGTTGTCCTCCAAAACTGCCTCCATTTTGTCTTTCCATGTAATATAATTAGAACTTCCCTCAAGTGCATATTCAAATATTAAGCCATCGAAAGCCATCTTGATCCGCATGTCGCACCAAAGAATATTTTTGCAAATTCGAATCTTGTTCAACACAAACTCAATGATTCTCCACTATAGTGATTTCCTGCACTCTGATACCATGTATAAATTATACAAACAATATGTATACAAATGGATTAAATTCGATCATGTGATATGCTAAAGAAAGGCACTGAATCCTTCTACAAATAAATTACAAAAAATAAACATGATATTCAATCACATCAAGTAAAAGAAAGATGCAAATCAATCCAAAACACAAATATTTTCCTTAGGAATGTAGGGAGATCGCTCTTGTCCGCAAGAGGGATTTTTTTTGCATCACAAATTGGTGACTCCATTAGGGAACAAGAGTTCTCCTTTGTGTCCTTTTGTGACCCTTGACACCTTTAGATGCTTTTAAGCATTGAAATTTATTGTCTGAGACCTTTTTTTTTCTTAATTTTCTCAAATTTCACATTTTTTCCTTTAGAAACAATGTGTAGATCTGCGCACTTAGCCTTTAGCAACAGTGCGCATGCACAATGGATTATACTGATTTCTTGCGCAACCTTGTAAATTATTTTAAAAAGTTAAGGTTTCTCTGATTTAAGTCCAGTTTTTTTTTAATTTTTTATGATCCTATTAGCTTCTTTATAGTCTCATTAAGTATCTATTAAGTTGATTGGGTGTTTTGAACTTGTTTTTTGATAAATTCCTAATTTAGTCATTACTTATAGGTTTGTCTCAATTTATTAACAATTTTTACATGATTTTTCTTTTTTGCAAAACAAATTCTCCCTCACTGTCTTTACTTTTGACCGCCTTTGAGTGTCATTAAATTTGATCTATAGAAATTTCACCCAATTTCCTTTAATTACTCTTGATTAGTTCTTTAGATTACATTGGTGAATGTAAATGGTCTTGTTGTTCTTTCACAGGTTTGGAATCATGTTGTATTTATTTTGAAGAACTATCTTGCATAGACTAGATATGCATAGTTAGAATTCTCATTTTCATAATATGAACGAAAATTCTGCATAAATTACATTTGCATAGTTTTCAAGAAAATTGTGCCTAGTTTACATTTCACTGTTTGGCATTTAGGGCTTTGAATTTCATTGGAATAGTTAGATTGAAGACATACTGTAGGAAATTATTGTTTATTCATCATCATTTCATACAAAAATGTTTGAATTTACTTCATTCATTTAGATGGATCTTCATCAAAATGAAAAGATTACAAATTTCATGTTTGACTGCATTTGAATTTTTAGTCAGGTCATAACACCGTATGTTTCACCTCCATTTACCCACTGAGTAAATAAAAGCTTAATAGCACATCATTAATTAAAATCAATCTAGATTTTTTTTACATTTTTAGGGCTCTTTCCACCAGCATAGATTAGGTTAGTTCTTTGGAATATGGAAGTGAGTAAAATTTCCAAAGCAATAAAGAAACAATATAATTTTTGTGGTAGGGAGAAAATCGAGTTATTATAGTTTTTCTCTGAGGAGCTCTTCTTACACAAGAGTTAATCACAAGGTCATATCGGACCTAATGAAGTAATCATACATGATTCATTGATGAAGATATAATATTTTCACGCATTACATGTACAAATTATACAAACAATATGTATACCAATGGATTCAATCTAATCATGCGGTATGCTAAAGCAAGATACTAAATCCTACTACAAATCAATTGCGAAAAATAAACACGATCGCCAATCACAACAAGTAAAAGAAAGAAGCAAATCAATCCACAACACAGATATTTTCCTGGGGAAAGCTTGCTGCTCAAAACCCCTCTATCTTATATTGTATATTCAACCAAGAAATCATGAAACAATTACAATTCACTCTTCTCACAAGAGTATGCTGCAGTCTAATAATTGTCTCACACTAATCTAGAAAAAATCGACCAACACTTAGCCAATTTTTCACCTCTGCTTAGCTTGCCTTTCTTGTGCAATTCATGTGGAATTAAATCCCTATTCTTTAGGAATTTCAGCCTTCCAAAACTACACAACACTCATGGGAAATCCTAATTGTGTGTAATTGAAACTGGGAAATTTGCTAATATTACAACTGATTGTTAACATCCCTTTAACCTCTGTCTCAACTGGGTCTTGATCATAATTGACATGCATGAAACTATTAATAGTAAATCATCAGTTACTTGACAGATCATTACATGTGAATTAAATCTGATTTAATTCACTTGAACTCTCACTAGTGCAACAAACAGTTACAACTAGTTAAACTAATTTTAACTCATTTAATTGAGTTAACTGATTTCTCATGAATTAAAATAATGAAATAAATACAAATTAAACTAAGAAATAAATAGAATAACTTTGCATGCCTCACCAACCACCCTCAACTCGAATTCCATGAGCTAACTGAGTTTATCATAATTAGTTAACTATTACAAGTGGTTATGAGATAATATTACAATTTATTGTCCAATTTAATTAAGGGAAAACTAAATTACACACACATTTCTTGTTGACTTTTCAACACTCCCTCTCAACAAGAAAGCACTTATCAGCTACCTCGATCCTGCCTCTATGGTATTCAAATTTTTTCTTGGTGAGTGCCTTCATCAGAATATCTGCATCCTAATCCTCCGTGGGAATGTACTGAAGTAACATAATGTGTCTTTGAACACAATATTTGAGACGATGGTATCGGATGTAAATATGCCTGGACCTATCATGGAATACTGGATTAAACGAGATTTTTATGCAACTTTGGCTATCACAATGTATCACCGTCAGATCCATCTGACGACCAAACAAACCGATAAGAATATTCCTCATCCAGGTGGCCTCACATGCAGCCTGACTAGATGCCATGTACTCTACTTCGGTTGAACTGAGTGCAATTGATCTCTGCTTCTTGCTTTACCAATAAATTGTTGTCAATCCTATGCTGAAGATCCCTCCTGATGTGCTCTTCTTGTCTGATGGACTGCCTGCCTAATCTGCATCGGTGAAGCCTTGAAGCTTGACTCCCTCTATCTTTCTGTACCATAATCCATACTCTATAGTTCTCCTGAGATATCTCAAGACATGCTTCCCCGCCTCCCAAAAGATATTGGTCGGATTAACCATAGCTTGGATAAGCTGGTTAACTGTGTAGCAAATGTCTGGTTGTGTGTTCACCAAGTACATGAGTGAACCCACAAGATGCTTGTAAACATTAGCGTCCACTACCTCTCCTGAAGTAGCATCCTCCTTCTTCTATTTTACTAGAAGAGGAGTCTCCATGGGTTTATAGCTCTCCATGTGGAACTTACTCAGAATATATTTGGCATACTTTCCTTGAGAAACAAATAGCTCCCCATCCCGCTGCCATATCTCCAAACCAAGGAAATAGTGAAGGAGTCCCATGTCATTCATATCAAACTCTCTTGCAAGATCCTCTTTGCAAGAATTTATGAGCTTCTCATCACCTGTCAAAATAATATCATCTACATAAAGTAAAATGATAAAAATCTTACCATCAACCACAATCTGGTATAGGTTCACATCCACTTCACTCTTTTTTAATCCCAACCCGGTGGAATAGCTGTCAATCCTAGGGTACCAAGCATGAGGTGCTCTCTTCAACCCATACAATTCTCTCTTGAGTCTGCACACATGTGACTCCTGTCAAAGGTCTCAAAAAATTATGGCTGATAAATTTACAATTCTTCCTCAATAACTCCATTTAGAAATGCAATCTTCACATCCATTTGATGTATATGCCACCCCATCTGTGCTAAGAGTGCAAGGATAGATCTTATCGATGAGTACCATGCAACCGGTGAAAAAGTCTCCTCATAATAAATCCCCTCAACTTGTGAGAATCATTGGGCTACAAATCTAGCCTTGTACTTCTCCACACTCCCATATGTTTCCTGCTTCACCTTATAGATCCATCTAGACACAACCATTGATTTTCCGACTGGTCTTGTGACAACTTCCCATGCAATATTCCTGACGACGGAGTCATACTCCCCAACCATGGCGTCAACCCAAGTTGGTTGTTGCACTAATTCCTCAAAAGAGGATGGTTATGTCATAGTACACTTTCTCATAAGAGCCATGTATCTAGTATAGCTATCTGCAGACTGTCTACTTGCACAGTGATGTAGGTGCTCCTACATGTTCTGTCACATCAAGTTTCAATCTGTCAGCTTCGGTGGTGCACCTCCTACCATGTCTGGTGGATGGCTTTGCATGAGTGAATTCTTCCACTCCATCATCCTCCGCATGTTGGTGCTCCACATCTTGAGGTTCATCCTTTGGGACCAAGGGTTCCTCACCTGCATGCAAATCAAGCTCCTTCTCAATGGACAATCCCATGACTTTCTCCTCATCAAATTTTATATCCCGTCTCAAAACAATCATCTTGCCATTTGGAAAATACACCCGATAGTTGTGGGGAGTATCAGCATACCCCGAAAATATCCCAATCTCAGCTGTTGGTTCTAGCTTCTTTCTGGAATATTTGGTCACATGGCAATAGATAGATGAGCCAAAAATTTTAAAATATGAAACATCAGGTTTCTTACTAGAAAAAGCCTCCTCTAGTGTACTCGTGCAAATTATCTGATGATGACTACGGTTCTACAAAAATACCGCTGTGTTGCATGCCTCTGCCCACAAATGCAATGATATGTATTGATCATGTAACATTTCTCATGTCACACCCAAAATTTCTCACATATTTGCAGTCCAATAACTTTATCACACTAATCCGGAAAAAATCGACCAACACTTAGCCAATTTCCTGCCTCTGTTTAGCCTACATTTATTGTGTAATTCATGTGGAATGCAAGCCCTATTCTTTAGGAATTTCAGTCTTCCAAAACTGCGCAATGCTCATGGGTAATCCTATGGGTGTGTAATTGCAACTCGACAATTTGCTAACACTACAACTGATAGTTAACATCCCTTTAACCTCTATCTCAACTGGGTCTTCATCAGAACTAACATGCATGCAACTATCAATAGTAAATCATCAGTTATTTGACACATCACTGCATGTAAATTAAATCTGATTCAGTTCACTTGACCTCTCACTAGTGCAACAAACAGTTACAGCTAGTTAAACTGATTTTAACTCAACTAATCGAGTTAATTGATTTCCCATGCATTAAACTAATTCACTAACGACAAATTGCATTGAAAAACAAATAGAACCACTTTGCATGCCTCACCAACCACCCTCAACTCAAATTCCATGAGATAAATGAGTTTATCACACTCAGTTACCTATTACAAGTGATTATGAGAAAAGATTACAATTTATTGTCCAATTTAATTAAGGGAAAATTAAATTAGACACACATTTCTTGTTTACTTTTCAACATTACGAACAATGTTGAAAGGTACTTGGGGTCACTTGTTAGTAAACCTCATATTTACCATGTTTAGGATTTTTCAAGGGGATTGAGCTTAGTTACTTTTCCCTTGCATGTACGTCAGACCTATGACTGTCCCCCCAGGTTGAATTGTTATAGTTGGCAACCTTAGTGACCATAATCTTAGGGATTTTTCCCGAGGTGACAGTAGAGGGAAGGTCTCTATTGTACCTGGAAAAAACGTAAACCAGACTCACTTGGAACATTTGGAGGGTAATCTTCACTTGAGATGGCATAAGTGGACTCTCGAGTTACTTGCACTCAATTGTTTCATTAATAAATTTTCCAGGGTAACTAGTTCCATCTGCTTTATCTATATACTTTTGACCTTGATTTCTGCAGTGTTGGATTTCATCACCAACTACTGATTTTTCTCTGAAAAGGTTGCTTGTGTGTTTTGAATCGTAGATTTTTTAGTGTTTGTTATTTGTTTGTTTTTACTTTTTTACAGGCCTTAGGTGTGGATTGTGAATTGGATTGTTAATATTGTTAAATTTTTAACAAAAAATCACTAAAGTTGAATAGAATGGAATTTTTTTTGGAATTTACCAACCAAGGAACCCCTCTTAATGAGAATCGTATTCCTTTTCCTAGCTTTGTAAATGTTGGTCCTCCTTATATTGCTACATTGTCATTACCTGGATTTATCATAGCTCTACGAGTATGATTTTTTTCATATTTGTTGTCCTCAAATACTCAAATTTTTCCACATTAACTGGATTCTTCACCTCAGCCGAGTTCACCATCTCAACATCACCAAACTCTTGTTGACACTTTACTTTTTTCACCCAACATGTATTCCTCCATTTATTCTTCTTCACTTGGTGTAATACTTAATGCTCATTAGGGGAATTTTGAGGTCTAAAATGGGCCTCCTAAGGAAATTATAAAATAATAGTAGAAATAATAAAATAATATTTGATTACATCATCAAATTTTAGAGGGAAAAAATAAAAAACTATTTTTTCAACCTGTATTTTCAACTTATCTTCCAAATTTTTTACTCAAATTTCAAGCAGGAGTACTCATTGGATGGAAAATTTAATTCCCTATCCAAGGAGTACCCATATTGCATACTTTCGATGGATCCTGCTACACGAAAAATTAGAAATACATGAAAAACGTGATTGCAATGAAGTTTTTTCATGTATTTCTAATTTTTCATGTAGCAGGGTCCATCAAAAGTATGCAACATGGGTACTTCTTGGATGGGGAATTAAATTTTGCATCCAACGAATACTCCTGCTCGAAATTTGAGTAATAAATTTGGGAGATAAGTTGAAAATACGAGTTGAAAATGTAGTTTTATTATTTTTTAATCTTTTCACCCTTTTACTTAAAAAATGGTGAATCATCTCCCATGGTTGACATCATCATCTTGAATCCTATTGGTTCTTATAAAGTTTATTTTTGTTGTACATTTTTCTTAGGAGGCCCATTTTAGACCTTAAAAGTCCCCTAATGAGTAACCAGGTAACTAGGAAGTAGAAGAAAGGGAAGAAGAAGAAGAAGAAGCAACATAAGAAAGAAGTCAGCCAATGAACCATGGTTGTAAATATTGGTAATTTTGAGGGACCCTCAAAGATGCATTGTAAGCACAAATAGCCTTGCAAGCTTTGTAAGGGTGACCAATTCCTTATCAATTTTCCTGGTATTCCTAAGGTCTTGGAAGTATGGTCAGAAAATTCTTATCAACTTATTGTTGATCCATCAACCAGTGATTGCACTAGTACATTTGGAAGAAATTACGACACTTTAGTTCTGACAATTTTGACCAAATGTCAGAAATTTCCCCAAATTTTATCAAATTTTCAAATCCCGCCCACAAATTTTCAAATACCTATGTTTGGAGACAAGTGCCGGTATTGCGACAGTTAGAGGTAAGTGACGGTGTTGCGACATTTGGAGAAAAGCGTCGGAATTGTGACGGATTGGACAAAAGTGTCGGTCTTGTGACACACAGAGCTGAGTGTCGCTATTGCGACGTTTGGAGAAAAGCGTCTGAATTGCGACGGTTCGGGCGAATGTGTTGGTATTGCGACGGATTTGTAGAAAGTGTCACTATTGCGATGTTTGGATAAGGCATCGGTCTTGCGACACTTAGAGCTCAACGTCGCTATTGCGACGTTTGGATAAGGCGTTTGGTAAGGCGTCAGTCTTCCGATGCTTTGATAAAAATATAAAAAAAAAAAATTCTGCCAAATGTACTAGTTTGAATGTATATCCTCTGCCTTGAGTAAATTTTTCATTTAGAGAAAATTGTAAGTTCCATCTAACATATTTATTCTTGCAAGTCTTAGATAATTCTCATTCATTTTGGAAGAAGTACACACTTTATGCAGATGATAACTCTTCACACTACCTCCTTTTCTTTACTTATTTCAGTGTTTGTATTATTTAGAAGTCAAGAAGACTAGTTTCCTTTTTCCATTCTTATTGAAGTCCCTAAAAGATCCATCCTCATCATTCTTCTGTAGTGAAACATGCATAAAAGAAAATATTTTTTTAGATGCATACAAGTTTTTAGATAACAAGAACAAGTGTTGGTATTGTGACAGTTAGAACATCATGTGTGGGTATTAAGACAGTTGTGTCAAGTTTCGATATTGCGACGTTTAGGAGGAAAGTGTTGTTAGTGTTTAGGAACAATCTTAGGGTTTAGGGTTTGGCAGTTATTTTTGGTGATAGGGTTTTTTCCTGTGAGGCCGCCCAATGTGAAACACATTCCTACGGGCTGCTTCGTTCGAGGGCCCCTATATTATTTTTTCTATGTTGTGACCGCCTGGGTGCCTTGTGCACGTTCGAGCAGCCGTTTGTCATTTTCTCCCTTGTGGCATCATTTGGTCGGGCGCGCCATGTTGCACCGTGTGAGGTCGCCCAACCGGGCGCGTTTGGGTCAGGCAGTTTCATTCGAGGGTGCCCGTATCATTTTTGCTAAGTTGTGACTGCTCGGGTGCCTTGTGCACGTTCGGGCGGCCCGTTTTCCGTTTGCTCCCTTGTGGAATCATTCGGTCGAGCGCGCCGTGTGGTGTCGTTTGAGGTCGCCCGACTGGGCACATTCAGGTTGGGCCATTTCGTTAGAGGGCGCCCGTATCAGTTTTGCTAAGTTGTGACTGCCTGGGTGCCTTGTTCAGGTTCGAGCGGCCCATTTTCCATTTGCTCCCTTGTAGCATTGTTTTAGTCGGACGTGCCATGTCGCATCGTGTGAGGTTTCCTGACCGGGTGCATTCGGGTTGGGCCATTTCATTAGAGGGCACCCATATTAGTTTTTCTAAGTTGTGACTGCTCGGGTGCCTTGTGCACGTTCGGGCGGCTTGTTTGCCATTTGCTCCCTTGTGGCATCGTTCGTTCGGGTGCGTCGTGTTGAGTCATGTGAGGTCACCCGATCGGGCGCATTCGGGTTGGGCCATTTCATTCGAGGGTGCCCATATCAGTTTTGCTAATTTGTGACTGCCCAAGTGCCTTGTGCACATTTGGGCAGCCTGTTTACTGTTTGTTCCCTTGAGGCATCGTTCGGTCGGGCATGCCATGTTGCGCCATGTGAGGGCGCCTGACCAAATGCATTCGAGTCGGGCCATTTTTTTCGAGGGCGCCCGTATCTGTTTTGCTAAGTTATGACTGCCCAGGTGCCTTGTGCATGTTTGGGCAACCTTTTTTCCGTTTTCTACCTTGTGGCATCATTCGTTCGAGCACACCGTGTTGCGTCGTGTTGCGCGTTCGGGTCGGGTCGTTTCAATAAAGGGCACCCGTATCAGTTTTGCTAAGTTGTGACTGCCCGAGTGCCTTGTGCACGTTCGGGCAGCCCATTTTCCATTTTCCCCCTTATGGCATCGTTTGGTCGGGTGCGTCGTGTCACACCGTGTGAGGTCACCCAACCGGGCGCATTCGGGTCGGGTCGTTTCATTCGAGGGCACCCGTATCAGTTTTGCTAAGTTGTGACCGCTCAGGTGCCTTGCGCACATTCAAGTGGCTCATTTTCCATTTTCTCCCTTGTGGCATCGTTTGGTCGGGCACGTCATGTCGCGCCATGTCAGGTCGCCCGACCGGGCGCGTTCGGGTTGGGTCGTTTCGTTTGAGGGCGCCCGTATCAGTTTTGCTAAGTTGTGACTGGCCGGGTGCCTTGTGCACATTCGGGAGGCCCGTTTGCAGTTGGCTCCCTTGTGGCATTGTTTGGTCGAGTGCGCCGTGTCACACCGTGTGAGGTCGCCCCACAGGGCGCGTTCGAGTTGGGTCGTTTCGTTCGAGGGCACCCGTATGATTTTTTCTAAGTTGTGACCGCCCGGGTGCCTTGTGCACTTTTAGGTGGCCCGTTTGCCGTTTTCTCCCTTGTGGCATCATTCGGTCTGGTGCATCGTGTCGCACCGTGTGAGGTCGCCCGATCGGGCACGTTCGGGTTGGGTCGTTTCATTCAAGGGCTCCCGTATCAGTTTTGCTAAGTTTTGACCGCCCAGGTGCCTTGTGCATGTTCGGGCGGCCCATTTTCTGTTTGCTCCACTGTACTTGTATCAGTCGCCGTGTCGCGCCGTGTGAGGTCACCCAACCTGGCGCGTTTGGGCCAAGCTATTTCGTTCGAGGGTGCCCATATCAGTTTTGGTAAGTTTTGACTGCCCGGGTGCCTTGTGCATGTTCGGCGGCCAGTTTTCCATTTGTTCCCTTGTAGCATGATTCGATCGGGCGCACCATGTCGTGCTGTGTGAGGGTGCCCGACCAAGCATGTTTGGGTCAGGCCGTTTCGTTCGAGGGCGCCCGTATCAGTTTTGCTAAGTTTGATTGCAATAGACATTTTCATCAACAAATTTAAAGTAATGGCTAACAAATACTATAAATTAATAAATATAGAAGACATGGCAACAAGCAACAATACTTACATAGAGCTGATTGCAAAAGGTATTTTCATCAATAAATGTAAAGCAATGGCTAACAAATACTATAAATTAATAAATAAAGAAGACATGGCAACAAGAAACAATACTTACAAAATTGTTACATTGAGATGCAAAGAATAAGCAACAAATGTGCACAAATAGAGACCAATGAAACTATCATCTTAACCACTAACCCCTTAAACACTAATTCCCAATCCCTAACCCATTTAACCCCCTAAACCTCTAAAACCCTAACCCATTTAACCCCTAAACCATAAACCTCTAAACCCCTAACCCTTAACCCCTGAACCCTTAACCCCTAACCCATTTAACCCCCTAAACCCTAGTAAACCCCTAACCCCGCCCAAGGAAACACGTTCGTACGGATCGGGTCAGGTCATGCGATGGCACTCAAGGAAACACGTTTGGGCGGGTGATCAGGTTGGGTTGGGTCGTGTGAGGGTGGTCGTATCAAAAATGCTAAATTGTGACCACCTTAAAATCCAGTGCCTCCACATAAAGGAAAAGGTCGACAACATTAGGATGTTTTTGCAATAAACAAGGGTATTTCCAGGACATAGTCAGGTGGAGCAAGAGTATAAGAGCCAAATTTCTCATGAATGTGGGACACTTGAACTTAATATTTTCTGGAGTAGTCATGAGGTGCATTCTAGTTATCAAGACTTCATCAAATGGCCTTTCTCTGGACATAAATTGTGTGACAACACTGTGGTTGAGTTTGAAACTGGAGATTGAACATACATTTGCTTTGATTGCAATAGACATTTTCATCAATAAATGTAAAGCAATGGCTAAAAAATACTATAAATTAATAAATAAAGAAGACATGGTAACAAGCAACAATACTTACAAAATTTTTACATTGAGACGCAAAGAATAAGTAACTAATGTGCACAAACAGAGACCAATGAAACTATCATCTTAAACCCTAACCCCTTGAACACTAATTCCCAACCCCTAACCCATTTAACCCCCTAAACCTCTAAACCCCTAACCCATTTAACCCCTAAACCATAAACCTCTAAAACCTTAATCCTTAACCCCTAAACCCTTAACCCCTAACCCATTTAACCCCCTAAACCCCGAGTAAACCCCTAACGCCGCCCAAGGAAACACATTTGTACGGGTCGGGTCGAGTCGTGTGATGGCGGGTGATCAAATTGTATAGGATATCTATGACGACTTACATTTTTACTTTGCTTGAATATTAATTTCCTATAAATCTCCTATACAAGTTGATCACATTTCCACGTAAATTAATATTTATGCCCAAACATCATTTTCAAGGACTCCCCTTTTCTACTCTATAATTTTGACATGCCCATTGGCTCTCTTTCCTTGCAATGAATTTATGGTAATGGTAGAGTATATTTTCTTCTCAACTCCTAGCATAGGCTCAAAAAATATTTTTATCTAGCGTTCCCATATCTCTAGAGGACCATTCATTATGTCTCCTTTCCTTTTCACCCAAAAATATTCGTGGGTGTCCCAATGGGCCAAAATTTTTAACATGACCATGAATACATCAATTTATTCACCTAAAGGGAATATCATAATAATATAAAACTTGGTTAGTTCCATCTCTACACAACTTAGCTACAATTTTGGTGGTCTAATATTTCTTTCTTTCATTCATTTTAATAAACTTCCTAGAGTCTCCCCAATAAGTATGAAAGTTCTCCCCTTACAAATTCAACAACAAGTGAAAGGAGCTTTACCCGAATAGCTTATACAATCTCTTTTTCCTTGAGAGGGTCATTATAGGGTCACCATTATTTTAATGACATGTAAGTATTGCTCGAGAACCAATTCTATTTTTGGATGACTTCCACATCCTTACCAGATATGAAAGTAATTAAACAATGTCTATCCCTTTGCTAATAAGTGGAAGAATGAAGTATAACCCAACACCGATGTCCAATGCCTATTTATTCATTGACTTGTAAAAGTCTTAGATATATGTCTCATATATAAATTTTTCACAGGTAGCATTAATGTAGGATTTGATCCATGTGTACATAGTCCATGAAAAGTATCATTAAAATATCTTATTTCATCTTCATATATTTAACTTTAATCCTTCTAATCCTATTTCTAGTACCAAGCTTTTTCCTTTTGTTATTTTTCGAAGAATCCTACCCCACCTCGTAAATACCACATAGTGATGTTTCCCAAAATTTAGATCTCCTTCACCTAATAGAAACCTCTAGCCATTATAAGTTCTTAAAGTTAAAAGGTTTGATTAAACACACAAAAGAGTATAAGGAAGCCTATGGGGTGATATTAATAAGGGAACTAAAATATTTTATTCAAAAACTTAATGCCATGTTTAAGGGAACGATCCACGCTCAACGCGATCATTTGGCCTCATGCCCCATCATTCCCCATCGCATTAAAACATGATCATATATCTTCGCTTATCAAATCAACGGCTGATATTTAACCCAGGTCCCACCTTTCCTTACCCCGCAGCTTCCCGAGAAATCTTGACTGTTCGCATCGGGCGATCAAATCCAACGGTGCGTATTCAATATCGCCTAACAAAAGTGATTGGGCAAAGTTTGTAAAAAAATTTGTGATAGAATTTGTTTCATGAAACCACCATCTGCTACGTGTCTCATTTCTACTAGATCGCATTCCAAAAGTGAAAAACCGTTTACCGCCCAGGAGCAATGCGATAACCACTAATGGTTTCCCCTTTAATGCGAAAACCGCTCCTGCCATTAATTTCGACCTATAATAAATGTTATGTATAATGATAAAAATTAAGGTTTCAACCTTAGTTTTTATTATTTGCATACCTTTGCACCTTCATCCTTTGAGAAATCATTCGCAGACACCATTGCAAAGCCTTTTGTGAACCAGTTTGTCGTTCTAAAGACATTTCCCATCTGAAATTTGCTGCTGAGTACTCTTCGTGCCTTTTACCAAGCAAATGCGACCAGTTTGAAGACTGGTATAAACCTGGAAACCCTCTTCGACCACAACCATACCTGTTTAAGGTATTTTTCAGTAATCCGACCTGCAAATGCTTAATTTCAAAGAACAAAATTAAACCAATTTGAATTTATAAGCCGAAAGTACTCATCTGAAAGTACTCAAACCTTGAAGAAATAGGGGGAACCCTATCGAAATTTTCCCAGAATTTTCCACTTCCGCATAATTCAGTTTTAAAAAGTTTTTGACCATCCAAAATATATTTCTACAGTTGAAACCCATTTGAATTACCGAAAAGGCCATTAAAATCCCTTTCCAGTCCTCTATACACTGAAAATCTACGTTTTCATCACAAAACCCTTGCCCATATTCTAAATTTTTCCTAAAAAGCAGCTTAATTGGTGTTCTGTTTCCAAAAAGAGCTAAGCAAACAGTCTAATCTTTCTCAGTTTCATTTAAAATGACAAAAAAACAAGTTAATCCTAGGACTGGAGGTCCCAAGCCTCAGAAGCCGGCCTCCAGCAAGCTTCCAAATCCTAAACCTTCTAAAATCAATAAACCTACTCCTGCCCTAACTACAGATTCCACTGAATTAGTCAGACCCTTACAACCACCTGTCACCTCTGAAGAGAGTAGTCCCTTTATTGATTTAGACTATAGAATTTTTGATGCTACCTTAGAGTTTGATCTACTTGAATTACATAGCTGGTGTCATGAAAAATTTGAGAACAAAGTGACAAATGATATACCTGTATGGGACTCCAACTTGCCTAAATTCATGGTTCCCATCACCCATCAAGCTCAAGATTTCAATAGGTTGTGTTAGTTACACTATATCCCTGCCCAGAGATGCATGGTGAACAAAGATAATGAGATCATGTTTTACATAACTGCTGAAGCCATCAATGATATGCTCCAACTGAGCCAGGATCCATGAGCAGTATCATTGTCTATTGAAGATTTAACTCAGATGTATTTAGACCTGGATTTCCCTAGGAAGTTTATGATCCTTCAAAACTTCATGCCTAATCATGTTAACCTTCCTAAGGTAAATACACCTTATGATAATTTTGATTTCCCTGAGGGCTCTAGACAAATCATTTCCATGCTTTCATTCATTCTAGGCTATGATAATGATGAGTTTATAGATGCCTCCATTCTAGGTTTTCTCTCTACCTTGTCTCGAGGACAACATCCAGAACTAGTTTTCAACTTTTCCAAATTCATTGCTGATAATATGCATTATCAGTTGATTAAATTACCTGATGAAGGAGTATTCAAATATTCATCCTATATGTTACATCTCTTCTTAATTTTTCAAGCAGAAAATTTCCCAATTTCATTACAGAAGATGGATGTAGAAGGTAAACCTCTTTCAGTGATATTATGGACTTCTCTACTCAGGAAAAATAGCAGTGAATATAGCTATAAGGACTTCAATGATTTGTTTATTAAACCTCCCATGAGTTTTTTTAACAAAGCAGAGCCACCAAGGATTAATGAAGAAATCAAAAGAATTTTACAGTTGTCTGAAAACTGTAAGGTTGGAGATTGGTATTTGTACAAAAATCACACAGAAATCAGAGTATATGGTGCACTCTTGGCTCCTTACAAATTACCCAAGTTTCTAACTACTAGAATTTTTGCTTTGGAGTACTTAAGACAGATCTTGAATGCAGATGCAGTGAATTTCATAGCTTCCAAAAAGAAAGCACAGTTCAAGCTAAAAAGTCAAATTGACCCCTTCATAATCAATAGCAGAGATGCTTTGAAAGAGATAATCAACAAATTATCAACATTTAAGTTCCAAGAAAGCTTTCACTGGAACTATGACCGTCAAGGTGTTTTAAGTAACCTCAGGGTCAAGTGTAAGTTAACTCCATTACTCCATGAGTCAAAGCCACAAATAGAAAAATATGCTAATCAAATGGAATGGGTTGCAAACACATTGATTGATGATATTCAGGGAATGAAAACAGATAACATGAAGATGGATAATACACAGGTGATTACAGTTGGCAAACAAATAGAAGTGTCTAATAAAAGACCTAGAAAAGAAGAAGGCTATTTAGCAGAAACAATTATGGAAAATAAATTTAACACAATTTGCAGCAAGAAGGAAAAAATAAATACTATAGAAGAAGAAGGGGTCATATATATAGATAAAAAAAATGATAAAAAAACAGATTATGAGGCCATAATAATTTTCAATGAGACACTTAGAGAAATTCAGAATGAGCAGGTACTATCACAGGGAAAAGGCAAAGAAATGGTTGAAACACAGATAAATACAGAAGCTCCCTCCTCTTCTAGAGCAGCAGAAGAAATTGATTCTGACATCCAGAAAAAGTTAAAGCAGATCAGAGAAAAGAATGAGGAAATTAAGAATGAGATCTATTCTAAACTTCTTAAAGAAAAACCAGGAGACAAAGATAGACCTGTGACAACTTTTGATTATTCAACAAATAAAATTATTATGTCTTTTGTCTAGCCAATGGTTACAGACCCAAAGTTAGCTATAGATTATAGGAAAACAGAGTTTGAAGTAAATTCATATACCATACATGAACTTGAACAGATAGAGTTTCATAGAAGTGCTACAGAAATGCTGTATTCAAAGGTAGTCAACAAAACCATGAATGGTACCATGCTTCAAAATACAGTATCTAATTTACAAATTCAAATGAAATTAGATAAATCATCTCTACATGCTAAGTATTTGAGGATGAAGTACTTAGAATATTTGGTGATAGAAACTGGAGTGGATCCCTCCAATACTGAAGTTGCTAAGACATTGATAAGGAAAAAGAATGAAGATATTGCTACCTTGAGAAAGCAACTTAAACTGCCATAGAGTGAGCACCCATAGGCTAAAGAAATTCTTCAGGAGAAAACAGAAAAGGATGAAACTATGCAGCTAGTTTTAAAGATGACAACTCAGATCAAAGAGATGGAAAATCAAATAGAAACTCTAATGAAAGAGAATGAAACATTGAAAAAAGCACAGGAAGTCTCCATTCCTACAGTCATTCCAACTGTCAATACTGTTGTTCCTTCTAAATTTTCAGAAAATTTAGCACCAAAAGGAGTATTGGAAACTGCAGTGTCAATTACATCTAAATATATTTCTGCCACTTCATCATCTACATCACGAGTAAATCAAACAGGTGAAACAAATGACATAGTAAAGGCTATGGAAGACATGTCCCTAAAAAATAAAGAGATAATCAACTTGAAAGGAGCCATCCAAAATCTTGAAACATCAAATAGAGATGCACTGATTACATCCTAGGGACATGAGAAGAGAGCCAACAAACTCAAAGTGCAGGTGAATATTCTACAGCAACAGGTTAACCTCAGTGAACATGTATCATATATCAAGAATTATCTATAGAACAACATAATTCAAGGAATACATCTATAGTGGCCTTCAATCCAAATCATTTATGAACAGAAGGATTTACTCAAGGAAACTATTTGTGCTCAACCTAGTGTTCTTAAATTGAGTTCATTAATTGTAAACCAGGGTTGGTAAACTGCTGAAGTGTGGCGCACTATATGTGCCTAGGTATTTGTTTCTCACTACGTTGTGTTTAGTGTTTTTTGATGTTTTTGGTTTTATGGTTTTATGTTTGAAAAGGGAAAGAACTAAATGCTGGTGAAAAGAAGCTATTGGTTATATTAAAGCAAAACAAGGCCTAAACTATGGATGACGAACAACAAATGAAAATACTAAAACAGAACAAAGCCTAAACTATGGCTGGAAAACAACAAATGCAAAGCTTGATAATGACTTCATTGCAAGGAAATAAATCACAACATGAGCTTGAACTTATCCAATTCATTCATTAAAGATGTGTTGGAAGAGCTTGAGAAATTGACAAGTTAAGTGTGAATGAAGTTCTTCTAAATAAACAATCAACTTACAATGTTACAACATCTCATCCATGATTAAAGGTTCATTGGAACATATTTGGAAAAGAAAATTTGTAGCACAATAAGATTTTTACTCTAAACTAACTTCTAATTCCGTTCTACAACTCAATTTAGCACCACTAGGCCTCACTCAAAAGTTATAGGTTTCTTTTTAGAATAGTCCTTGAGAAAAGGCTTATTTGTGAAATGGTAAAAAGGTTGCAAAATACTCCAGGCCTTAGACTGATACTAGCTTCTGTCCATATGATTATGTATTAATATGATGTTGGAACAAAAGAAGTTTTTTGTAAATAATGAAAACCGTGGTATTTAAATTTAACAACTAATACAATTTAAAATGCAATGGATAACAACTAAACTGGAATGCTAATACAGTGAGCTAAGACTAAACTAGAATGCTACTAATCTACTTGAAGTATAGTGAATGGTGTTAAATTAAAATTCCATTATCAAACTTGAAATGTAGTGACAGAGCTGAACTAAATGAAATCATCCTCTGGAGTGTTATGACTAAACTAACATGCAGCTAGTCTATTGAAATTCTACAGCCCATCTTGTTCAATGTGAATGATATTTTGGAAGAGTTTGTAAAAACAATTTTGGCTGTATTATTCAATGCAATATAACATAAACAAAATATTTGAAAGCAAATACAATTAAAATCTAAGATACCAAAGCTGTTTCTTATTCATTGTTAATAATGTTTTGGAAGAGTTTGTAGGAGTAAGACCGGCTGTGACACTTAGTGTAAACAAGCATAAATCATAAAATTCGAAAGGAAATGCAACTAAAACCTACAACACCACAGCTATGCCTTATTCATCGTGATGATATTTTGGAAGAGTTTATAAGAGTAAGTCTAGCTGTGATGATCAATGTAAACAAGCAGGAAACATAAACTTCAGAAATGTGCTTAAGCTAGAAATGAAAAACGAGACTAAAATACTTATCTAAACCGTATAAACAAGGCTGATCAGGAGGCAGGGGCCCTCTACCACCAGAGTAGCACGCAAAATCTACTTCAATATTGACTCAGTGCTTTCAATAAAGTGATACTTCTTGCATTAGAGAGAAATTACTTCAAAACAGAGTGTTTTCGGACTTCTGAAATCTAGCAATCAATCACAAAATCTAACCTTGTCCCTCGGTTTCCCGAGCCATATTTATAATAAAAATTACATGACTGTCTTGAGATAACCTAGGGATAATTGTCTTTCCAAATAAAAACCAAACTAGGACTCTGATGGTGGTCACGTAATAGAATTAAGGACATCTGGACTGTCCTTGTCCTATTAGGAGTCTCTCTCCTAGTTTGAGTTCCCACGTACATAACCTCCTAAAGAATTCCGTTTAAACTTTGTGGAGAGCAAAAAATGATGAGGGAATGATGTGGAATACACCCATATGTGTTTTAATCCAAGATTACACCTGGAACTTGTGTAGACATGAAGATAGCTGCAGAATCGGCAACTAGCTACAGAATGTCTGCATTCTGTAGCTAGCTCTAGTTAAAAAAGTACTACAATGACAAAATCATAAAAACATAGCAAGTTAGTCATGATATTCATTCTTAAAGCAATTTTAACTAATTCTACTAATCATTTGAGCCTATGATTAATAATGGACAAAGGAAATCGAGTGGAATGTGGTGGAAGAAAGAACATCTTTGGAGCTCAACATACCCCTACTGCTAGGTTCTTGCATGTCCTCATGCAACTATTCCATGAACTCTGAGACCTCTGCAAGGACATCCAACCCTCTTCTTCTGCTTTGCCTGGCAGTCAAAGGCCTTCTGGGCTTTCTTATGACTAACTTAAATCTCAAATTTGTGAGTGCCTTGGTTAAATTTTTATTTCTCTTCTTCAAATTTTCACTGGCCTTATACAACTTTTGCATTTGTAGAGACATAGTTGAATTCATATCAGTTTTCAGTTTAACCTACTCTCTCAGAATTTCATTCTCATTCTTGATATGCCTGTTGAGTACTTCTAACTCATACCTATCTCTTCTTAGCATATCAATTTCAGACTTTGGTGGGCTAGGGGTTCTGTCTCTAAATTCTGAAGCTCTCCTCTCTAATGTTTCAACATAGTTGTAAATTTCTTGCTGTGCTGGATCAATTTCTGGAACTTCTTCATCAAAATCCTCCTCAGTAGGTGTTTCTTCTTCCTCTATGTTTATGAATCCAGTTTGTTTAACCTTTGTTTTCTTTAGTATCCCTCTAAGTCTGTGGCTCCTTCTCGATTGAGATGGCCCTTCTCCTTTCTCTCTGGAAAATTTTATTATTATCCTCTCTTTCTTAAGCTGCTTCTTAATCTGAGTCAATTTCTTAGAAATCATTTCTTCACTGCTTTCTTGTATTGTTTTACCAGTTTCAATTTTGGAGGTTTTCCATCTTCTGCTTCTTTTTGTAGGTTTGTCTTCAGGTGGAGGTTCCTTGGGTTCCTCAAAGTGATTTATCACTAAGAACTCTTCCCGAACACATCTCCTAATGATAAAATCTGGACTTGTCTTGTACAACTCATTAGCAACTCATGAATATTTTTCACTGTCATAAATGATTTTTATTTTATCTCTTGCATTCATTATTGAAGGAAATTTTCCTGAAACTAAATAATTAGCAATGTCAGCAAACCAAGGAGTTTGGGTAGAAATTGAAAAAATATATTCATCAGGAAATTGATCTTCAACTGGAGTGTCATATTTGATGTTTTGGAGTCTAGATATGAAATCAGCTACTGTGTTTTGTTTTCCAAGCCTATCTAGAATGGTAATGTTGAATTCTTGTAAAAGAAATAACCATCTTATGACTCTGCCATTAGTAATTGATTTGTTCATTAAGTATCTAATTGCAGAATGATCAGTGTGAAAAAAAGTTTCATAGCCTGTTATATAGTGTCTGAATTTTTTTATGGCATGAACAACAGCTAAAAACTCTTTTTCAGTTACAGTATAGTTTAACTCTGCAGGAGTCAAATTTTTACTGGTATAGTAGATGGCATAAGGAATCGGGTCTTTTTGTCCCAATACTGCTCCTAGAGCTGTATCTGAGGCATCTGTTGAAATATGAAAAGGTAGCTTGCAGTTAGGTCCCCTTAAAATAGGTGCTTCAGAGATTTTTGTTTTCAGGGTCTCAAAGGCTAACTGGAAATCAGGATTCCACTTGAATTCACAGTCTTTGGTAAGTAATTTGAAAAGTGGAGATGCTATCTTGGTGAAGTTTTCTATAAACCTTCGATAATATCCAGTAAATCCAAGAAAACTCCTAACATCTTTTGACAACTTGGAATAGATAAGTTATAGATTACTTCCACTTTTGACTCATCAACTCTAATCCCATCCCCTGAAATGTGATGACCCAAAACAATTCCTTCAGTAAACATCATAAAACACTTTTCATGACTTAGTGAAAGATTTGCTTCTTTACATCTCTTTAAGACTTTTTCCAAGTTTTCTAAGGCTTCTTCAAATGTGTTTCCATAAACTATGAAATCATCCATATATACCTCTACACAATCATGTATTAGATCTGAAAAAATTCCTAATACTACCCTTTGAAATGTTGCAGGTGCATTGCATAATCCAAATGGAAATACTCGGTAAGCATAGGTACCCCAAGGACAGGTAAATGTGGTTTTGTCTTGGTCCTCAATTGCTACTTGAATTTGATTATAACCACTAAACCCATCTAGAAATGAGAAGTACTTTCTTCCAGCTAAGGTATCTAACACCTGATCTATGAAAGGTAGGAGAAAATGATCTTTAAGAGTAGCTTTGTTTAATTCTCGGTAGTCAATACATACCCTCCATTTACCATTTTTCTTTGGCACAATTACCAAAGGAGAAACCCACTGACTATCTGAAATAGGATAGATAAAGTTGACATTCAACAATTTCTTCAATTCTTCTTTAACAATCTCCCTAAGATTTGGATTCATCCATCTTTGAGGTTGTCTGATTGGTTTACAATTTTCCTCTATGTAGATGTGATGAGTGCAAGTCTTGGGGCTTATCCCTTTCATATTAGTGTACTCCCATGCATATGCAGAAGAATGTCTCTGTAAAATTTTGACTAGCTCTTCTTGTTGAGATTTTTCTAGGTTCTTGTTTATGTTTAAAGTTTTGCCTGGAAATATCTCAATTGTAGAGCTGCCAAATTTATCCATGGAATAGAGAAACATCTGCCTTGATGAAAAAAACTCAATGTTGGATTCTTCTTGAAATTGTTCATGTTTATGTTCTGAAGAGGATTCAAATTTTTCTAAAGTATTCAGAATTTGACTATCTTCACTAATTTATGAAATTGTGAAGAGAGGTTGTAAGTCTTCTTCATCCTCTATCCATTGAGTATCATCTAAATCTGTAATTTTCCTTGCTGGAGGATACAAAGTGAATTTCTTAGTTGAACTACCATCAGAGATGTACATGTCACCGGATCTACAACTAATGAAAGCATCAGCTGTAGCTAACCAATGTCTTCCTAATATAATTGGATGCCCTACTAGATTATTCTTAGGAGTTAGGATCATGAAATACACATGGTACTCCCAAGAATCTAGGGACACTGGAATGTATTCTATTACCCCATCAAGTTTGATCACAGATATGTCTGCTAATTGTAATAATGTGGGTGTAAAGAGAAGATTAGGAAGTTTCAGTTTATCCATGATTTGTCTACTCATGATATTGATTGCTGCTCCTAAATCAATGAGTGTGTTTTGGATCTCAATTCCATTGATGTGAATTTTAACAACTGGATTTCCTGGGTCTATTTACTTTGGAATAGCAATCTTACCCATCATGATATCTACTATTTTTCCCGCCAGTTGAATTTTCTTTGTCTCTCTTATTCTTTTTCTTGTTTTCTTCATGCTCAACTCCTTTATTGTCTTTGCTAAAATTGGAATTTCCTTGATAGCTTGTAATAATGGAATCTTAATACAGACATTTCTTAGCTCATCTAGGAAATCATAATTAGGCACCATAATTTGTTTTTATACACCTCTATCAATTTGTAATCTTTCTGGAAAGGGAGGTGTAGGAGTGGATGTTGATGGCTGCTCTAATACAGGAGTTGAAATTATTGGTTCTTTTTGTTTTGGTTTTTCAATGTTTGGGTCCTGAAAAGATGTGTCTTCTTCAAGACTTTTATTTTCACGTAGAGAATCTTCCTCAGAGTTGTCTTGTTCTTGTATGATCACAGAAGGTTTCCTCTTTTCAAGTATTCTTCCAGACCTAAGTTGAACATCACTAAGGTCTAGAGGGGTAATTAAATAAGTTGGAAACTGTTGGCCTTCTATCATGTATGTGTTCTGAGGATTTTTATTGTTGGGGTTTGGTATGGGTTGAGCAGGCAACTGATTTGATTTCTGAGGAAATGTTAAGGGGAGTGGTTGATTTTGATGTTGTGGATTTTGAGTATTCCGTTGAGGATTTTGTTGAGGATTTTGAGGGGAAAAATGTGGGTATGGTGGATAGGATGGTGGATATTGATAGTACTGGGAGTATCTTTCATAGGGATTTTGTGCTCCTTGTGCCCAAGCTTGAGATTGATTTTGAAATTGGGGCCAAGTTTGCTGCCAAGAATTCCAATTTGGTGGGGGTTGATTATACATTTGATCATGAAATCCTTGTGTTTGAGGTCCTTTCCAAGGCCTTCTAGAGACAAAATTGAGAGATTATGTGGAACTTGTAGGAGTATCTTCTTGAAAGACAGCTTTAAGACCAGGAAGTGAAGGACAACTCTTGGTCTCATGTTTTTCTGAACAAATCACACAAGTCTCTACAACTTTTGCATCCAAAGGACATTCTCTCAAGGCATGCTTCTTTCTACATTTGGGACAAAAGATTGCTAAAGCATCAGATTCAGCTTTTTGCTTGTTTTGTAACTTAAGGTTATCTATTTGTTCACTAAGACTCCCTAAGATGTCAGATTTGAATTCATCAAGAATATGCCCTATCTCTTCCCTACTTATTTTCCCAAAAGCAGACTTACTTACCCTTGCAAGAGCAGGGTCTCTTGGTCCTTTCACAATTTTAGATTTCCCTCTTGAAAGGTTGATACATAACTCAGATATTTTAGGTAATGTGAGCTGAGATATATACCCTTTTCCCATCATGTTAAGGATATCCAACCATTCATCCCTAATTGTCTTCAACAAGAGAGCTTTTAAGGTGTCTTGGTCTAAGTTTTCCATTTTTTCTCTTTTGATGTTGTAATGAAGTATCTCCAACAAACCTTCCAGGTTTTCATCTTCTTTTTGTATCATCTTGAACACTTCCTCCTTATGATTGAATGACATACAATAATCCAAATACATTTCTAGAAATTCTTGTTTCATATCTTCCCATGTCCTAATAGAACTGTTGATCAAACTCATAAACCACTTCAATGCTGCTCCTTTCAATGTTGAAGGAAATAGTTTAAGTTTTTGAGCATCTTGTAAGTAGTCATAAGTTCTACACAGGACTTCAAATTCAAATAGGAAGGTTTCAAGATATTCAGTTTTAAGTCCATAGAAGTTTGGAAGGACAGAGGGTGAAATGTTTTTCATAGTTGTATTGGTTTCTTCATCTACTACAGGAAACCCAAAAGAGCTTCCCATTTCTCTTCTAAATCTTCCTCTACCTCTACCTCTACCCCCTCCAAATAATGTGTCATCTCCATTAAAGACTCCTCCTCCCCCTTCTTCTGCCATAGTTGATTCTTCTGTGGAAGTGGAAAAGTTTGTGTCTCTAGCAGGGGTCCTTGAATCTTCTTCTAAGACAGGTTCAGTGGATGAAGTGGAAGGTCTTTCTAATGGAATATCTGATCTTAAGTCTTCTGGAAGTCTAGGATTAGTAAAGGATTGAATGTGGGTTTGAGTTGGAGGTGTGTTGGCTCTAGGTCTTGATGAAACAAGTGGTGTTCTAGGAATCAAACTTCTGCTTCTTCTTCTTATGAATCTACCCCTTGAGTCTCTCTCTCTACGCATATCATTGTTTTTGGGAGTTAAGAAACAAGGCTACCTACTTACACTTCCCCGACAATGGCGCCAAAATGTTTGTGCTCAACCTAGTGTTCCTAAATTGAGTTCATTAATTGTCAACCAGGGTTGGTAAACTGCTGAAGTGTGGTGCACTATATGTGCCTAGGTATTTGTTTCTCACTACGTTGTGTTTAGTGTTTTCTGATGTTTTTGGTTTGATGGTTTTATGTTTGAAAAGGGAAAGAACTAAATGCTGGTGAAAAGAAGCTATTGGTTATATTAAAGCAAAACAAGGCCTAAACTATGGATGTCAAACAACAAATGAAAATACTAAAACAGAACAAAGCCTAAACTATGGATGGAAAACAACAAATGCAAAGCTTGATAATGACTTCATTGCAAGGAAATAAATCACAACATGAGCTTGAACTTATCCAATTCATTCATTAAAGATGTGTTGGAAGAGCTTGAGAAATGGACAAGTTAAGTGTGAATGAAGTTCTCCTAAATAAACAATCAACTTACAATGTTACAACATCTCATCCATGATTAAAGGTTCATTGGAACATATTTGGAAAAGAACATTTGTAACACAATAAGATTTTACTCTAAACTAACTTCTAATTCTGTTCTGCAACTCAATTTAGCACCACTAGGCCTCACTAAAAAGTTATAGGTTTCTTTTTAGAAGAGTCCTTGAGAAAGGATTATTTGTGAAATGGTAAAAAGGTTGCAAAATACTCCAGGCCTTAGACTGATACTAGCTTCTGTCCAGATGATTATGTATTAATATGAGGTTGGAACAAAAGAAGTTTTTTTGTAAATAATGAAGACCGTGGTATCTAAATTTAACAACTAACACAATTTAAAATGCAATGGATAACAACTAAACTGGAATGCTAATATAGTGAGCTAAGACTAAACTAGAATGCTACTAATCTACTTGAAGTACAGTGAACAGAGTTAAATTAAAATGCCATTATCAAACTTGAAATGTAGTGACAGAGCTGAACTAAATGAAATTATCCTCCGGAGTGTTATGACTAAACTAACATGCAACTAGTCTATTGGAATTCTACAACCCATCTTGTTCAATGTGAATGATATTTTGGAAGAGTTTGTAAAAACAATTCTGGCTATATTATTCAATGCAATTGAACATAAACATAATATTTGAAAGAAAATACAATTAAAATCTAAGATACCACAACTGTTTCTTATTCATTGTTAATGATGTTTTGGAAGAGTTTGTAGGAGTAAGACCGACTGTGACACTTAGTGTAAACAAGCATGAATCATAAAATTCAAAAGGAAATACAACTAAAACCTACAACACCACAACTATGCCTTATTCATCGTGATGATATTTTGGAAGAGTTTATAAGAGTAAGTCTAGCTGTGATGATCAATGTAAACAAGCATGAAACATAAACTTTAGAAACGTGCCTAAGCTAGAAATGAAAAAAACGAGACTAAAATACTTATCTAAACCGTATTAACAAGGCTGCTCAGGAGGCAGGGGCCCTCTACCACCGGAGTAGCACACAAAATCTACTTCAAGATTGACTCAGTGCTTTCAATAAAGTAATACTTCTTGCATTAGAGAGAAATTACTTCAAAACAGAGTGTTTTTCGTACTTCTGAAATCTAGCAGTCAAATACAAAATCTAACCTTGTCCCTCGGTTTCCCGAGCCATATTTATAATCAAAATTACATAACTGTCTTGAGATAACCTAGGGATAATTTTCTTTCCAAATAAAAACCAAACTAGGACTCTGATGGTGGTCACGTAATAGAATTAAGGACATCTGGATTGTCCTTGTCCTATTAGGAGTCTCTCTCCTAGTTTGAGTTCCCACGTACATAACCGCCTACAGAATTCCGTTTAAAATTCGTGGAGAGCAACAAATGATGAGGGAATGATGTGGAATACGCCCATATGTGTTTTTCTCCAACATGACACGTGGAACCTGCGTAGACATGAAGATAGCTGCAAAATCGGCAACTAGCTACAGAATGTCTGCATTCTGTAGCTAGCTCTAGTTCAAAAAGTACTACAATGACAAAATCATAAAAACATAGCAAGTTAGTCATGATATTCATTCTTTCAATTTTAACTAATTCTACTGATCATTTGAGCCTGTGATTAATAATGGACAAAGGAAATGGAGTGGAATGTGGTGGAGGAAAGAACATCTTTGGAGCTCAACAGCAACACAAATAGAAATTCATAAAACCAAAGAAGAACTGGCTGGAAAACCTTCTCAAGATTTGAAACTTATTACATTTTTGAACAGCAAACACAGAGAGGAGCTTGAAGAAATAAAAATTCAGGATAGGACTGAATGCATACTACAAATTAATAAAGTCTTGAATAAAAGGAATATGATGAACAGTTTGGAGGACAAATGTAAAGACATGAACCTGTCAATTACAAGGTTTTGGGCCAAGTACACTATACTAGCACAAGAAGGCCTTCCAGAAATTCATGCCTTAAATGAAAAGTTAATGGCATAGAAGGATTATGATAAGAAAATCAGGGCTTATACCAAAGAATAGGTCAACAATCCTTTACCACAAGGTTCCCCTACTGGCAAAGTTATTTTGGAATATTTTGAGAACTTTTTTTTCCTACAAAATGAGATGAAACACATCTTCATTGTCAAGCCCATCTTTGCTAAGTACACAGAGGCAGATGAGAGCTACAAGAAATTGAAGAACATGAGAATTCCCAGTGCAGAACAATGGCAGGAATTCACCGATTTGATATAAAGGTTTGCAAACAGAGCAGAAAATTACATGAAAAGTAGAACATTATTGTTACCTAAAGGGAAAAATCAGATTGAAAGTGTATCAGATAAATGATCAGAGTCAAAGAGTATCATTCAAAACACTTTTTTACTGCGGGTTATTCCTTATTTTACCGCAGTAAGGAAGTAAGAAAACAACGTAAAGAGTATCAGAGATAAAGCACAGGTTAAAGAATGTGAATTGGAAAGAGTATCTTCCAAGCTATCTTCTAACAAGATATTGTTTCCAAGTGCCAACAAGCATTTCCAGCAACTACAACAAAGCAATATGTTCAGATAATTAGTCCTATTTTTTATTGATAAGAGGACATCTTGCCAGTTTGTTTTGCAGCTGTCCCTCTTTCTATGTAATAATATTTATTTTTGCCTAGAGATATTCTCATATCTCTTAGATATTTTGTAAACAATCGATTTTTATAAATACTTCTCTTTTTGAAGTATTAGGTGTGGAATCAAATTTGTCAAGACTACTATAGACATTTTTTTTGAATACATTGGGAGTTTGTGTGAGTCGATTTGTAAAGCAACAGACTGGAACTAAGTCAAACAGACATCATAAATCAGGATTCTTGTGCTGATCAGATAAGTCAAGTATTTTCCTGTTTGCACTGTTTATCTTTCTAAGTTCCATACATACATTTACATGTTTTCTATCTTAAATGATTAACTAGGAAGGTTTATATAGGATTAGTGTCAAAAGCTCCCTGTTTTTTACTAGTTATTCATTGATATGTTTACTGCTGATATCCGGACTTAAGAATCCTTAACTTCTCTTAGTCCCTTTTGACCCCTTTATTTCATCTTCTTTTCTGTAACTTAAGGATCCTTCATTGCCCTTTTGTTCAGATCTTACCATTTCATCAAAAAGCCTATTTCCAAACCCTTTGAAGGTCATCTACCCTGCCCTTAGTACATTTGCTCTTTTGACCTTATTTCCTAGCTTTTCTTGCCAAGAAATTGACTCCATAGCCTAATGGTCTAGTATATCCCTCTGTGGTTTACCTTTAAGTACCTTTTATTCCCACCAAACATTCAAACCAAACCAATTGTCCAATTATAACTAGCCTAAAATATTATAACAAAATCAAGCTAAATCTTGAGGAGAGATCCCCGGAATTTGGGAAGGCTAGATCCTGAATTTCAAAAGTAGGTTCTTGGTTACCCCTGGTTTTCTTCAACTATAAATCCTCATCCCACAACCTGAGAATTACTAGGGTGATAACATACTGGCGACCATACTGGGGAACTAACTGCTCTCCAGTTTTAAGTTTAAACTTAGAGGAAGATTTTTAAAACATATCTTTTCTACTTTAAGGTTAAGTTTAAAGGTGTGGGTATTTATACAATAATCATTCTGTCTCCAAAGAAATTCTATTATACTAGATCCAACCCTGATCCCAACCCTGCAGATATAGTAGACAATCCAGACCAGATAGGAAAAAAGAAAAAGAAAACTATTAGTTTAGAAATTGAATTACCCCTAAGAAAGGCTGATTCTTTACCCAAATAATTAGTGAGCTTATTAGATATCAAAGTTGATTTCAAGTTTGAAAAATCATTATTTAGAACTAAGTTAGAAAAATGATTTAAAGGAAACTGTTATAGACCCTGTTTTTACTTCTTTTGTGAATGAGAAATAGAAAGTTATTTCAGCACCTATAAAATCAGAGAAAACTGAAATTCAAAGTCCAATAGAAAGGGTAAATGTTACATGAATTAAAGACATTGATGAAGCTATCAAATTAGCCAATTTTTTGTCTCAATTCAAACCTCCAGTTTCTCAACTATACACCACAATTTTTCCAGCAGCAGATTCTACTCTGTATGCTGCCACTTCATTTATAGATTCCACTGTCAGTTCACCCCTAGAGCCTGTTAGTCCTGAGTTTCCTTTGCAACCTAGGATCATATATTTGTCATATCCTTAATCCACTGCCAGTTCATCCACATAATCATTCATCCCTGAGCTGCCTTTGCAGCCTAAAGTAGTACTTCCATCATTTACTCAGTCCACTACATCTACTACCACTGCACCCACTAGCTTCATAAGCACTAGCCATACCACTTATTTTTCATCCCCTTTTCCAAGCTTTTCAAGTACAACCTTCAGCACATCTACTGTTATAACCAACACTATCCCTGTCACTACTACTGTACCTCCCAGTTTAGCAAAATTCGAAGCCATGGCAGCCAGATATGCTCCCCTGGTCTTACCTCAAAACCTCCATGACATGCCCCAAAATTACCAAAAGGATATCCCATTATTTGATAATTGTTCACAAATTACTGCACAACAACATATCACTAGAATGAATGATTTTTGGGCAATTTATGAGATAGATGAATCTGATGTCCAAATGAGGTTGTTTGCACAAAGCTTAACTGGAGAAGTAAAAACATGGTTTATAAATTTAGGTGCTGGTAGTATAGCAGACTTAGCTACCTTTCACAGAGCTTTCCTAAATAAATGGGAAAAGAAGAAGAATCCCATAAAAATATTGTCTGAGTTTGATGCTGTTAAAAGAACTCCTACTGAGTCTGTCCAAGACTTTTGTACTAGATAAAACAGTATTTACAATTCTATTCCTGCAGACCTTAAACCCACTCTGTATTCTATGCTGCTCAAATTCCCTGATTGTTTTGATGTAGACTTGGCCTACCAACTTAGAGAGAGAGAGATGTAGAGACCCTAGAACAAATGAAACTGAATGCTATTGGTGTAGAAATCAATATCCTTGCCAAAAAATCCAAACTTAGAAATGAGAGGAGGGTCACCATCAAAGAAGAGAATTCAAGATTAGATGGTAAATTTGATTTTATTAATAAAACTTTAGAAAAGGTAGTTGAGAGATTAGACCACATTTCCGCAATGGTATAATCAATCCCAAATCAGAAATCCCAACTACAGAAAAAACAAAAATCCTGGGAAAGGTAAAGAACCCTCCCCAGATCAAAACATAAGACCCCCATTCCAAGAGAACTTTGCTGAAAGTTCTCAAAACAATGTTGAGGATGAGGAAGATATCAACATAGTAATGGGGATAGATGAAAGCAATACAATTTTCCTCACTCGGGATGATCAGGAACTCTTTGAGATACAACAGTTCAAAGTGGTATCTGGTGAATCCTTTGACTATAAGCAAGGTTATGACTTCGCAATCAATGAAATTCATAGCCAATATAACCTTAGGAGCAAGAAAACAAATGAGCCTACTACAAAAAACAATGCTCCAACTCAACAAAGTAAAAAAAAAGAATATAGAGGCTCCCAAACGAAACTTTTATAGATTCTTCCCAGAGAAAATAAACAAAATTAGAACCCATCCAGTCCTAAAAAATAGCTTAGTCCTAAGATTTTAGATATCACTGATGAAATGGCTCAATCTTCCAGAGATGTCCAAAAGGCTAATACTACAAAGGCCACCAATTCAGCAACAGTTACTGATCCAAAAAAGAATCCAGCTGACTCAAAATCACCAAATCCTAAATCTTCTGCTGAAAATTCCAAATCTAACAAAGCATCTGTTAACACTCAAATTGTTCTTGAAAAAATAATCAAAGATAGCAAAAATCAGGAAACCCAAATAGAAGATAAAATAAAATCTCAAGCTAAAGGTAAAACTGCCGAAACTCAAGAAAAATCATCCCAAACAACAGTTCCAAAAGATGAAATAATTCAAGCTATCAAATCTCAGTCAACATTTAGCATTCAATATGAAATATCCAAGTTGAAGATAGTCGTTCCCTTAGTTGAATTGGCTAAAAATTACTTGTACAGGTCTATTATTACTGAAACATTGAATGTAAATGAAAATGAAGATACAATTAATATGAGTGATGATAGACCTGAATTAATCTTTGGTCCAAATGTAGATGGTAAGCATTCAGATGGGTCAGTACCTCCATTTTACTTAAGTCTTACTATACATGATCAGATATTACACAATGTAATGCTAGATACTGGAAACCCTGAATCTAGACATAACCCAGCCATATAAAGATCTGTTCTCATTTGATTCATCTAAAGTCTAATGCATAGGATTGATTAAAGATTTGTGTGTAAACTTGGTCCAGTATCCTGGTAAAAGCATGATCATGGATGTTGTGGTAGCTGATATCCCGCCAAAGTATGGCATGCTTCTTTCTCATTCATGGGGAGAAAAGTTGCAGGGATCTCTACAACTTGACATGAGTTATGCCACTATCTCGGTATTTGGACAACCCGAAAAGCTTTACAGAGAAACCTTAATGAAGTTTATGATCAGCAGTGCTGAAAGACCTACCAATTACCCAATCTATTCAACTCCTACTGATCTTGATTCCTTTATTCTCTGTAACTCTGATCATAATAATATCCAAACAGAACTCACTGATATAAAGCCTAAAATAATGGAGGATTACATTGGTTATGAAGCTTTATAGAATTTGGATTTTGATGGATCAGTGAATAAATCAGGAGTTGGAGCTGGTGTATGGATCACCAACATTGAAACTAGCCATTCCCAAGGGCATGCCTTTAGATTGAATTTCAAATGTACTAATAACATGGCTGAATATGAGGCTTTAATCTTAGGTCTTCAAATTATTAGAAAATTGGGAGGTCAAAGAATATTGATCATGGGAGATTCAGAGTTAGTTATCAAACAAGTAAACACAGAATACTCTGTCCATAATCCGAGATTAGCCAGATACAGGGACACAGCACATGATTTGGTTGAGGATTTGTTAGAAATCAAGTTTGCTATCATTCCTAGAAAACAGAATCTGCAAGCCCATTGTTTAGCAACCTTTTCCAGCACTTGCAAATTTCCATTTTCACCAATACAAAAATACACTACTGAAATCAAACATAGACCTCTTGTCCTAGATTATGTAAAATACTGGAAATTTTTTTCAGAAGATCAAAAAATCTATCATTTTTTGAACAATGAGGGAGAGTTTCATAATTTCCAAATTGATAATGATTGTAATGTAGTTCATTTTGTAACATGGATTCAAATTTTTGTCAAATAGATGATTTAGATGTACATAATTTTGATAGACCTACTATATTTACTCAAAGTGACATAGATGACTTGGAAAAAGTAGATATAGAGGAAATGATGGAAGATGAACCAAATTTGATAGATTTAAAACATAAAATTTTACCCAAAGGTTTAACTCCCTTAGAAAACTTGTTTGATTCCAATGATGTGCCCAACAGGCCAAAAATGGAACCAGTCAGGTTTGATATTGAAGAAAGTAACATAGGAACAAATGAAAAACCAAAAATGATCAAATTATCGAAGTCCTTACCATCAAAAGAAAAGGTTAAATATATAGAAATTTTGAAAGAATACCAGGATGTTTTTGCATGGGGTTACAAATATCTGAAAACTTACAACAAAAACATAATCCAACATAAGATTCCTTTGAAAGAAAATCAAAAACCTTTTCAACAAAATTAAGAAGGATTAATCCAATTTTGTTACCTTTAATCGAGAAAGAGGTTAAAAGAATGTTTGATGCACAAATAATTACACCAGTCAGGTATTCTTATTGGGTTTCTAACTTTGTGCCCACTAGAAAGAAAACAGGAGAAATTTGACTGTGTATAGACTTTAGAAATCTCAATAAAGTTTCCTTGAAAGACAATTACCCCTTGCCTAAAATGGATCATATTTTGCAGAGGGTGGCAGGTTCTTCGAGAATTTCTTTACTATATGGTTTGTCTGGTTATAATCAAATTCTAGTCCATAAAGATGATCAAACTAAAACTTCATTTACCACTCCTTGGGGCACTTTGATGTATGTGAAAATGCATTTTGGATTGAAAAATGCAGGAGCCACTTTTCAGAGGGCCATGGATATTGCCTTTGTTAAGGAGATCCATGAATTTTTAGTTATCTATCTTGATGATATTACTGTCTTTTCAAAAACTAATTATGAACACTTAGATCACCTGAGACAAGTCTTTATCAAGTATAGAAAATATGGTATATCCCTAAATCCTAAAAAGACTCTTTTTGGACTAGAAGAAGGAACACTGCTAGGTCACATAATCTCCAAGGAAGGAATTAGAATAGACCCTGCAATAATTGAAGCTATTTTGAACATTCAACCACCAAGAAACATAAAAGAACTTCAAGCATTCTTGGGTAAAATCAAATTTTTAAGAAGATTTATCTCTAAACTAGCTGAAATCATAAAAGAACTCAATAATATGCTTAAAAAGGACTCTACAATAAAGTGGACTGTAAAGGCCAAACAATATTTCGAATACATAAAACAGGCCTTGACAAAAGCACGAGTCTTAATTAGCTCAGATTATACAAAAGATTTCATAATCTTTTCCTTTGCATCTAAACATACCATAGCTACAGTTTTACTGCAGAAAAACAATGAAGGTTTTGAACAACCAGTTGCCTTTTTTAGTAAATCCCTCAGAGATGCACCTCTGAAGTACAATATAATGGAAAAGCAAGCTTTAGCCCTAGTTAAAGCCATAAAGGACTTCAGAGTTTACATACTCCATTCCCACATCATTACATATGTCCCCAATGCAGTAGTCAAATATCTTCTGACACAAGATGGACCTGATAGTAGGAGAGGAAAGTGGATTGCCACTATCCTTGAGTACGATCTGGAAATCAATCCAACAAAGCCCATTAAAGGATAGGTTTTAGCCAGATTGATGGTTGAATCCAATTGTAATGCTTTAGATATAAATCTCATTGCAAAAATAGATGACCAGGAGGAGATGACGACTCCATTGATTAGTGAGGCCTATCTAGACTCACCATGGTACTCTGATATTATCTTTGTACTTACACATTTACAAGCTCCTCCTGGGTTAACTAAAACCAAAGCAAGATTCATCAAACAGAAAGCAATGAGGTTTTGTATCTTTAACAATGCACTCTACTGGAAAGAAAATAGTAGGATTTTACTAAATTGTTTATTAAAATCAGAGGCTGACAAAATTCTTGAGGAATTTCATGCAGGTGACTGTGGAGGCCATTTATACTAGAATAGTATAGCAAAAAAAATACTGAGAGCTGGTTTTTACTGGCCAAATTTATTTTCTGATGTCAAAAAATTTGTTACCTCCTGTCACAAATGCCAAATTTTTGAAGGGAAAAAGAAACTATTGCCCTTACCTCTTAAGCCTATATCTACTGAAAATCCATTTCAACAATGGGGGTTAGACTTCATTGGTGAAATCCACCCTCCATCCTCAGGCCAACATAAATGGATTTTAACTGCTATAGATTATTTTACCGAGTGGATAGAAGCCATTCCTACTAGGCAAGCCACTAATTCAGTTATAATCTCATTTATAGAAAATATTATTTTATCAAGATTTGGATGTCCACATAAGATTATTACTGACAATGCAGCTGCATTCAAATCCAAAAAAATGATTTCTTTCTGTCATAAATACCATATTACCTTAGGTCATTCCACTACATATTATCCCCAAGGTAATGGTTTAGCCGAATCATCAAACAAAATCTTAATTAATATCATCAAAAAATTACTTAATGAAAACAAATACCTGGAACAAAAATCTTGTCTATGCCCTATGGGCTGATAGACTTACCACAAAGAAGTCTATTGGAACTTCACCTTATCAGATTGTCTATGGAATGGATACAATTTTCCCGTCTTCCTTGGGTGTTCCAGTCATGAAGATTATCTAGGAATCATAGGTGGAAACAAATGATATTCAATGAAGAATTAATGAAACCATACATCTTCAACAAACTAGGGAAGAAGTTTATGAAAAATCATAAGTTTTACATGATAAAATCAAAAAGATTTTTGACAAAAGGGTTAAAGAAGATGATTTTTTCATTGGAGATCAAGTTTTGAGATGGGATTCACAGAGAAAGGATAAAGGCAAACATGGAAAGTTTGACTTTCTATGGAAAGGACCTTATGTAATATATGGTTACAGAGGTAACAATTCTTTTTTCATCAAGAATTTGAATGGAAATGGAATTCAAGAAGGACCAGTGAATGGTAAGATGCTGAAACACTACTATTCTTCAGAGTCACTCACCAATTAAATTGATTGACTTTTATCATTTTAAATATTCATTGCAAGTTTATAGATTGGATTGTAGATTTTATCTACAAGGTTGAAGCCCGAAGAGAAGGCCCTAAGCTTTGTAGTATAAAATATCATAAGTATGAATTGTTGCAGAAAATTAGAAGATAATTACAGGATCACCAAGGTTAAAGTTGAAGGCTACTGATCTCAGAGTTCTTGACATTCCACCAGGAAATGCCATCCCCAAGTGAAGCCGATGTTAGTAACTTATAAATATAGGATTCATAATTTTTACTTGACTGGTGGTAGTCTTGTAAATATTTACATAATTTATTTCTACAAGTTGTATTCCCATATTTTGTAAAAAATAAAAAATCAAAAAATCAAAAAGAGGGTAAAAAGTCCTAAAAGAAACATCAAAGGACTTAGAAAAAATAATATACCCCAAAAGAAAAAAGATGAATAAAACATGAAAGTGTGCAAGTCTAAATGCCACTACTTTTACTTTTTGTAGTTGATTATGGCAGAGTGTCAATAAATGCCATAATCTGTGATGAGTTGAACAATTCAATCTTGAATTGTCATCTTTCAATTTCAAATGTTGTAGATAGTAAACAAAGAATGGTCATACAGTTTAATCATGAAAATTCAGTAGTTACGTAGAGAATCAAAGAATCCAACAGTTTGATCTGGATTCTTGGAATAAATAAGTGTAGAATTAGATAGTTTACTGCTTTCAAAAAGAATAAAAGGTTGTAAGGTTGCTAGTTCAAATGCACATGATTAAAATAGAAGGAAAAAATGTTAGAAGATAATGACTGGGTAGGTAGAAGAAGGTGGGAAACATCATTGTAAATATATTTCACCAGGCTATAAATAACTAATTTCCCCTTCCCATAGCAATTTGATATTCTAAACTATCAGTCAAAGAGGCTCAAGGCATTTCCTTGACTTTTGTTGGGACCGGACCCAAGGCTCAATGACTGATTAGTTGAAAATGTTAAGTTTCTATATTAATCCCAGAAATTTTCATCATTTACCCCTTCATGCACTCATCGCCATTTAACTTCATAAGTGGGAACTCTTTTCTTACTTAAATGTTACATAAAGAACCATTTGATTAACTTCCTCCATTTTACAAGGCATAAAACCCTCAAAAACATGATATACTAAGTAAAAAGTGAATGAGTTATGAAAATAAGGCTTTACTCTAATTTTCACTTTCCTTGGTTTTATTTATGAATTTTGAGTATTCATTGTCCCTTTTCATATTAACACTTAACATATTTTATTAACTCCCTATCAAATATCCTAGTCCTATTAATATAAATTCTTTTTATTTAATATCCCAAAAACCCCTATATTATATGCTTTTATGTCAAAGATATTAATCACATGTTGAAATAACATCCCTAAATTACCCCTTTGACATAAAACTATCCTAATAAAATACCCTCGCTCCCCTATAGTTTTAGAACTTTAACTAAATATAAAACTATATAATATAATTAAATTTGCAAAAAAGCGCATTTTTACATACTCTGTATTAAAAATAGTGCAGAAAAAGAGTACTTACTCCCATTCCCGCATTGCCTCTACCCAAGGTTAACTTTACCCCTTTCCTCCGGTATATATCCCCTTACCACAGATTAAACCTTGGTTAAACATTGATAACTCGCCCCATTCTACGTATAAAATCATTTTATACATAAAATTCATCAAATAACTATGCACCCTTCGATCATCCTTATATTTCCAATCCGACGATCCATGCTCAACGCGATGATTTGGCCTCATGCCCCACCATTCCCCATCACATTAAAACATGACTGTAGATCTTCACTTATCAAATCAACGACTGATGTTTAACCCAGGTCCCACCTTTCCTTACCCCGCAGCTTCTTGATAAATCTCGACCGTTCTCATTGGGTGATCAAATCCGACGGCGCGTATTCAATATCGCCTAACAAAAGTGATCGGGCAAAGTTTGTAAAAAAATTTGCGAAAAGCTGTTTCATGAAACCACCATCTGCTACGTGTCTCATTTCCACTGGATCACATTCCAAAAGTGAAAAACCGTTTACCGCCCAGGAGAAATGCGATAACCACTAATGGTTTCGCCTTCAATGCAAAAAACGCTCCCGCCATTAATTTCAACCTGTAATAAATGTTATGTATAATGATAAAACTTAAGGTTTAAACCTTAGTTTTTATTATTTGCATACCTTTGCGCCTTCATCCTTTGAGAAATCATTCGCAGACACCATTGCAAAACCTTTTGTGAACTAGTTTGTTGTTCTAAAGACATTTCCCAACTGAAATTCGTCGCTGAGTACTCTCCGCGCCTTCTACCACGCAAATGCGACCAGTTTGAAGATTGGTATAAACCTAGAAACCCTCTTCGACCACAACCATACCTGTTTAAGGTATTTTTCAGTAATTCGACCTGCAAACGCTTAATTTCAAAGAACAAAATTAAACCAATTTGAATTTATAAGCCGAAATTACTCATCTGAAAGTACTCAAACCTTGAAGAAACACGGGGAACCCTGTCAAAATTTTCCCAGAATTTTCCACTTCCACATAATTCAGTTTTAAAGATATTTTGACCATCCAAAAGCTATTTCTACGGTTGAAACCCATTTGAATTACCGAAAACGCCATTAAAATACCTTTCCAGTCCTCTGTACACTGAAAATATACGTTTTCATCATAAAACCCTTGCCCAAATTCTGAATTTTTCCTAAAAAGCAGCTTAATTGGCCTTCTGTTTCCAAAAAGAGCTGAGAAAACAGTCTAATATTTCTTAGTTTCATTTAAAATGACAAAAAAAAAGGTTACTCCTAGGACTGGAGGTCCCAAACCTCAGAAGCCAACCTCCAACAAGCTTCCAAATCCTAAACCTTCTAAAATCAATAAACCTACTCCTGCCCTAACTATAGATTCCACTGAAGTAGTCAGACCGTTGCAGCCACCTGTCACCTCTGAAGAGATCAGTCCCTTGATTGATTTAGAATATATAATTGTTGATGCTACCTTAGAGTTTGATCTACTTGAAGTACATAGCTGGTGTCATGAAAAATTTGAGAAGAAAGTGGCAAATGATATACCTGTATGGGACTCCAACTTGCCTAAATTCGTGGTTCCCATCACCCATCAAGCTCAAGATTTCATTAGGTTCAATCAGTTACACTATATCCCTGATGAGAGATGCATGGTGAACAAAGATAATGAGATCATGTTATACATAATTGCTGAATCCATCAATGATATGCTCCAATTGAGCCAGGATCCACGAGCAGTATCATTTTCTATTGAAGATTTAACTCAGATGTATTTAGACCTGGATTTCACTAGGAAGTTTATGATCCTTCAAAACGTCATGCCTAATCATGTTAACCTTCCTAAGGTAAATCCACCTTATGATACTTTTGATTTCCCTGAGGGCTCTAGAAAAATCATTTCCATGCTTTCATTCATTCTAGGTTATGCTAATGATGAGTTTACAAATGCCTCCATTCTAGGTTTCCTCTCTACCTTGTCTCCTGGACAACATCCCGAACTATTTTTCAACTTTGCTAAATTCATTGCTGATAATATGCATTATCAGTAGATTAAATTACTTGATGAAGGAGTATTCAGATATTCATCCTATCTGTTACATCTCTTCTTATTTTTTCAAGCAGACAATTTCCCAATTGCATTACAAAAGATGGATGTGGAAGGTAAACCTATTTCAGTGATATTCTGGACTTCTCTACTCAGGAAAAAAAGCAGTGAATACAGCTACAAGGACTTCAATGATTTGTTTATTAAACCTGCCATGAGTTTGTTGAACAAAGCAAAGCCACCAAGCATTAATGAAGAAATCAAAAGAATTTTACAGTTGCCTGAAAACTGTAAGGTTGGAGACTGGTATTTGTACAAAAATCACACAGAAATCAGAGTATATGGTGCACTCTTGGCTCCTTACAAATTACCCAAGTTTCTAACTACTAGAATTTTTTCTTTGGAGTACTTGAGACAGATCTTGAATGCAGATGCAGTGAATTTCATAGCTTCCAAAAAGAAATCACAGTTCAAGCTAAAAAGTCAAATTGGACCCTTTATAATCAATAGCAGAGATGCTTTGAAAGAGATAATCGGAAAATTATCAACATTAAAGTTCCAAGAAATCTTTCACTGGAACTATGACCGTCAAGGTGTTTTAAGTAACCTCAGGGTCAAGTGTAAGTTAACTCCATTCCTCCATGAGTCAAAGCCACAAATTGAAAAATATGCTAATCAGATGGAATGGGTTGCAAACACATTGATTGATGATATTCAGGGAATGCAAATAGATAACATGCAGATGGATAGTACACAGGTGATTACAGTTGGCAAAAAAACAGAAGTGTCTAATAAAAGACCTAGAAAAGAAGAAGGCTATTTAGCAGAAACAATTATAGAAAATAAATTTAAGACAATTTGTAGCAAGAAGGCCAAAATGACTACTATAGAAGAAGAAGGGGTCATAGATATAGATAACAACAATGATCAATAAATAGATGATGAAGCCACAATAATTTTGAATGAAACACTTAGAGAAATTCAGAATGAGAAGGTACTGTCACAGGGAAAATGCAAAAAAATGGTTGAAACACAGATAAATAAAGTTCAAGTAGATCAGAGAAAAGAATGAGGAAATTAAGAATGAGATCTATTCTAAATTTCTTAAATAAAAACCAGGAGACAAAGACAGACTTGTGATAGATTTTGATTATTCAACAAATAAAATGATTATGTCTTTTCTCCAAGCAATGCTTATAGACCCAAACTCAGCTACAAATTACAGGAAAACAGATTTTGAAGTAAATGTAGATACCATACATGAACTTGACCAGATAGAGTTTCATAGAAGTGCTTCAAAAATGTTGTATTCAAAGGTAGTCAACAAAACCATGAATGCTACCATGCTTCAAAATATAGTATCTAATTTACAAACTCAAATGAAATTAGATAAAGCATCTCTACATGCTAAGGATTTGAGGATCAAGTCCTTAGAAGATTCAGTGATAGAAGCTGGAGTGGATCCCTCCAATACTGAAGTCGCTAAGACATTGATAAGGCAAAATAATGAAGATATTGCTGCCTTGAGAAAGCAACTTAAACTGTGACAGAGTGAGCACCCATAGGCTAAATAAATTCTTCAGGAGAAAACATAAAAGAATGAAACTATGCAACTAGTTTTAAAGATGAAAACTTAGATCAAAGAGATGGAAAATCAAATAGAGACTCTAATGAAAGAAAATGAAACATTGAAAAAATCACAAGAAGTATCCATTCTTACATTCATTCCAACTGTCAGTACTGTTGTTCCTTCTACATTGGCAGAACATTTAGCACCAAAAGGAGTATTGGCAACTACAGTGTCAATTACATCTAAAGATATTTCTGCCACTTCATCATCTACATCACAAGTAAATCAAACAGGTGAAACATCTGACATAATAAAGGCTATGGAATACATGTCCCTAAAGGATAAAGAGACAATCAACTTGAAAGGCACCATCCAAAATCTTGAAACATCAAATAGAGATGTGTTGATTACATCCAAGGGACATGAGAAGAGAGCCAACAGACTCCAAGAGAAGGTGAAGATTCTACAGCAATAGGTTAATCTCAGTGAACAGGTATCATATATCAAGAATTATATATGGAACAACATAATTCAAGGCATACATCTACAGTGGCCTTCAATCCAAATCATTTATGAACAGAAGGATTTACTCAAGGCAGCACAAATAGAAATTCAGAAAACCAAAGAAGAACTGGCTGAAAAACCTTCTCAAGATTTCAAACTTATTACATTTTTGAACAAAAAACACAGAGAGGAGCTTGAAGAACTAAAAATTCAGGATAGGACTGAAAGCATACTACAAATCAAGAAAGTCCTGAATAAAAGGAATATGATGAACAATTTGGAGGACAAATGTAAAGACATGAACCTGTAAATTACAAGGTTTTGGGCCAAGTACACTACACTAGCACAAGTAGGCCTTCCAGAAATTCATGCCTTAAATGAAAATTTAATGGCACAGAAGGATTATGATAAGAAAATCAGGGCTTATACCAAAGAACAAGTCAACAAACCTTTACCACAAGATTCCCCTACTGGCAAAGTTATTTTGGAATATTTTGAGAACTTGTTTTTCCTACAAAATGAGATGAAACACATCTTCATTGTCAAGCCCAACTTTGCTAAGTACACAGAGGCAGATGAGAGCTACAAGAAATTGAAGAACATGAGAATTCCCAGTGCAAAACAATGGCAGGAATTCACTGATTTGATATAAGGTTTGCAAACAGAGCAGAAAATTACATGAAAAGTAGAACATTACTGTTACCTAAAGGGAAAAATAGGATTGAAAGTGTATCAGATAAATGATCAGAGTCAAAGAGTATCATTCAAAACTCTTTTTTACTGCGGGTTATTCCTTATTTTACAGCAGTAAGGCAGTAAGAAAACAACGTAAAGAGTATCAGAGATAAAGCACAGGTTAAAGAATGTGAATTGGAAAGAGTATTTTCCAACTATCTACTATGAAGATATTGTTCAAGTGCCAACAAACATTTCAAACCTTCTAAAAAGCAATAAGTTGAGATAATTGATACTATTTTTTATTGATAGGGGACATCTTGCAGTTTTTTACAATTTGTCCCTCTTTCTATGTAATAATATTTATTTTTGCCTAGAGATATTCTCATATCTCTTAGATATTTTGTAAACAATCGATTTTTATAAATACTTCTCTTTTGAAGTATTAGGTGTGGAATAAAATTTGTCAAGACTACTATAGACATTTTTGCTGAATACATTAGGAGTTTGTGTGAGTTGATTTGTAAAGCAGCAGACTGGAACTAAGTCAAATAGACATCATAACTCAAGATTCTTGTGCTAATCAGATAAGTCAAGTATTTTCATGTTTTCACTGTTTATCTTTCTAAGTTCCATACATACATTTACATGTTTTCTGTCTTAAATGATTGATTAGAAAGTTTTATACATGATTAGTGTCAAAAGCCCCCTGTTTTTTATTAGTTATTCATTGATATGTTTTCTGCTGATATCCGGACTTAAGAATCCTTAACTGCTCTTAGTCCCTTTTGACCCCTTTATTTCATCTTCTTTTCTGTAACTTAATGATCCTTCATTTCCCTTTTGTTCAGATCTTACCATTTCATCAAAAAGCCCATTTCCAAACCATTTGAAGGTCATCTACCCTGCCCTTAGTACATTTTCTCTTTTGACCTTATTTCCCAGCTTTGCTTGCCAAGAAATTGACTCCATAGCCCAATGGTCTGGTAGATCCCTCTGTGGTTTACCTTGAAGTACCTTTTATTCCCACCAAACATTCAAATGAAACCAATTGTCCAATTATAACTAGCCTAAAATCTTATAACAAAATCAAGCTAAATCTTGAGGAGAGATCCCTTTCCGGAATTTGGGAAGGCTAGATCCTGAATTTCAAAGTAGGTTCTTGGTTACCCCTGGTTTTCTTCAACTATAAATCCTCATCCCACAACCTGATAATTACTAGGGTGATAATAATAAGCATGCTAAACCTCAATCTCCAGCAAAGTTTTTATATGTATAAAACCTCCAAACGACAATCAAAACTCAAATTTTCAAAACTGGAAATGAACTTTCACTACTATTGTTTAATGATGCGACTACCTGTAGACTTGCCAACACCCAAACTGTAAAATATATCCTCTGTTTTGGCTATATACAAGTCAGTAAACTCTTTTTATGAGCCGAATGAGCTTATTCCTTCAAATGACAGGTGATATATCTGAGTCAATTGGATCTTGATATTATTGAAGGAATTTTCCTACAGCTTTATGACAGGGATAGCAAAATTTGAACTCATCATTTGCCAAAATGTTGCATTATATTTCCAGCAACAATTTCCTTCTTGTTATTTTTTCATTTTTTGTAGATGAGTCAGTCCTACTAGAATTCCTACTATTTAATAAAATGTTGTAATACTTCAGCATGAAGAGGGTGAAAAACTATCCAATGTATGAGCCTTTACTTTCAAATCCATGATTTCTCTTTTCTTGTTGCAAACTGTTGGAACACTTCTTTTTTGTGATTCAATAAGTCTGTAATTTGCTTCCAGGCTGTTCAATTCACATGGCAACTCAACAGTCTTTGTAACTCTTCACCGCCTCATGCATTGTCTCTACAAATGCCTAGGGTAGCTTTTGGTGGTGAATGTTTCAATTTAGCTTTTAGATATTTGTCTTTTAGCATTTCTGTAGCATGCAGCCTCATTTTGTTACCAAGATAAGTCATTAAGCAATACAAATTAAAAAATAAATACTTGAAGCTGATTGCAGGAACCCAAGGATGCCCTAGAGGTAGATTTAGAAAATATTTAGGCTGGAGTCTCTCTGATTTTGGTGTGTGTTTTTCTCCAGTGGCACCCTCAACTTTGCAAAACTTAAAAATATTTAAAAAAAAAAGACATGGAAAGGTAAACACTCTCTGCCAAGATTTTCCATACAGCCCAGGTTGAGCAACCACATATACATCACGAGTTTTTTCTCTTCAGATTTTTAACGTAGAAGAGCTTTATCTGACCACCTTCAGGTTGCTCCCAGAGTCACCTAGGCAAGCCCTCTCAGTATCATCCTCTTTTTGTAGTACCTAATTAGTAATTTAATTAACCATAATAGTTTCTTGATCATGTAGGTATTTCAAATATATTTCCAATAAGCATAAAACTTTCATGTTAAACAATCAGGTCAAAAGACATTCTTATGGGGCTAAGCCAAATGTTTACATAATACTTATTGGCAACCACTACTCTTGATGCATTCACCCTTCAAAGGATTTATCATCACATGAATCCAATGGTTATTCTTGTTGAGCCTCTGCTCCCCTGAAATATTCATGGGTATACACAAACTATTATATATTCTAATGTATATTAAGGATTCAGTGGAATATTGCAAGATCCAAAGATGGGCACAAGTTAGACAAGGAAACAATCCCAAATCCTAGAAATGACAAAGTACAATGATAGTCAAAGGAATGACTCAGAAGAGAGATTGCAACAGTGGAGGCACACGAATTTAACATCTCCGGGACTATAGAAATATTAATGCCAATGCTAGAGAACAAGATCCTTTGAGGGCTCATTGGCTATAATATGGATGATGGTTGTCTCTGAATAAATAAGAAAGAGAGAGAGAGACCACATTCTAATAACAGATATCACCAGTCTCTATTTAAAATGGATGCCTAGACACCAAGACCTATCAAGATGAGATGAATGCTATAAAATTAAATCATTGGTTGCAGCAAATAAAATTTATAAGTTTACTTCATTGGGGTAGCATCGGATGTGCAAAAATGGCATTCCTCATGTTCCCATGAAACCATCTCCCCTTTGGTTGGCAGGACAGTAGCCTATGATAAATGTTTCTCATCTTAGATACTCTACAAGTGATTTGGAAAGAGGAGGTAAAAATGGTAATTTTTGGCAATTTTAATTTCAGGACATTTTATAGGGGCATTGGCTGGTAGACAGTGAGATTACGTTGAAATGTGGCTTTGTTACAACACTGCAAAATTATCTAGGAATTTTTTTGTACAAAAATTGCAACTAGAGGCAGTACTGGCCCTCACAAAACTGAAACAGGGAGACTCTGTATGTGGTTGTAACTGTTCTATATGTATATCACATTAATAGGGATATCAATCAACTAATGGATCACTAAGTTAATTACACCATTAGCCTAGACTAAAAGGGGGGCATATTTTTCAAAGGTGATTCTAGAACTATATATTGACAAGACCTTGAAAAATGTTTTATTTGATTACATAGTTGTTATAGTTTTAAGGTCAAGTAATTAAGCTAAGAGTTGGCAAAAACAGAACTTAAATAAACCAAGAAAGGTGTGAACATAAGTTTGAAATAGTCTCTAACTTGGTGTTGTGAAATGACTTTGTTTCATATAAAGATTAGGTGTTGTTCTTGTCATAAAAAAACCCTATATGAATTTACCTTGTCAACGGTTAGAGTGCTTTCCATTTGAAAACATACCTCATGTATGCATTGAATTGACACAATGATACAAATTACAGTGAAAAAACATAGTGATCCTACAGTTGTCAACATGTGATAGTAATTCTCGGTGCAATCTCATTGTGCATAGGTACAACAACTCAGGCAATCTCAGTCAATGAATTATTAGACTTATCATTTTTCATTTTGTGTTTTAAAGGTAGATATTGTTTTCAAGTTTTCAAATTTCAAATTTTATTGCAATGTGGTAGACTGATCAGGGCAGTACAGGAACAACCCCGAGACAGGATGATCGCGGAAAGGGGCCAGCAGAAGAACATGTGAAGTGCCAACATTGCTATATCTTTAGGTATTTTATTTATTTACATAATTGAAATAATATTAATTTTGTTCAAATATGCAGACACCTAGCCATGGTATGCCTGATGATTCCCTCTACGAGGAAGAGCTTTCTTCATCCCCATGTCCATTTCTATTGCTGCGAAAAAAGGTGTAGAAATAAACGTTGGAATTTGAGCGTTTGGTACATGCTTCGCCTCAAACACCTGAAATAGAAATGATGATAACACAACTTATGAACCAACTAGAAACATATAAGGTAATAATAAAAAGTCAAAAGGATATTTTTTTTGTTCTGCATGAGATGAATTGTGATAGTTTGATTTTTAATTTTTACATTAACTAAACTAACAAAAAAATTCTTTTGTATGTAGCGTTATCTGACACTTGCTACACCCGATGTTGGTGGTAGTGGAACACAAGGGCAATAGATTGCCGAGACACCCTCTCGTACACCTTCTACGCCTTTAGGTGGCAATCGAGAAACGCACCCTGCCCAAGAAGACACCTAGCCAACTGCTGAACGTGTTGGAAATGATGAGGCTGATATGGCCAACTATATTACTGTGTTTCCTGGAGCTACACGTGCTAGCTCCACGGGGACCATTAATGGCACGTTGTTGGTGGACAATGAAAGTGTCCCTATAAAGCACGTACAACTCCCAGGTAAGTTTTAATATTTTAACTATTTCATGTACTTTATCTAAAACATATTTTATCATGATTTTTATTTTTAAATTAATGATAATATCTTTTTTCTGTGTAAAAAACAATGAGTTCTACATGTTTTTGGCCCAACCATACGCACAAGGTGGAATTCCCAGAATTTAACCTGAAAAAAGAACTTCTAGATTATCTAGAAGCCCTTTTTGGGGTGGGCATATTTGACAGAACAACGGTGGCTTGGGTAGCTGGCAAATATTTGAGATATACCAGGGACACATATAGGACGCAATTGCAATTTAACCATAGATACGATCATCCTCTCATAGTTCTAGAGAGTGAGTGGAGAGAACTCATCCATGATGGAAAAGAGAAAAGGGCAAAGAAAGAAGGAAAAATGCCAACTGGACCCGCAAGGTAAATTACAACTTTAATTCAATAGCTTTAATTTTCTCTATGTCTAAAATAAAAGTGTGCTACGTCATATCTGACTTCAATATTTTTATGATAGGTTGCCTGAAACGTCGAAGGAAGCTAAATATAGGATTGAAAAAAGGGGCCATCACAAGCTAGGCCAGGGCAGCTACTTGAAATTAGTCATAAGAATTGTAAGTAGCTAAACATCTTATAATTAATTGTATCAGCTTCCAACTTTTTTGTAATCCCATCAAATAAAATTAAAAATACACAATCATATGTAATGTAGGGTGATGACTTTGGAACGAAAACTACAGAGGAGGATAAAAAGATTGCTTTCCGTTCCGGCTATGAAGCCGTAGTTGAATATCGTAGAAGCTTGGGACAGGTCCCAAGATCCAGAATTCCTGATAAGGTAAAACGTTAACCTTTCAATATGTTTGTTTTCTTCCATAAATTTAATTTCTAACAACTTTGTTTAAATCAGGGGAGCAACACTTTCAATGAACCAAATAACCCAGTTGTAGAGAAGTGCGTTGAGAGCGAAATATTTCCAGAAGAACATGTTCCTAACATGCAACCTGATCATTGTAGTGTGGACCAGGCCGGCAATGCTACTATCAGTGAGGACCATGATGGTAATTAATTTCCACTTATCATTTTTTCTAATTATACCTTGATGGTTGTCCTTATAATGTTTTTTTTTAAATGACAGAGAATGTTGTACTTAAGGATATTACCACCAGAGAGGAAGACAGGGCAACGTTCCCAACAGTGACAACTGGTGCACTAGGTAAATAATCTCATTGCAATTTTTTTATTAATATTACCGAACTAGTTCAACGATATTTAAAAACTGACAATTAAAATTTAATATTATCTATTTTTGTAGGTGATGCCCCGTCATTGGATGAGACCAGACATCGTGACTACGCAACTAGGTCAGAAGTGCGGGTGAGGCACGAAACAAGAGTAGAGAAAGATGATATTGATGATGTAATTAGGAGCTTTAGAAATAGGAATAAGAAAAAGAAAATTTGATAATGTAAAATATTGTATTATTATAAGACAAATGTTACCATACTTGGAACATTTTTGCATTATATAAAAAACTCATTTATCATACTATTCTTATGTCAAGCACTAATTTCAATGTTTCCTTGCATACTTTTTGTTGCATTGTTTTTTATTAGTTATTGAATTTTTTATTTATTATTTTTTTTTTTTTCATGAAAGTAAAAAATGAAATATAGATTGGGTATTGAGGAATTGAGAGTGATGAGAGCGGGGGGGGAGAGGGGCCATAAGAGATTCCACATTCACATGGTTGGCCCTGTTTAGTAGAGAATAATTTATTGTAGCTATTTAATTTTGGAGCAAACCTCCCTCGATCCAACGTAGCAACAAAAAAGTCACTGTTGACTTTGTTGCTACTCTTTGAGATCGTGGGAGGCTTGTTCCAAGTCAGGTGACTCCAATAAATTGTTCTTGAAATGAAGAGGAGCTTATTCAAGTATGTTTTGGCATTTTCAACATATGTTCTAACATTATCATAATAATGCATCTTAGAGTAAAAAATACTACATCAATTACTTGTATTTATTGTATAGATAATTACGGATTTTGAATGAATTGGCAGCGTAGGTACAAATCCTCTTGCAACATGAGCAATACAACTTGTCAACCAGGGTCATGTCCAGGATATGTTTTCTTGTGCGCTTGACCAAGTTCGTACTGTCACATTTTGTAATTTCCTTTACAGTTCATAATTCAATATTAAGCTTGTTCATGATTATTATCTGGTTTTTTGTATGTGTTTTTTCATCTATTTGATTTTAAGAAACTCTGCATGTTTCCTGTTGTTCACTATGATTTCTCCATTTACCACTCCCTTGATGAATCTGACTTTATTTCCCAATTTCAAAAAATCAAGATGAAGGTTGTCCAATTGGACTTTCTTTCTCTTTTCATAGAATTCAAGATGGATATGATAGAAGTGCTCCAAAACTTTCTCAGGGGTCTCATATTTATGATTGATTCCATTTGAGACAAAAAGATGCATGTTACTTGTACTAATTGTAGTAGTCAAATTGAATTTTCTTAAAAGGCCCTCTTGAAGTGAAATATTCATATTCTCTTCAGACAATGACACCTCTAAATGGACCCTGGTATCAGTATTGTATTCCTTGTAGTCCCTTATGAATGGTTCTTTAATCTTATCATTCCCAGTCATTAATGCTTCTAGAAATTCCTTGTAATCCTGAGTCCACTTGCGAACAGACAACTCTATAATTCTTAATGTTGTCTCATTAATTTCCTTTATGATGCCACTAATCGTGTAAGACACACAATTATCCTTTATAGTTGTTTGTTCAATTTTACCCTTAAAACCCTTGTACCAAGGTGCCAAGCCAATGGTGTAATGTCTAGTGCTCTAGGATGTTGAAATGTCCCTTAATCCTAGGCCGATAAATATATCATAATAAAGTGATAAAAAATATACATATCGTAGTATAGGCTCAGATCATATCCACATCCATAAGCTTGTATAATTTATATGAGGATAGTGTTTCCCTAATCTACATTATCTCATATTGGTCTTTTATAAACGATACGTTTTAGTGTTACTCTAGTGTATACTTTAATGTCCATATTCATCATACAGGTTAAGGATAGAGTAATAGCATACAATATTCTACCTAATAAATCATCTTGTATTTCAATAGCTAATGTGGACATAGGTGTAATGTAAGCTCAATACTAAGATATGCTTGTTCTTGTTCTATCTTGATATCATTGAATACGCTCTTTCCAGCTTTCATAAGTGAAAAGAGTTGGATTAGCTTAAGCTGAGTAATGTATTCACCCTTATCTCTCTTCTATGATTCCCATGTATTAGTTACAATGATAACAGTTATATGGAACAAAAATTAGATTAGTATATATAAGAGACCATATTGTACCTATGATGCCCATATTAAGCTTAGTAACTATCACTATATCACCTTACTTAAGCTAGTAGTAAGCTCTATTGAATATATAAGCTTATTGATTTCACTATGATATTAGTACTAATGAATCAAGTCCATTGAATCAGTGACCAAGCTTTTCTTGATGTAACTAGACGTAATGGAATAACACATATTCGTATAAACATGATATCATTAATACAGGTCTTAGATTATGTTATGATTGTCTGGGAACTCGCTATGGTTTTGGCTAAGCTCCTTGTTATGACATAATGATCTCTATTTACCTATTCATTTCATACCTTATTAACACTGACCGGAATCATAGTAATAAGTACATAGCCTTACTAGCTCTATGCCAACATGTGTATCTTATAAACCTTAAGTAGAAACATAGTTTGATTGCTAATGTTTATATAATAGCTGATCTCATATGATTAGTTAAGCTTAGCATTGATATGAGTGTACCATTACACAAGCCATAGTGAAATGCTCCCTTGTGCCTTCGTTCGGTCAGGCACGCTGTGTTGTTTAGTTTGAGGGCGCCCGCCCAAACCTGTTCGGGTCTGGTCGTTTCGGTTGAAGGTGCCTGCCCAAATGAATTTGGGCATGGTTCTTACAGCCACCCAACCAGTAAAATTGAATAGATTTCTTGTTTCTTCATATGCACATATTGACAGTAAAGAGAGATTTCAGTTCATGAGCATGTGGCGTGGGAACAAAAACTATGTAATCCCTATGTGTGGGGTTAATTAACCCTATGCCTAAAATGTTTACTGTTTGCATATCGGATTGTGTGGGGGTAGATAACTCATAGCCATATCACATAGGCCCCATTCACTTACGAAGGTTCCCCAAAATTTTCCCCCAATTTGGTTGATCTTGTTCAGCTTGAAAATTTTGAATTTTCATTGATGATTGATTTTCCTCTCGCTCGAATGCAAAAGGAAGATGAATTTCATATTTTTCCTCCATAATTTCCACATTCGACATCTATTGTAGCTATTCATCTATGCTCATATGGAATCACCACAAGTTGTAATTTTTTTTTTGCAATGGATTCTTGATGTTGGTCTCGACGAGATTTTTCCTCCTCAAAACACATATCCCGGTTGTAAGCATGGTTGTGGTATGTTGATATTCAGACGAAAACTACAACTTGTAGCCCTTGATCTACTAGGGGTTACCTTGATATTAATGGTGGTGTATTCATACTCCTTTTGAATAACCAATAAAGGGTCAAGGAAATTGACCAATATGTTGTCAAGTTTTATCTTATCCATCTCTGGAGCAAGCTGTTTTTCGGCTAACTCCACTGCTTTTGATCTCAATTTTTCCAATTGCTTCTTTCTCTTATATGATACCTAAGCCTTTGCCTTTCTCTTCCCTTCTAATTCCATAATAGTTTCATAGTGATGCCAGCCAACTTCTTTGGAAAGCCTTAATGGAAATTGAATGTTGCTCCTTTTGAACCAGAATTAAGATGTTCAGGGAATATTAGCTTCTAGCAGTGTACCTCAGATTATAGAATCACGAAGATATATTAATGAGAAACTATTTAATACATGAGACTCACTCATATATTGAGTCAAGGAATATGGATGATAGGGTCATTGTCAGGAATACCAGGGATCCCACAAGTTATATATGTGTAGACCAACAACTTCTTCTTCTCTTCATACCTTTAGGTGCAAGGAATAGAGCATCAAAGCCACGTCTTCCATAAAAAATTACCTCCTTCATAAATCAGTAAACAGAAAGGGTCATAAAAAAAAAACCTCAATAGATGTATGGCTCAACCATAACTCCCTATGAATATAGGGAAGGTGATCTTGTATAATCATCAGGCCACTTGTAACCTGTCTCTTTTCTGCTATGGACTCTTAGGTCAATGTGCCAAAATCACCAATTAGCTGCTATGACTTGCCTTCTGCAAGAAGAGTCATCAAGATATAATGCCATGGATTCTCTAGCTCCCCCTGAAGCCTTGCATTAGTTGATCAGAATCGTGAAGATGAGGCTTTATATGGAGAGCCAGAATTAGGGTCTTCTCTGTTTCTTATTTCAATACATTCTCCATGGGATGATGAAAAGGCTTGCTTCAAGAAGCCATTTATGAGATCTCAATAGAAAAAAGGGTATCATAGATCTACTTGGTTTCTGATAGGTCCTACTGATGAAGACTGCTTCAAATGTGGTAGAGAAATTGAGTGAATATTACAAAGGGATAGGCTAAAGAATCTGAGAACACTTGTTGTAAACTGAGATCATAGACATGGTGAACATTCAATGTTTCTCTTACAAGGCTTCAAGATTATGACTTATGATTTGGGTAACATTTGAGCACACCTTTTCTGCCATTTCATAAGTACCAGCCTTAACACTGTTCAACATCCTTACAGTAGCAACATAAAGTAGAAATTTCAGCTTTACAAAATCACTCTATTAGAATTTTGAATTGTTTACTGACAAACATTGTTCAGAAGTAAAATGATCTCTTGGAGCTGCATCCACTTTTATTGAGACCTGAAGAAAACGTTGTGTGAATCCCTTCTGCCTTAAAATGCTAATGTGTTATGATTCCCAATGCTTTATTCTGGAATACTCAGACAATCCCACCATACTTCCAGATTTGAGTTAGAGAGAAATTTCAATGATAAGGAGCTTAATGATATTCCAGATATTCAGATATTAGATCTCCAAAATATGTCACAGTATTTAAGCAAGGGAGATTATAACATATTATACCTTAATTTATAATGAATCCTTTGATGTGACATATGATTGGAAACAAACCTCTGTCCTGAGTCTTCTTATTCAGGATTGTGCCTTGATATGAGCAATATGACACATCATAAATCAATGACTACAAGAACCATTGTGATCCTTCAAAATTTTAAAAATTCAGAAGTCAGACTACTGCAACACAGTTTCCAACTCACTGTGTTTAAGGAGACCAAGAATTCACGCTGTCTCAGACATATTTAAAGTTTAAATTGTTGAAAAGTCTCCCCTAATTAAGGGTTAATCAATACCACAACAATTCTTCACCTACAGTCTCACCTTAGTGACATCCATAGGGTTGCAGGCATATACATGCTTCAAGGAAGCCTTGAGTAGTCTATTAAGGCAAGTCTCCAGGTCAATATCAAGAGAGTATTTTCTGAATCTTCCCCTGATCTGAAATGACCTCAACCTGGTATAATGATATTTCATAGATTTTTTGCAGAAGATTGGGTGGAAATTGAATTTAACCAACCTTATTATCGACATACCATTAAATGTAATGGATCTAAGCCTCATATTGGGTTTGTGACATGGGCCAAAAGTTGAGGCTGCCATCAACCATATTCAAATAAATCAAACCCCTTGATCCTTGAAACAATTAGGTATTCCTTGATTTCTTTGATATTCCCACAGAGATTCAACAACGAAATCCTTATCATTTCATAACATAAGAGATAAAAATAACTAGAAACCCCTTTCAATTATGCCTTCCCTTAGATCTTCAAATATTCCTCAAGAGCGAGATAATTCCAGAGTTACTAGAATCCGTTGAATGCTTGAGATAGTGCACCTCATGGTCACTTATAATCTTCGATAAAGATCTAAACTTGAAAGAGATAAAGTTGAGCATATCAAGCTGCAGGGAGAGGAGAGCATGGAGGATTGTCCATGAATTCAATGATTTATTTCTCTGCTTTGGGCTTGCCTTTAGATAGGCTCTGATACCATTTTAATTTTTTAGGATAACATGTTCTTTGTAAAGACAGTTACTTCAGAGATCTTTATTATCCTAGAATACCATTAGCAATCACATAGCTTATTATCATATACACAACAACTGAAGAAATAAGATAGATGATCGAAGAAAAAGACAAGCCAAGATAAGATAACACATGGATATGGTGAAAGCCAGGGAAAAACCCCAAGACTAAGAAAACCCTTGATCAATTATTCTTATTATTCATAAACAAATGTTCAGCAGAGAGAGAGAGTACAAGGACTTTAAATATAACACTGACTTACCAAATAGAATATGTGACCTTAGACTGCAATTCTAAATACTGATAAGGGCTTCTTGAATTAGCCCTTACTGGTTAGGGTTACTTGAAATTCATTAAGATGCTATTAAAGGATGTCCTACAAGCATTCCAGAATTATCCAAGCACATCATTTCTACCCAAGTAACTACTGAAGATGGTAGCTCCTGGTTAGGGTAAGAGTAATACCGCAATAGCCCATATAAATGTATCCAAAACACTCTTATAAAGTTATAGCTTCTCTTCATAATAAGTTGACCCTCCTTTGATACAAATCAGTACTTAATCCAGCCTTGAAATAGGCTTCCACAATTCAATGCATACCCTTCTCGGCGTATACTTAGAAAGGTAAGGCCTGCAACCAACTTGAGATTGTCTCCAATAGGTGCGGCCTGCTTATAAGATTACACCCATATGATTTTACTGATCCTTATGTATACAGTTAACCTGAAATGTAACTCAGATCTTCAACAGAAGATGGATCACCCAAATCAGACCACATATGTATCCAGATATGACTCTAAGAAGCTCAACCTTCTTCCCAAGGGACTTGGCCCATCAAATAACCCTCACATTACATCAAAGAAGCCCTACATTCTTTGATGGAGACACCTTTCTCCTGCGACCTTCATATGAGAGAGATAGGATGATTTGAATGAGGAAGAAGGCTCCTCTTTATAGACAAGATGGAGGAAAGGTCGACCTTAAAATTTGGAGGCAAATTTGAAATTTGAATTTTCAATTTTTCCCACATAAACACAATCATAACTTATAGAATTTCTTTTTGAATAAACAAATATTTTCTTGACCAAATTTGAAGTTCTTTAGATTGATTTTTGTCCTCTCGAAAAGAGGGATTCAATGGAATTATTATCTTCATCAACTAAGCAGACGTGAGTGGAATTTTTCCCTAGTTGCTAATTTTTACACTATCTCTATATTTCTGACAAAATAGGCATCCTAGTTAACATCTGGATAGCCAAATATTATCCAAATGGCTTATTTGACTCTTGTAAAGCTGACTATGTGACAATGTCTATTCTATAAGAAGGAAATTCCAGCTAATCTGAATTCATTCCGAATTTTCCTACCCACTTGCAAAATCATCATTTGTCTTCTAACAAGCCCCATGCCAATGAGTTGGACCAACAACAAGAAGATTATTTTCAGCTGTTATCTAGTTTTTAAACATCTCAAAGACCTTGCATTACCACATTGCATGCTTATATGTTACAAATTAAACAACAACCTCTATAAATATAGCTCAATGAACATGATTTTTAACTGCTAGGACATTTTGAAGGACTAGACACCCAAGAACTTGAATTTTAGAAGTGCGAGATGCCTTGACATCTCTAAATACATCCAAGTTCATGATCATGAAAATTACATTTCCAATTGAGGTGATCGGATATTGATCAACATGGCCCAACCTTATATAATAATTCATTTTATTGGTAATCAATGGATAGGTTTCCTCTAAAATCATCTCCAATTATTCCAAATAGGTATAGAAGAATCACAATGTAATATAAGTGAATGTCAAACACTCATCAAGAATCATCTAGCACAATGCCATGAATGCATAATGACCAACAGCTTGAAGGTTTTGAGTACAATTAATATCACATGAAGATAACCATTCTCTTTTACATTAATCCCACATCAATCCTTGATGAAAAGGGTATTTTGGCATGCCATCTACCAATGAAGGTAGAAAGAAAACTCCACCTGTCATATTTCCATTAAAGAAGGTCAAAATTGAATGTGCAGCCATACCAATCTTGATTAAAGTCCAAATAATCCTAATGTAACTGGAAACGAGTTTCCATGCCTGCAATGTCCCCGCTTAAGGACCACACAAACCACAAATCTTAAAAATATTAGTTGTGCCTAATACTGACTATAATGCAAGCCACCTTCTCCAAGTTTCTTTGATAGCTGATCCTTCCCACTATCCTAGCTAGCCTACAGTCGCTCGGCATACTTCCCAGATTCATTTGATGAAAGGGCATTCCTAGAAAACATGAATGATCATTTCCTCACTGTTTTTGTACAAGGGGAATCAACTAGGACCAATCACATAACTTCTTTGAAGCACATCCAAGGTTGAGATCTTTCTTTCAGCACCACATAAAAATTTTTTCCTTGGCTGGGCACTTAGATTTCCAAAGCATTTTCCTCCACCACTTCAACTCTGCAGGGACTCGAACTACAATCACTGTGATGTATCCAAGCTTGGGGATGTATTCACCAAAAGGAGAGGAACTCCAGAGAATCTTGTCCTCTCTGTCAGTTAATCAAATTTGACGAGCATTCAGAGCATTTACATATGCATTCCATGATTCATGAAATGCTACCTCTAATCCCAGCTCCCCAGTAGTCATCCATCTGTGACTCCAATTGGTAGTTTTGGTCGGGTTGTCGATGTGTGCAATTTTGAACCTAGTGTTGTGCTTTTGTTCAGTATATCAGTTATAAATCTACTATGAATTAATTTCCATGTGCTAGGTTCAGAATTTAACACAAAAAACAACACCCATATACTGGAAAACAACCCTGCAATGCTAGTATTTGTTAATATTCATGCCTTTCCTTTGTGTTGGTCCAAAACTTAGGTGAAAAGAGATTATGTTGCGCAATATTCACAATCAAACCTGATTTCATGTCATCCATACATAACTTGTTGTGCATCAAAATATGGATATCTTCATGTTATAACAACTGGTAATATTGTATTTGAATGTTGGTTCATACTGTTGTCACTGTCAACAACACTCAGTGTTTACAAACACCTGTTTTACATTATGTATTTGTGATGTAGCCATAGCTGCGTAAAACCCCACAATCTGCAACAAAATTTAATTTATGCATAACCACATGCATATAAACCCAAATGGTGATAATCTCTCATGCGGAAGCTCTTTGATTGTTCATATCAATTATTCAATAAATCATAATAAACCAACCACCATATGGAAATGCATTTTTATATTTTCGACTTTGATAAAATTTATCCAAGGTATCAACATACATGAATGTTCGTGCCCAACGCTTTACTAATCCACTTATTCCGTCGATCATATTATATAACCTCCACTTAGATAAAGTTCTTACCTTGGTTATAAAATCAAATACTGACATAATATTATATCCGGCGCCACAACTTTTCAACTCACTTATCCACCAACGATCTATCTTCTCTCATCAAATCAACGACAATCACATACCCCACATGAAATGCATATGATCCAATGGTAGACGCAAATCTAAAATGAAATGATTCTAATCCAACGAATATCGCATTACATCAAACATGATGTTTAAGGTTTTAAACTTATGTGAAATAGGTGGTACTGAGGCACCATGTGTCAACCCACAACCACTATCGCGTTCATACAGGAAATTACCACTTACCATATTACACCCACGCAAAACCCATTTGTTTTTTTTTTAACCTGTCCATCATTTCATTTCACCTTCTCTCACAGTTTCTTTACAGAAATCAAGTTCCGACAAACATAGATTCAATTCCTCTGTTTCTTCTCAGAGATTTAAACCCATGATTTCACTTCTTCAACTTACCGGATTTGGCATTCCTGTTAAGAAGTCACGACTTCTTGTATAACAATTGAAAATGATATAAATTAACCATACCTCTGAAGTGTTTCAAATACACAACAGATGCGGAATTTTCAAGGAAGGCATACAAACCAGTTCCATTATATGATCATGATAAACAACGATTTCCCCTCTGTTACTCTGCCAATGATTCTTCAAGAACAATTAAATCATTTCCCTCAATAACTCTCAATTCTGTCATTTATTCATGAGGTTAATTATAGACCATTCAACGCATAATTCTGAATTAAGTCAATCCAGTCATGATTCTAGCATAACTATCGATTTCCATAGTTGAGAAAATAGAGCTCGTTCCAGTTATCATTCCAGAAAATCATGATTATGCACTGCCAAAGAGGCATACCGTTGTCAAATGCCATCCTTGAGAAGGAAAAATGAACATATAAGAAATTTGAATAGATCAACTTTGAAGGAATATTTATGTATATCTATATATCTATAAATAATATAAATAACATTGGGAAACAACTATTAGGAGCATAGATGAAATAATTTGTAATCAGAAATTAATCAGTGAGGGCCTTGAAAAGATTCAATCTACAATAATCAGGAAAAAATAGGGAAAAATTGGCCAATCTAGGCACGCCAGTAATGTTAAACTAAATAATTAAGATTATTTCGAAATAATAATTTTTTTAATTGCATTGGGATTCTTTTGATTAATTTGAGATTATTTCATATATGGTTTGTAGCATTTAAACCAATTGCTTTTGACTATCCCCATGGAAGCTCATAATTGCTACATTAATCAAGATGGTCTCAAGATCTGACAATATTTTACATGGTTTTGAATACAGATATATTTGGGAAAGTTTCAAATGAGTGGGAGAATGTTGACATTGGTTTTTTTGCATGTGGTCCTAAAAGTTTAGAGACAAGTGTAGCAAAGGAATGTAGGTCATACAACTTAAGAAACTTGAGAAACTCAAGAAACAGAGATGTGTTTCATTTCAACAGTCATAGCTTTGATCTGTAATGAAATAATTATAGAGATATCACTATGAAATAATGGCTCATTGTATTATTTTTACATAGGTTTCATATGCAAGTCTATAGTTGCCTTGCTATTACTTTGGCCTATTTCATGAATTGACATGATTATCTATGGTTCACTAAGGCCAAAATTTCCTCACGGGACCTATACAAGTTAAAATCTATATGATGTAATTATTGATATGTAAATTAATATCTTTTCATATGAATTTTATAACTTTCCCAAAGTTTATTTGACAGTCTGCAATAAATTACACAGGCAATGACCCTAATGATTTATTAATCTATTTCTGTAATATTAACCTGTTTCAGTTATAATCTGTTTAGAGTTTAATCTTTAAGAAAGCCCAATGGAAGAAAAAATGTATGTGGCATTTTCTCCAAATGGTATCCTTTTTCAAAGGTGACGTATTCAACATGATTTTCTGATAGGTGGACAGTGACAAGGTGTATCTTGGGCTTATTGCTTATTATCTAAAAACTTGTACGCATCTATGTTATAAAAAAATATTTGCTTTTGTGCATGTTTCACTACAGAAGAATGATGAGGATGGATCTTTTAGGGACTTCAATAAGAATGGAAAAAGGAAACTAGTCTTCTTAACTTTTAAATAATTTCAGGCTCTCCCCTGCAAAGCTTGTTTGACCAAGAGTGACCTTTCCGTGGGTCTTTACCTCTCCTTTCCAAAGGAAGAAATAATGAAGCATATTTTTTAGGACTGTCCTTTTTAGGGTCTTGCTGGGCAGAGGTGAAATCTCAGTTGGCAAACATTCTTCAAGGGCATTTTCATTGGAGTGCATTCTTGTTGGGAGATTCTTGATGTGTGATTTGGGATTTGCTGATTGGTATTTTGCACTGTTTGTGAGTTTCTGCATCGTGTGTTCTCTAGGGACTCCACTGCAAATATGTTAAAAAATGAGGCCAGTTCTTTGAAAGAAAATGAATCCTAGACTTATAGAAGTGTTTAGCAATTATGTAAGTGTTCACTAATTATTTGAAAGCAAATGAATTTGTTGATCATATTTTCTAGATCTATATTTTCTTAAATCTATCATTTTTTACTATAGGAATTATCATTTGTATGCTCTTCTCTCATCATAACTATATTTGTTGCACCCATTATGCAAACATTGATGTTCATAATGTGTTTTTGGCTTATTGTGAATAGTCATGTTCTTTTTAAGATTTTGTGCTTGTGTGTTAGACTTAAACCCAAAAAAAAAAAATCTCCATCTTACTCCCATTGCATGCAAGTGTTGGTTATACCCATGTGGACAATAGGATGTCCCTTAATTGAATAGAATAAATCATGATTAAATATAGGGCCTACAAGATGTTTGTCAAAGGGAATGGATGGTGGGAGATCTCAACTAGTGATAGATGGAATATTTTAATGAGATTTTCTTCTTCGCTATGGGAAAGGATTACCTCATTTATTTTTTCATAGTTAATTTCTAGTCGCACCCAAGAATATATAGACTGCATCCATCCTAAGAAACTATAATGACCCCCTGACACAAACACAAATTTAGAGGTAGTTTGTAACAAGAATTTGACACATGCATGGAATTCAAAGAGATAATATAGAGCATGATGTAGGTTCAAAGGTAACATACCCCCCCCCCGAGGCACAAATAAGATATGTATACAAACCTACACATGTTTATCCAAGATAAAATGAAAGGCGCATACACACATATGCATATTTTTAGAGGTAAGAATAGAATGTGCCTAGAAATTGAACGCACAATAAGACTAGTTCTTTTTATTTTCAAAAAATCTCAAGAGTTGGAGTATTTTTCAATCCATAGTTTTGACATGATGAATCCAACGTGTTCAACATATACACTAGTCATACAATTTTTTTTTTTATGGATTGAAGGGCTATGTCAATTTCAATACAACAGTGGAAATTTTATTGTGCACTTGTTTTACTAGATATAGTATACCAACTATTATAGTTGTAATTGTGTGGTAGGTTTGTGAATAGTTTGCATGTTTAAAATTTGAATGGAATGGTTTGCATACGATTTTTACTAGGTTATATATCTAAAGTGTGCAATGCACCAAACCTCCAAAGAACCCAAGGGAAACCAAGTGAAAAAAAGCCAAGGACGACAGGATCATATCAGGGATAGGGTCTTGTTTTCAAAGTAAAGAAAGCAAGGTATCAAAGTTAAGCAAGCCCAGTTATGTAATTCATAGAGGGAGGAAAAACCTTGAAAGAGGATTTCATTTAAATCAACGATTCGTTCTTCCTCCTATTATCTACACAATTATGTTTTGTGTCTTGATCATTTTATATTTTTAGGTTGATAAATATGGTGATTTGAAAGAGCTTGAAGCACTCTTAAAAACATTATTAGGCCAAGATATTAGAGCTAATAACCGAAAATAATTAGGTCCATCACCTTCAAATCCAAATGAAAACACAAATGTTATAACCATAGTTACATGATCCGTAAAAAGAATCAACATCCAAAAATAGGAGGTCGAGGGTATATTTAATTATTTTTTAAATATTTTTATCAAAGCGTCAGAAGACCAACGCTTTAGATGTCAGAAAAGCGACGCCTTTTTTTGAAAATATTTTTACCATTTCCTCGGAAAAGTGATGCCTCGTAAACGTCGGAAGTGCGATGCCTTACATTTTTGTCAGTCTTGTGACATTTGCACACAAGTCGGAATTGTGACGGTACCAACATATTCATCGGTCTTGCGACGTATGGCACCAAACGTCGGAAATGTGACGTCATTTGCATTTGTGTCGGTCTTGTGACGTTTGGCACAAAAACGTCAGCAATTGGACAGTGCTAACATTTTCATCGTTCTTGTGACGTTTGGCACATAACGTCGGCATTGCGACATTTTCTTGAAAACCTTATAAGCGTTGGAAATGCGACAGTTTGGTATTGTCGGAAGATCGACAGTTGTGGTGCGTCGGAAGATTGACGCTTACAAAACGTCAGAATAGCGACGATTTAATGAATGTCGGAAGAGCGAAGGAAGTCTGGAAATGTTGGAATAAGTGTCGCTCTTCTGATTCCTTATTGAAGTGTCGGAATTGCGACATAATGGCTAACCACGTTTTGCCCCACCTCACACTATCCCTCTTGCAACGCCTATTTTTTGGAATAGCGACGAATTGGTCGTCGGTAATTGGACTAAATGTGCTAGTGTTGTCAAATTCCTAGAAAAAGAGATAGAGTTAGGTTTCATTGTAGGTTATGCAAAGGGATTCATCAAACTCACCTTTTCCCTCACATTGATAAAACCTCAAAATTTTTGGAAAAACTTATTGTTTCTCAACAAAAAATTCCAACTGGTTACCGTAAATTTTTTCCAAACATGTCGTACGTTGATGAAATTATTGATCTAAGTCCAAGTATAGTAAATCCCACTCTTCCATTGGAGAGTGGAACACATATCACTCAGGTTGATGAACTGTTATTTGATCAATTGGTTGACTCGCTTTGACATTCGGTCGATCCCACTCTGCCTATAGAGAGTGAAATTCATACCGCTCATGTTTTTTTGTTACATCGGATTATTCTACACAAGGGGGAATTTAATCTATTTCCATCAAACCCCCTCCAAGTACTGAGGTAATTTCCTTTGATTGGAGTATACTAACAAAATCTCTTCTTCCTTATTCCACACCTTTCCAAATCATTGTGAAGGCTTATGGAAGAATTTGTATCACAAAAATGTAGACGAAGGTTCTTATGTTAGTATTTTATCCTCAACTTCTTGGAAATCTTTGGGTTCCCCTCTGCTTGTGCCTGTTACACAGAATCTGCTAGCTTTTAACATAATCATTAGTTAAATTTTAGGGATCCTTCCTAAGTTACCTATTACTCTGGAAGGTAAAACTATCTGTATTGATTTGATGGTAGTTCAAGGCCCCTTGGATTTTAATTTTCTCCTTGGACAAGCCTATCTATATTCCATGAAAGCTATCGCATCGACACTCTTTCGAGTGATGTATTTCCCTTAGAATGTAAACACTGCGACTATTGACCAAATTTCGTTTGTTGGTATTGATTCGACTACCAACCATTCGACATCCCTTAATGTTCCTTATATGGAAGTGGTATCTTCCCCACCAAGACTCAATTACGTGGTAGCCTATCCCATGCATTCAGTTACTGATGTTAGTGGGCCTCTCACTGTTTGCTCGACTTCTTTTGAATTAGACATGGTAATTGACATGGTGGCCTCTATGGGAGTATTTGAATGTGATTTTATTATCCCTATTGGGTCCCTTAACATGTGTTCCTTCTAGATAAATGTTCTTCCATCTGATGACGAACTATTGGAAGCCATGATTGAGATGTGTCCTTTGACATGTGTTCCTTCCAATCGGAAACTATGATCACAAATACTTATGAGGATGGTTCTTCTACCGTGTCAACCTCGTTAAAAAATGGAACATATTCTTATGAGGATAGTTATTTTAGTGTGTCATCCTCGTCAAAATATGAAACAAATCCTCATGAGGATGGTTCTTTTATTGTGTCAACCTCGTTAAAAAATGAAATAGGTTCCCACGAGGATAGTTATTTTACTGTGTCAACCTCATTAAAAAATGAAACAAATCCTTATGAGGATGGTTCTTCTACTGTGTCAACCTCATTAAAAAATGAAATAGATCCTTATGAGGATGGTTCTTTTACTATATCAACCTCGTTGAAAAATGAAACAAATCCTTATGAGGATGGTTATTTTACTTTTCCATCCTTGTTAAAAGATGAAACATGTTCCCATCAGCGTAGTTCTTTTACTATGTCAACCTCATTAAAAATGAAACATATCCTTATGAGGATAGTTATTCTATTGTTTCAACCTCTTTAAAAAATGAAACATATCCTTCTGAGGATAGTTCTTTTACTGTGTCAACCTCATTAAAAAATGGAACAGATTCCCATGATGATGCTTCTTTTAGTGTGTCAACCTCGTTAAAAAATTAATTAGGTCACTATGAGCATAGTTATTTTCTTGTGCCAAGCTTGTTAAAAAATGAAACGAATTCTCCCCTAATCAAGTTGAGTCTTTCATCTAATCCCATAAATGAACCTTCATTCCATCCATCTATTAGTAACCAGTAGTCTACTTAGGTGAATGCAATGAAGCTTGGGGGGCATATGCCCTTGCAGGTTCTCTTTGGGGGGCATTGAAAATTATCTCAAGAAAAAAATTTATTTGTTTCAAGCTTGTGTAAAACTGAAACAAACCAATCTCAAGAACAATTTGATCTATGATTCAAGCTTGTGTAAAAATGAAACCACTCTCAAGCATACTTTTTCTCTATTTCGAGCTTATATAAAAATGAAACCTATCTCAAGTCAATTTTGGTTATTATTTTCAAGACTTGTTAAACTCCTGAGAATCCCGAGCTTCTTTTTGATATCTTTCATGCTCATAAAACACATGAAAAAGCCGAGTTATTTATCTCTTTTCTTGCTTGTAAATTAAATTGAAAGGTGACCATATGCGTAAACTTTTATCACTTTTTCGCACTCATTAAAAATTACAAAAAAATGAAACCCTAGAGTTCTCTTTTAAGCCCTTTTCAGACTCTCTAAACAAGAAAATATTTTCGAGTGCTTGACTATTCAAACTCAAAAAAATAAATGAAAAAACGTCTATGCAATATAAATTTATCCCTTTTACAGACTGAATTACACTATTTAAAAAAAAGGTATACGTTTACTAATCATAGTCAATAGAGTTCTCTCTTACATCATTTTATCCCTTTTCGGGTTTGAGGGACTAAAGTTACAAAAAATAACATTATGGAGTTTCCTTACGTTTTTCTCCTGACTCCCTAAAAGTGAAAAAAATCGAGCTTCACCTTCTCTATGCTCGTTAAAATCTTACATTGGAATACTACATGAGTTTTCTTTTCATGGGTTTTCAAACTCTTTAAATATGAAAAATACATCGAGTTACCCCTTCAATGGACTCGTAAAATTTAAACAATGTAGGACTCATCAATCATGACGATATCGAACCACTCCTTCTTAGGGTTCATTAAAAATACTTTGAAGGTCTTGTCCGAAGGATGAGCTTATAGAACAAGCACATTTTGTCCTCCTCAAGCTTGAAAAAAATAAATAGGTACTTGCCAGTAATGGTGGGATGAAATTGGGAAAAAGCATTCATTTTTGTATTATTAAAGGCAGCATGTTTCTCTTGAACATGACAATTTGTCACATTTGTGTCGAGGTTGGTAAATCCATTTGTCTCATAGTTAATCGAATCTCATTGAAATTATTCATTTGGTTTTGGGTATTATCATTGAGTCAAGTGCTACGAAGTCTAAGTTTCATGTCGTAAATATGTTCAAGATAAGTTCAACCTCAGTAACAATTACCTTGTAAATCATAAACTTCAATCACGTCAATCATCCCTACGTTAGCCCTGAATTAGTTCAATTTGTTCTTCAAAACTTCCTATCGACTTCACCTCACTATCTAGGAAGTTGATCTAGAAACCCTGTTTAGTACCTAGAGGCTTTCATGCCCTAATGGCAAGTTTCTCACCTTTGACGACATTTTCCCATCATTAACCTTCGATCTAATGATTCTATGAGTGTTTTAATTCAATACATTTAATCACACTTCATAGATTGTACTGAAGCACCTTGAGATCCATTGTCATTATCGGTGGTTTCTCTTGCACCTATTAATGGTTACATCATTGATCGGTAATCAGGTGGTTTCTACCATGTTCAAATTTAATACATGTATTCACATGGTTAGATTCGTATTGTGGATCGATAGAGATGGAGATCAAGACCCTGGATCTAGTTTCATCCATCCAGGCTACATGTAGTTATTAAATATTCATGATTGCGAATATAGATTCATTGATAGTTGTGTCCATACTATGTCTTCTGTTGACATGGATCTTAATATATATTTCCATAATGATTCTTTGAGATATTTTTACTATGTGTATTGGAATTCCTACCTCAGTGATGATTATATGAAAGAATGACATGGTAATCCTAGATTATTTTTTTCAGGTCCTCGACCAATTATTCTCTAATCTGAACCTTTGACATGATAAAGTGCTTAAGTTATCAAACATTTTTTCTGTATTTTCACTTTATGGGGCAATCTATTACACTAAATTTGGTCACCATGACCATCGAATCAGATCCTTTGCCATGTGATGAATTGTCTCAAGTGAATCCCCTATGAAGCTTGAATAAAAAAATACCAGGGACAAAACGAATTTTGGGTTACACTACTTAAACCCCCTTTTTGAGCATCTATACAATCTTCCAGAAAAAAACCCATGCATGCATGGTTTCTTCCACTTTAGTCTACGCAGATATGTGCAATTTCTTCCACTATAAATTGTGCAGGTATATTCACGTAGGTAAAAATAAAAAACAAACTCTAGAATCTTTTTTTGAGGAATCGTATCCAAATTAGAAACCTAAAACTACTACATACTTGTGCCTAATCCCTTGATACATGGAACTAAACTCAACTTACGCATCATATCCCTTGAGAAGAGGAACTAGAAACCTCCTCATCCTTCCTATAAATTGAGCATAGGACTAAAGGAATGAGGGACTTGGATCTGTAAATTCATGTCGTTTGTTTTGGGTCTAAAGAGCTTATCATTAAGGGAGGGAAATGATAAAATTGGAAGAGGCTTGTCACTTCAAGGCAACCAGGTTGTAATATTTTTTCCCTTTGAATTTGATACAAAGTAATTGTTCTTTCCTAATTGAATCTATTTTTAATGTTATTTGTGAGATTCCTTTATCACTAGGATGGTTTATGACTAATTATTTATTCAATTATATGTTGTATGCTAAATTAGGGATTTCATTTACCTTTTATTTCATATGCAAGATGATTTAATCCCTTTGAATGTTTTTTTCTATGCAGATATCTTTTGTAGCATCATGGAGAAGTTGTGGAAAGAACTTCGGAAGCATCTAAGGCATTGATGAAAAGCTAGCTATGGAAAGTGTTGAAAGGAATTATAAAATAACTTCATTAATAAGTAAGTGATCCTTCACATACTACATGTTTCATGTTTTAGTTATAGGATAAAGAAAAATCACAATTTTGTTGATGTTTATTTCTAGTTTTTCTTAGTAATATAGGGAGATCGCTCTTGTCCACAAGGGTCATTTTTCCACATAAAAATAGGTGCTAGATGGAGGTAGTAGCGAACCCATTTCTTGTTGAGAGGGAGTGTTGAAAATGCAGCAAGAAAATCTAGTTTTGACTTTTCCATGGTCAAACTAGATTAAAATTTCAATTTCAATTTCAACAGAATGTTTGGAGGTAGTTAACCGGAGTGACATGCCTTTTTTCACTCATTTAAATCAGTAAATTTGAGTTGGAGACACTTGAGTTCAGTTCTACATGAATTATTTCTAATTTTTAACAATGTAATTCATTTAAGTTGAGTTATTGCCAGTAAAAATAGTTCCAATTGTTGGAGAAACTCGTGGAGGGTCAAGTTTTGTAGTGTAACTTGATTCAAACTCAGTGGTCATCGAGTTAACTCATCAATCAACCCAAAATAACTTATGAATGCAAATAATTCAAGTTACCCAATTGAGACTGGATTTCAATGGTAGCGTACTATCATTTGTAAACTAATTCAAGTTGTAAAGTTGGTGCATGCAATCAGAGAATTGTCCCATAGTAATTTTGAAATACCTTGGTGAGAAATTCCTAAAAAATAGGGGAAATTTACCAATGGAATAATGCAAGGAAATAGGATCTTGTAGGCTCAAAAATTTGGAAAATTATTGGCCAAGTTCGGTTAGTCTGGAAGAGGATAGAAGATACAGGTGCAAGTTCAGCTCAAGCCTAAGAAGAGTATATTGTATTCATCCAGACTCTTTGATTAATGTAATAAATATAGTAAGGGGTTTTGAGAAATTCCTTTCCCCTCGATAATTCTCTGAGTATGTGTGTTTAATGTTGATGCATGTTAATGATTTATATTGTCGATAGTGAATTTTCTTCTGTAGATCAATAGAGTAGCCTTTAGTCTTGTGATTTAGAAAATTTCATGAGAAGTTTAGAATCTACACATTAATTTCTACAAAAACATTGTTATAAAACCTATGAAAATTTTGATAAGAGCTAATTGATTAGCTCCTTCCTCCTTAAAACACCTTGCCACCTTACTTGCATGCAATATATTTGCGATCTTGGACTACCCATAAGCTGTGAAGTATTTGAAGCCTAATATGTCGTTTAGTTTCTATAGGAAAATACCCTCTAGATATGTTTCTCTATGAGCTTCAAATGAAACAGTGATGATTCTTCCCTCAATTCCAGTCTTTTTAGAAGTCATATTAAGCTTATCAAGAATAATATTTGTCAATAAGAAGTTCCCTAAACAATTGGTTACAAATTGAAGCTCTATGTCATCCTTTGAAAATTCAAAGGAGCATGTAATATTTCCTGCATTATTAATGAGAATATTCAAACGACCGATCCGATGTCACATTTGAGGTTTATATTCTCCTCTTGGAACATTATGAGGAAATTTATAAACACCCGGATGGACTATGCAATATTTATCAATAGATGGAACATCAACAAGCATTAAAACCCTAATATTTCACTCTTTTCCTCTAGCTTGGCGGTAAGCTCTCCACTTGATATCCACATTGATAATTAGTTTTTTTAGTCAACATTTCACTATGGGTGATTGATTTGTAGATGTGACCCTTGGCATTTGGAACTCGTCATATTAGCTTTACAAAGAACACCAAAAAATTTGAAAATTATGTTTGATAATTGTCACTTGCACATATCTCCTTGGCATTTCTTGTCTCTATATTGGGGGTTTATCCCACATTGGCTAAATGAAGATGTATTTCTGGTGTATATAGACTGATGGTTGCAATGATTATTGATACGTTGTGCAAATACAACGACCCTAGTGGACTGTGGCATTGAACAGACTTGGAGATTAGGCAATGAGGCCAAAAACATTTTTAATAAAATTAAATGAACCCTACATATTAGTCCATCAGTATAAGAGCATTAAAATTCTTATAAAATAAAATAAAAAATTTCCCCGAGCTATAGTTTAAAAAAAAATTATAAATAATTTTATAGGTGATAATAGCTTATTTAAATACAATGAAATCCTAATAAGTAAATTAGGATAAAATTTTGACCCCCTAAAAGGTTTAGTTTAGTTTACATTATCCAATTATTTTGTGCTTTCATCTGTTGGAATTCTCTATCGAGGTAAGTCACGATATTAAAATTAAATTATTGTTATTTTATTATTAATAAATATGTAATATATATATATATATATATATATATATATATATATATATATATATATATATATATATATATATATATATATATATATAATTTTTTTTTTTTGTATTTAAAAATAATCCTAAACCCACGGGTTTCAAACTGGTGACCTTGTAGTTGGAGTGCCTTAACAATTTACCCCATCACAGACTGCTCTATACCACGTGGGCCAACTAATTTTGTTTATTCAAATGCACAAACATTAATAATTAAAACAAATAATAATGAGTTACTATGTGGTGATAATGGGAAAAAAATAGATTTAAAAAATCGCAAGGAAAAGGGGGTTTTTGCATGAGGTGATGTAGTGTAAAAAAGTACGAGAAAAAAATAAAAGGGGATAATGGAGAAAATTATTGCATAGGTTTCTATGAAAGAGATGTAATGTAAACATAATTTTTTTAACTCTGCCAAATAAGAAAAAATAAAAATTAATAATTCAAGGCCTTTTCACAAGCCATGGTTTTTCCCATGGTATTATTGTGATGAATCCAATTTAAAGGCATGAGGAAATCCATTATACAATAAAAGAGGGAGGCTCAAAGAATCTTAGAAAAAAGGTTAAATAAAAGATCAAGAATCAAGATGGATCTAGGCTAGTTAAATAAAACATGGGTAGAAGATTACTACAACAAAGAAATACATTCTATGGGTAACAAAGGGGAAACTAATATAACGAGCACATGGGTGACGATTAATATTATAAATTATGGGAAAGTTGTTGGGTTTTTTATTTCAATACATGAGCGCATTGATGGAGCTTGCAATTCAAGTGAAGAAGCTTTATCTCAGAAAGGCTAGGAAAAGATATCTTGGCATTGAAAAGTTAGTGTAGGAAAAAAGAAATGCAAAAGAGGGAAACCTTCTAAGGAACCATTCTTCATATATTAAAAGAGTCTTTAATTTAATTTAGGTTCAATATGAAATTATTTGTAACATATCATCATTGAGAAATAATTAATAATATGAGATAATCTTCATTATCTTTTATGAAAATTAGTATATTAACCATGCATACAGGTAATATAAAAACAAAAAGAATACATTGACTTGGTAACACATAGCTATACATAGTCATACTCAATTATTGTTAGAATTGTATATATATATATATACGCACTTTAAGCTCTTTGATAACTTCCTTTACATAGAATTTTCTTTGATAGGATTTAGTACATAAAGATTATATTTTATTAATGGAGTTTATATTTACAAGTATAAATATTATCTAGTTTCTTAATGGAGTTTATATCTACAAGTCTAAATATTATATTTTTATTGATTAGATGGCATAATTTTTTTCATTTCTTTTTTCTCATTAGTTTTTTTTCACTATAGAAACTTGCAACTATGTAGGTTTTATACTCGCATGACATCTTAGGTGAACTTAAATCTATTTCTAAATCATACTTTATTTTCAATCTAATAGACAATAGATATTTTCTATTCCAATGATTGGTTATAATAGAGAGGTTACTAGAATTTGGCTAAGTAATATTAAATAATAAATTATATTATTGAATATTTTTTTCTTTTATATATTTACAGTATTTGGCAGTTCAATTTCTTGACTTCATACAAATCTTAAGATACATGATTATACTAAGTTATTGAAAGTATTTTAAGTATGCACTTTAATCCATTTGCTAGGTTTCAATGCATGTAGACTATCTTTTCGTGATGGAATTAATCAACAAACTTTAATATTATATTATTATTGAGTAAATGATATAATATTCCATAATTTCAATGATATTTTTTATTTAAATAAATATTTATAATAGAAAGAGTACTAAAATTTAACTAAACTTAAATAATAAATTCTGATATTTATTTTTTTTCTTAAATATTTTCAATATTTTGCACTTTCAATTCCAAACACTAAAGCACTAAAATGTTCAAATATAACTCTTTAAAATCTCTCTGAATTATGTTAAAAAATACTATTATTTTACTTTACTTATCATTTATTAATTTATATATATTTTTGATATTTTTCTAATATAAATACTCAAGAACTCCATTGTAATGTGGGTGAAGATAATGATGAATCCCACTATGATGAGACACATGTGGATGATGACTGCAAAGTGAGATGTAAATAGGTGATTACAACCGTTACTAATGAATTTGGTGAAGTTTAAATTGTTAATGAGCACATGCATACTTAGATATCCAACCACAAGGTCGATGAACATTATGTTGATGGCATGTATGGTTTATTTTTTGAAACATTGATTGATCATGACAATATGGAGAGTGCCATGTTGGATGAAGAATTGAAGGTTAAAGTTGCCACTATAACAACAATTTATGAAGAAGATAGAACTACGCATGAAGTAGTGCGTGATATAGAAACATATGAAGATCAAGAAGAGGATAAATTGATTTAAATTTTTTTGATGAGAATATCCATTGGGTGTATAATAGTGGAAAATAGTCTCAATGAAGTTGAAGAGGCAAAGAAGGAAGAGGAAGAGGAGAGTACTCTCACTATAAAGCATAATGAAGATATTTTTAACATTGTTTTTTGATATAAGTGTGTTCAAAATAGTATGGGAGTGGAATTTGAAAACATATTTTTTGATAAGTTTGATGTAGATTTGAAGCTCATTTAAGAATGGATTGAGAAGAAAATTGAACAAATTGATGATAGTTTTAAAACATCAGTTGGAATAAAACAAATTAAATGAAATGGTGAATGAGAAAAAGGAGAGTGATTATGATTTTACATGTAAGCCTAATGATGATTTTGAGTGTGAAGATTACAAGAAAAAACAAAAAGTATGCGATGATGAAAGTGAAGTGATATACATGGAAATTTGCAGAGAAGAAGAAGCAAATGTTGAAAAATATTTCAATTTTGGAGTTTTGAAGAAATTGAATTTTACTATGAGATAATGTTATGAAATAGTCAAGGCATTTGATAATGATAAATTGAATTTTGGTTATAAGCTTGATGAGAGTGATCATAAATCGCAACAATGCACAAGTAAGCAGTTTATGTGGTCAGAATAGCCTCAAGAAGCTTGAGGTAATTTTCAGAATGTTAACTAAAAAATTCAAGAAGAAACTACAACAAAATAAGATAAGGTGAACAAGAATGGAGCTTAGCAAAAGAAAGTGCGGAAAAAAATGAAGCAATTTCAAGGGTATAAAATTTGAGAGAAACGATAAAGAAAATCCAACATTGTAAATATTTTGATTCATTGTAACCCTAGCTAAGACTGAGAGTTCATTTTCAAGTTATGATTGAGTCAATTTTTATTATAAGCCTAGAAACATAGTTGAGACATGTTTAAATCATGTTGAGTCATGTTTGAGTTATTTTGAGTCATACAATCATAATTAATGGGGAGCATTGGAAATAGTAAATTACTCCCATATGTAGTGCAGTCTATATTAAGAGTGTGAGTTAATTTGAGTTAGTGTGAGTTAGTTTGAGTTTAGTCTATATTTGGAAAATTCTAATTTAGTGTGAGTTTGCATGAACAAGTTAGTAAGAGTTAATTCAAGTATAGTTGGAGTTTTCAAGACTCCATAGTTGGTAAATTAGGCCCTTATATACTAGTGACTGGGTTTGTGAGAGGTTTATGAATACAAGTTGTTATTTTGTATGTCTAATGTGTTTTCCTCCTCTGCAATTCCATGAGAGTGATCACATTTTTGCGAGTACACCCTCGTATTGGTCATCATCGTCAATTTTTTTATTGATAGTACCTTGCACGTCTTCTTGTAAAAAAAATGGTACTTTCAGAGCTACATAGTTTTTTGCTTTTATATGGATAAGAGGTAGTTGATCACATTAATAAGATGAGTTTACGTATTCATTTCCCTTTGAAGGATACATAAGAAACAATTTCTCACTAGAGTTTAAAAATGCATTGGTTATAATAGCCATAGTCTAACTAGGCCACAAATTTTCTTAGAAAATAATGGAAATGCAACACAATTTTGAGAAAATTTGGCAATCATTTTTGGAAATCTCAGTTACTGTCATCAAGTTTCAGGATTTTGGGTACGCCAAGGGTTCTTGATGGTACTAAATCCATTTCCACCATAAAAAAAAAAGATTCAAACACTCCAAATATTATATTTCTTGAAAATTTTGTAGCGAGATTCTAGTGAAATTTTCGCAGTCCGGGAAAAATTGTAGCATAGCTAGACAACACCATTATAATAATAGTTATTGAAAGGTTCTTAGTTGATGTGCAATAACTTCTTAGTGTATGTGTTGATGAATTAAACATTAAATTGGAAGGAAATATATTGTTATAATATAATGAAATATGTTTGTTGCTTTACAATCAAACCACATGTAAATCCCTAAAATGTGCTCACAATTCAAGATATTGGAGTTGTGAAAATTAAGTACCTTATGGAGAAAAGTGAGAAGCATGTTCCCTGTAACATCCATGAGAAAGGGTTGGTGTCTGGCATCATATGCATAATTATCGACTCTGAAAACTAGTGTCCGACATCATATGCGTAATTATCGACTCTAAAAACTAGGTTGTGGATGCGAGGACTTCCCCATGTATACGAGATCCGGCACTATGTAGCCAGCGTTCCCACCACACGAGTCTGCATATTCTCGTTGTGATCATATAACCGAGCAACGATGAAGTAGATTATTTCTAAAACGATTTTCTTCTGTAACTGATTAATAATAACCGTATTTAATCCTGAGGTAGACACTATTTCAATCATCTAACATCAAAATCAATGGTGCACAATGGTACACGTGGCAGTTTTGGAGAGTTGTTTTCAAAGAGAGACGTGGCAGTTTTGGAGAGTTGTTTTCAAAGAGAGACGCTTTACAACATAAATATTTTTATATATGTTATTTTAATACAATTTTAAAGCACGTTTTTAATTCAATTGAAAAGTAGAAGTGAATAACTACCTTTAAGATAAATCTCAACTCCCTATGCACACTATTACTAAAAATATTTCATAAGTATTCCATAAAAGTGAAATCCATACAATTCACCTATTAATTATTGATAATTAAATTATAATTTCCCAAACACTATCATAGATCTATTTACCTAGTTATAGACAGTTTTGGAGAGGAAATTCTTAAATACAAACTTTATTTATAATTGAAGGATCACAAAAACTTTGTAGAAAGTTATAGTTTCACGTCATTTAAGGTAAATTTGACCATGGAACTCTTCCCCAAAAGGTTTTGACTTATTTAAAGACAAACCTAGATCCCTCTAACTTAGGGTCTACCGAATCCCTAAAGGATGGTAGAGCTAGAGTTAAATGGATCTAGGTTGGTTGAATATCATGAACAATACCATGGGTTCTCATAAACCTGTAGCTCAAAAAAAACTCCTAACTTGACCAAGTAAAGTTTACCTTAAATAGCCAACAAAAAATAATTAAAAAAATATAATAACATAAAATTTGTATTTTAACATAAGGTTATTTTTATTTTTATTTCAAATTTACATTAAGTACCCGACAAAAAATAATTTTTTATTTTTTATTTTTTATTTTTTATTTTTTATTTTTTATTTTAATGTAGGGTTATTTTTAATTTATTTTGACCTTGTCAATATGTTGAGAGGACAAGACATTGCAACATCTATTGCATAATGAGTGGGAGAAAGCATCGGAAACAACATAATTAAAAAAAAATGATATAATTTTAACCCACTAAAAAGATAAGTTGACATCATCCCATTATTAAATACTTTTACCTTTTGGAATGATCTATCTGACTAAACCATTATATTAAAATAATAATAATAATAATAATAATAATTATTATTATTATTATTATTAATCCCATTATTATTATTATTATTATTAGACATTGAATAAATAATAATAAAGAAATATGGGAAAAAGAAAATTTAAAAAATAAAAAGGAAGAAGGCTTTTGCATGAGGTGATGTAGTATCTATGAGAAGAACATAAAAGGGGATAAAGGGGAAAATTATTGCATTTGTTTCCTCTAGTAGTATGGAAGAGATGTTGTAATATAAAAATAAACATTTTGATTTAGTCAAATAAAATAAAAAAGAGAATTTACTAATTTAAGGTCTCTTGCTTTTGGGCTCTATGTTTTGACAGCCCCTAGTTTTTCCCATGGTATTTGCTATGATGAAACCTATTTAAAGGAATAAGGCAATCCATTATCGAATGCAAGAGGAAGCTTTGAGGAAACTTAGAAGAAAGGTAAAGTAAAAGATCTAGATTTAAGAGGGTTGTGGGCTATTTTGTTAGATTTAACTTTGCATACATTAAATATAAAAATAAATGCTAATACTTAGCTATATATAACCATATTTAAGTTATTGCCAGAATTTTGTGTATTCACTTTAAGCTCTTTTATATGTTCATTTACATTTTATATATGCACTTTAAGCTTCCTTTACATGAAAGTTTTTTGAAAGGCTTTAGTACACAAAGATTATCTTTTCTTAATGGAGTTGAGATCCTCAAGCCTAAATATTATATTTTTATTGATTAAGCTGCATAATTTGCAACTTCTTGGGTTTCATACTTGCTTGAAGCTTTAAGGAATGGGGTGGGGAATTTGAATTTAGTATCTAATGTTACATAATACTTTATTTTCAACTTAATAGATAATAGATATTTTCCATACTGGCTTGAAGCTTTAGGTGAATGGAAAATTTGAACTTAATATCTAATGTTACATCATACTATATTTTCAACCTAATAGATAATAGAGAAAAGGTCACTAAAATTTGGCCAACCTTAAATAACAATTTATTTTATGTAATTTTTTTGGCCAATCAAAACAAACTTTAATTACAGGGCATTTTTATCTTAATCTTGATTGCAGATTTGGAAAATATCTCAAAATCACTGCTATCTTTTATATTCTTAGATATTTCTCAAATTTGCAGTAGCAAGTTTAAATATTCAAAATTTACAATTTGCTACTTCATTGAACTTTTAAAATTTATTCCAAATTTATTTTTAACAACAGCAGTATGTGCACCATTGCTCTGCGTACCATTGTGGCGCCATACAATATACTCATGCAGTTTTACCATATTGTTGTGTTCCTCTGCATCCGTTCGCTGAATTGCCTCAGACAAACCATAAATGGGGAACGAACTTATCAATAGAACCAGAGAAAATTAGTGACAATTGCAGTAAATTGTAGGTAAATGAATATAATGAACTTTCTCGGCAAATTAGAAAATGAAATATAATGAATTTAACAACAGTATTATGTGCACCATGTCTCTCAAAATTACACAGAGCAATGATGTAAGCATTGTGGTGCCTTACAATATACTCATGCAGTTTTACCATATTGTTTTGTGTTCCTCTGCACTATTAGCACGTGGTAGAAAAAAGTAGTTGTATGCGTTCGCTAAATGGGGAACGAACTTAGTTAAGAGAACAAGTGAAAATTAGTGAGAGTTAGTTAAATGAATATGGAAGCTCTTTTTCCTAGGATTTTTATAATGAAAATTCTCGGCAAAAGAAGATTGAGTATTTCTTTACAAACAATTTATTACAATTTTCACTTATCAGTTTGCCGTGGATAACTTTTTCTCTTGTACTTCTGAACTAAGTTCTTCATTATTTATATTCCGTCTCAGGAAATTTAGCCAAGGCATACGACAATTTTTTTGACCTGTGTGCTCATCTTAAATACAAAATAATATGTTCTGATTAATCAAAAAGATAATTTTAAAATTGATCCATACAAAATTGCAAAAATCTAAAATCTAACAAAATTACATAAATATATTGTAAAACAAAATTACATAAATATATTGTAAAAAAACAGGATACCTACTGTTACCACAAAATCTGACCCTGATAGGCTGTTGATCAAGTAGACTCTGAGTAACTATTTTAAACCAACTTTTTAGTTGAGGTTTAGCCAATTCAATCTGAGGGGGCTCTCTCAATAGGTTTAAGATTTTGAATTAAGGATTAGATGGCTAACTCTAGGAATAAATTGGATAAAAGTGTATCACTGGTTGAATTACTGATCAACAAACATCTATTGGGCTATGGAGTCAAGGTATGTTTCAACAAAACATCAAAATTAGCTTAACATGGAAGTCAAGGCATTTCAGAGTTTTAGATGTATCAGCAAAACACTAATATAGTGAATAAAACACAGTTTACAAACATATGAAGGAAGTTAGAGCATTTTCCAATGAATTCTAAGTAGCATATGTTCATACCACTTCAAATAGATAGATGAGGAAAGCCATAGGAAGATCAAACACCAAAAACTCTTTCTGAATCCTAAGTAGTAAAGCCAATATATGTATTAAGATGAAAACACACAGTTTGCTATAATAACATAGTTGCTTGTTAATGAAAATTGCCAACCTTTAGCAATTCGACTTCATGTCTCTGATAGAGTCATCATTACAATCTTGGATTCCTTTAACCATCTTGAAGAGAATTCGAATTCCTAAGTTTGACACCTATTTGCTCCTAAAACAGACTCTTAATTACATCTGACAGTTAATTGTCTCTTCTAGAAGTCCTAATACAAATAGGAGTAAAACTCCTTATTATGTCTAAATAATACAAATAGGAGTAAAACTCCTTATTATGTCTAAAAAATCCTTACCTAACACTTAAATAATATCTCTACCAGTTGTTTCTCCATATCTTCGACCTTGATGATGCCTCTAATCTTGTTATGCAATCATGCTGATCCATGTTTTATCTACCCTACAAAACAAGGAACATGTTTCCTGTAATTTAGCTTTTACCTTCATTGATGATCTTCGAACCCTTTTGCTGGCAATATTGACCTTTTGAGATAAGTGACATGTGTTACCATTTCCATGGAACCATGCCTTTCCACCTGTACAAAAATTAAGCCTTTGAAAAAGTATAAAGAGAGATGATATGGCTTCCTTACGAAAATAGCAGCTGTTTTCGTAGCGCGGAATTTGTATCTTTGCAAACATCTCTTAACCATCCACTTTATTTTTCTTTGACACCTGAAATTTCATCTGTGAGCCCTTTCCATCCACTAGCAGCAACAAAATTCAGAAAGAAAGTGTTTTTACCACTCAAAACCCTTCTAAAAATATTCAAAAACGCACCTACAGCAGTTTCTTAGCACACTACGAAACTGTTGTGTATGTCTCTTTTTTTTACACAGTTTTTCACAATTCTTAGACTTTAAGAATATTTGCACCTTTTAATGATTTCCATGATGTCTATATACCTTAAAAATCAAAATAAGTCAACTTTGAAATGTCTTCAAAAAGTGATGTCCTTCCCAAAAACAAAATTATATTAAGGATTTGTCACTTATTGCTCTTGTTCTATCTTTGATGTAGCTGATGTTCAGACTTTTTCAATTGAATTTCAAGATCTTCAATCTGCCTCTTCAGTCTCCTATTAGTAGCCCTCAATTTAACATTTATCATTCTCATAAATCTTGCCTCTTTGATTGCAGGGACAGTCCAGATAAAGTACTGAGCTTCACTGCTGACTGTTTCAAGTTTTGAAACTCTTTCAACCTCCCACAGAGCCCTTACTCTGTTGAAGTTTGGCTTCTCAACAACATGTCTTCTTGCTTTCTTCTTAAGCTTAGAAATTTCAAGATTAGCTAGTCTCAACCTTTCTTTAATTTCTTCATAACTACTCTTTTCTCTTTGAGTGTTGAAAACTCTGTTTTTGTCACCTTCAGGCATTGGTGATGATAGGTCTATGGGCTTTTCATAAACATTGGAAACTTCCCCTGCTTTATCTAACTCCATATCCAGCTCTTGCAATTTTTTTGATTGCCTAGTTAAAGGCCTTCTGGGCTTGAACACAAACTCTGAAATTTCATCATCAAAATCCAACTTTTTGGAAGATTTTATCTTCTTAGATTTCCCTTCATCCAATTTTATAAAGTCTTCCTAAACTAAAGGAGATTCTTCAATATCAATAGCCTATAAAATATCATTCAAATTACCCTTTAAACCTGGACTTTCTTCTGAAACCACTGTTTTTCCCCTTTCCTTTGCTATTTGACTTATAGTCAATCTTTTTTGGGGTGATTTGCTGGTTGACTGTTCCTGTACTGTTTCCTTAACTTTAGCTGTCCTCTTTTGTGCAGGTTGAGGGGTCTCTTGAATAATCACTGATGTTTTAATATCTGGCTCTTTCACTTTCTTTCTAGGTTTCATCTTGACAAATCTTTTTTATCTTGTCTCTGCAGGGCCACTGGTTTCTGATGGTGATTTTTCTTTGGCCTTAGGGCTAATACCTGTTTCTCTTGTTTCCACCCCAAATCCACGCGAAAATAAAAATGTAGACCATTCTTTGTTTATCCTCTGAACTTCATGTAAAATTATCAATTTAACTAGACCATGATGGAAAAGTGAAGTTTCAAAGTATTGAGCTTTCATTTGCACTTTATCTACCATCTTAGCTAAACTTCGAAACAAGAAGGAAAATCCAAAGAAATCATTCCGGTAAAATGCAGGAGTTTGAAATGATAAGAATACACCTTATGGTATCTTCCCTCACAGGTGAAATACTTTTGAATGTTGTAGAGCACGTTGACATAGGTGTTCTTGATGTAACTTCTTGGCATTGCTTTAGTTAAGTATGTCTCTTCAAACCCTGGCTTCAGAAATATTTTACAAGGTTCCATCTCAAACCTGAAATTTTTGAACCATATTTTTTCTCCCCTTGGAAACTCTGTCACTAATGATACGATCTTAGGGGAAATTGACAAGTTTAAGATTCCAAATTTTATATTTGAACCTGTGAAATGAAGAGCAAACTCTTTTGTCACTAGATTATGACCTCCCTGCAATTTTTCACAGAATTTCCAACATCCTGTCTTCTTGAAGGCTTCCTCAACTGATTTTTCCTTGGTTAGAGCCTCTATACTTTCAGGCTCTATCCTTAAACAGTGCCCTGACCTATGGTTCTTTCTTTCCTCTGTCATCCTTTCCTTGAAATTCCTGTGTGCTTCTTGAAAACCTGTAACCAACAACCTCGCTTGATTTCAGAGTAAACTGCCTCACTTGATTAGGGACACTACCTCACTTGAAAGTAATAATCAGCCTTGCTTGATGAATGAGAGAAGCTTTGGTTTCTGCTTACCATGAGCTTACCATTCGGAAAAGAGTATGCATCATGTGTTTCTTGCATGAGACAATAAAACCAAAAACCATCCGCTTTCAAATTTGAAAATGACTAAGATAAATGACCTCTAACGAATGTCATGATGGCTATGAATGATTGCATGTGTGAGAAAAGACTTGAGGCTGACACCTAATCATGAAGGATTAACGAAATTTTATGGATTTGATACTTTGACAAGACTTGCTACGAATCCCTGATTTCGTAGCGCACCTAATGTAATTTCAGGGTTTTGCGCTATGAAAAGAGCAACGTTTTCGTAGCGCAAAAGAAGTTTTTAACATTGTCTGCGCTACGAAAATGTGGTTTTGAGGCTTAATCAAAAAAAATTTAAAATGGTTAAAAACTTGACTCTCTAAACATGGTATGAGACTCTGAAGGTATGAAATAAGGTTGTTTGACTTTATTATGTCAATGAAAATGAGACTCTAACCCTATCACTTAACCCCTAAAAACTTAAAATGACTTGACACCTATCTAAAAACCATGACTAGGAACAACGCAAACTGTCCAAGTTTGGAAAAAAAATTATAGTGTTAACACCTACATCATGGCTTTGTAATTTTGGAAGGCATGGTATACATACATAAACTTTTAAAAATAGAGGCACATTGCAGTAGCAAGTTGAAAATTATTGTGAAGTTTGTTATTTGATAATTGTTTCCGAGTAATAGGCTCTATGAGAAAAAGCATCTATGGAAGGCTTCCGTAGCGGAGGACCCAAAGGCTCAGGGCCGTCGAGAGACTCAACCCTCACATAGGAGGTATTTTTATTGCTCCGGTTATGATGCTGGGAAGAACTGTAATTCTCTACAATATAACAATGGTGGTCTCGCCTGGCCTGATGGAGAATGAGCAATGGATTTTTAATTGTTACGAAGCTTTGAAAAGTGAGAATTAGCAGAGGAGATATTGGACAACGCCACTTTTGTCTACTCTTCCCCTGTTCTTATTTTGAGAAGGTATGAGGCAGTGTTCTTATTCTTCATTTAATTCAATAACTACTCCATTCTGATATTTTCTGTTTTGAGGGCTTCTATAATGGTGTGAATTACGATATTGAACCTAATTCTTAATGGCGTGGATCACAGTAGGGCACCTAACTCTCACAAAGTCATTATGAAAATCAAATTTACTCTAGTGCACCACAACAAACAAATTTTTATCCCATGATTGTTTACTGGGTCTAGGTATCTCATTTTTATTTTGAAAATTTTTACTTAAAACCATACTTTACCTAGTTCTGATCATTTTTTTTTGTTCCATGTGGGCAGATAAGAATGCCCCCATAGCTTTCCCATCTCAATTAACATCATCACATCACCATCCTCGAACACATCATCCCCATCACCATCATAGCCTCCATCACCATCCTCAAAATGGCGGCGATCTCCATAACTTCCATAATCATCATAACTATGATCACCTCCTACATGTTCTCCCTCAACGACCGAGGAGGATGAGAATCTTAGGAAGGAGGATTTGAATCTTCAGACATGTAATCATTAGTCTTTAAATACTGAATCATGTAATCATTAGTTTTTAATACTACATCATGTAATTATGAGTCTCAATAAGTTATGTGTTGTATGATTCACTATCTTCATCACAACACTTTACTTTCATCACGGATTAAGTAATTTTTCATCACAACACTCTACTTTCATCACGGATTAAGTAATTATTAGTCTCTCTATCCTCAGTCATGTAATCATCTATCAGTCTCTCTGTCTTCATCTCTGCACACACTACTTTCATCACTCCACTCACTTTTCTCATGACAGGCCATAACACACTTGATGATGTTATGCACTCTAAACCCTTTGCACTTGTTACGAATATGTATGGAAGCCAGAGTGAAAGTGATGATAATAGTGAGTGGAATAATGAAAGTAGTGTGTGGCGAGATGAATATACAGAGACACATGATTAGAGATTGAGGATTAGGAAACTGATAATTACTTAATGAATGATGAAAGTAGTTAGTGTGGTGATGAAGATAGCTAATCAAACAACTCAGAACCTAGTGATAAATATTATTACATGATTGAGGATTCAAAAACTAATGATTACATTTTTGAATATTTAGATCCTCCTCCGACCTTTCCAAGAGTGGGAGGTGAGGGGGAGCAGGTTGGAGCTGATTATAGTTATGAAAATTATGGAAGTTATGGAGATGGTCAACATTTTGATGGTGGTGATTGAGGCTATGATGGTGATGGGGAAGATGTCCATGGTGAAGGCTCTAAGGATGGCTATGATGGTGATGGGGATGATGTCTATGGTGATGGCTCTCAGGATGATGTCGATGGGGAAGGGGATGAGGTATTTGGGGATGGTGCCAACTTTTCTAGTTTAAGTGTATTTGTGTGAAATTGTTAAACCATTTTATGTGGGTGCAATTGAAACCTTTTTTTTTGGGTTGAGAAGGTGCTCTACACCCCAGTATAGGGGTACATGTTTAGATGTAATGTGAGAAATGTAATGTCTAGTATAGGGTACATGTGTAGATGTAATGTGAACGGATATGTGTAGATGTAATGTGAGAAACATAAGGTAAAAAATGTAATATGTGTAGATGCAACGGTGAGAAATGTAAGGTAAAAAATGTAATGTAAGTAAACATTTGAAATGTAATGTAAGTAAACATTTGAAATGTAGGAGTATATTTAAGAACACTCAAAAAATATGTATGGTGAATAAATAAAAATATAAATAAACCAGGTATGGTAAATACAAAATAAAACCTCTTTATATTTATTTGGTAAATAAAAAAATATATAAATAAATTGGAGGTATGGTAAATAAATAGAAATATAAATAAATTGGAGGTATGGTAAATATATAAAAATATAAATAAAGTAGAGGTATGGTAAATAAATAAAACCTCTTCTTATATTTAATCCATGAACATATTTATATTTACAGAAACTAAAAAAAAAAAGAGGTTTTATTTAAGTGAAGCCTATGGGCCAAGTATCATGGAACAAATTATTATTAATACCATGGGCTAAATACTATGGGCCAAATAAAAAAGTTATGGTAAATAAGTGTAAATATAAATAAACCAGAGGTATGGTAAAAAATAAAACCTCTTTTTATATTTACTCCATACGCGTCTTTATATTTAAGGACACTCAGAAAAGGAGTTTTATTTAGGTGAACAAGTAAATGTAAATCTAAAATTTATCTTTAACATTTAAGATTTAAAATTTAATATAATTAATATAATTTCTTCCCTAATGAAAAATCACTTCTCTCCCGAAATATATAAATTTAACATAAATCAAGTGTCGATGTATTTGTGAGGAAGAGGAAGCATCTATGTGACAGTGCCAAGAGTGAAATAATATTTGTGAGAAAGGATTTCGGGAACTCTGTGAAGTGAAAAATAATATTTATGGGAAAGAATTTCATAGTACGAACTACGATAGATTTAATTATTTTATTTTTTTTTCTACATTTTTGCTTTTACCTTTTCATCTACTTTAACTCCATGGATGCGATCATGTGTAATGAATGACTCTTAACATTGAATTAGAATGATTTAATTTCTTCCTTGCTTGCCCGACTCTGAAACAAAGTGGTTTCAAGAATCTATTTCTAAATCTATAAAAAACTAGCCTAGATCCATCTTAACTCCTCTATTGAGCGGAAAGGGATCAAACCTTTCGACGTGAAAACATTTCCTCAATTTTTGAACTCAAAAAAGAGGTTTGATAAAATATTTCGAGGTGAAACCCTTTCCTCAAGTTTTGAACTCAAAAAGGATGTTTTGATCCCTCTAGGGCGAAGTGCAAACCATTCCTCAAGTTTTGAACTCAAAAAAGAGGTTTGCACCTCTAGAGATTTGATCCCTCTGGGTGCTTGATAGATCCGGAGTTAAGATGGATCACAGATGGATCTAGTCTGGTAGATAGTTAAACCATGCCCTAATAATAAAAGATTTTGTTTGTTTTTGGATTAGAATGTGGTTTCATAGCTTAAGATATGGTGTTCAAAATAGTGCTCTTAGATAGATCCACCAATGTCACGACATTTCATAATTAGAATCATAATAACTAATCAAGGAGGTGAATATATAAATCTACATTAAGGAGTAACAGTTAAACCATGCCCTAATAATAAAAGATTTTGTTTGTTTTTGGATTAGAATGTGGTTTCATAGCATAAGATATCGTGTTAAAAATAGTGCTCATAGATAGATCCACCAATGTCACGAAATTTCATAATTAGAATCATAATAACTAATCAAGGAGGTGAATATATAAATCTACATAAAGGAGTAACGATCTTATTTAGTGACTTTGTTGACAATTGTCCCACATTTTGAGAATAAAACATTCCAAGGGAGACTTAATTTTATCTAGTTAGGGACCAACTCAAATACATAATAAATGCAATGTGGTGATAAAAATGTAGTAGGACTACATCCAATGAAAAGAAAAGAATATATTTATATGGGGTAGTTTGGAAAATATTCATAAAGGTATAAATAATAATTAATATCATTCTAAATTGACCATTTTATGGAATTAATCTTCTAGCTACTTTAGCTAGGGTTAAAATATGAGCTTAGTTTTGTTATCCTCCTATATTCTATAGAGTTCACTAGGTGACTATGTATCTTCTACAAGCAGCTAAAGATAGCATTCTTGGCCTATCAGCTATCTTTAGAAATCTCACTGCCTTCATTATCCTCAATAACACTATATTTCACCTCTTCTTTCTCAAAATACCTTCTGGCTCTTAAAAAATTCATTTTCAGATTGTTTCTTTCATTTTCTTTCGTCCACCACCCATGTTGCTCCCGGTTTTCCCAAAAAGCATCATTTAGGGCCTCAAAACAGCTCTGGAAGTTCAGGACCTGAAAAACTGCTAAAAAAAGTAAGTTGTGCTGAAACTTAAAAATAACTGATGGTGAGGATTCAAATGGAATAGGTGGGTGGCCACCAATATCCACCAGGACCATTAGGGCCCCAAAATGGCTCCGAGAGTGCAGGACCAGAAAACCTGCTAAAAATAGTAACTTGTGATGAAAGTGAAAGGTTGAAAGAATTGATGGTGTGGGTCCAAATTGAATCGGTGGGTGGCCACCGATATCCACTTGGATCATTCCTCCCTCCTTAGGAAGAAATGGTCCCCATTGTGTTAAATTCCTCCATGAGAAGTAAATTCTACTGAACTTGGTATTGTATTTGTCCAGGATGTCGCGGACCTGTTGGCAGACGTGCTGGATGTAGATGTGTTGTCGATGGGAAGTCGTTGAAGGATCTGGGCAAAGTTATCCATAGTCACATTCCTATGTTTCTCGAGGGCCTCCTCGAGAAATATTTTGATAGGATTTCCTACTCCCTTGTCTTTATTTCCTTCTGCCATGGGAGGTCGTCAGGGTTTGCGAGGCTGATCTTGCAACCGTTCAACGAGATTGAGCCCGAACTCCTTATACCATGACCACGTTGGGGGCATGCAAAGAAAAACAGAGAAAGAGTAGACTGCTCTGATACCACTGATCCAGATTTACGCAGGAATGCAACAAAATACAAATATAACCATAAACACAAAGATGCAGCAGAATAATGTTTCCTTTTATTGAAATCAAATGATTGAAATATGCTTACAGAAATAATAGAAATAAATAGCTAGGGCGCTGGTAGGCTTATCTCTAAGGAGAGATGTGGTGGCTACAGGCCTCTAAACTGTGTTACAATGAGACATAATGGAAATGAACAAGCGAGGGCACTGGTAGCGTATCTCTTACAAGAGATGTGATGGCTACAACCCTTTCACTGTGTTACAATACAGACATAATGGAAATGAGCGAGCTAGGGCACTGGTAGCGTATCTTTGAGAAGGGATGTGATAGCTACAAGCCCATAAACTATGTTAAAATGAGACATAATGGAAAATAGTAGCTAGGGACCTAGTAGCGTATCTCTGAGAAGAGATGTGACAACTACAGGCCCCTCCAGTATGTTACATACAGACATAATGGAAATGAACGAGCTAGGGCACTAGTAGCGTATATCTGAGAAGGGATCTGACAGCTACAAGCCCCTGGAATATGTTACAATGAGGCTTGAAGGCCTATTTATTGTTGAGAAACAATGGAAAACCCAAAACATCCAAAAACCTAACCATAGGAGATGAAGCGCCAAAACTGTGGGTCCCCTTTGGGTAAACTGGAACTTCAACTTCCTGAGGATGTAAATTTGGCATCCGATCTCTGTTTGATGCGATCAATACCTTGTTTGAAAGCTCTATCTGAGGAATACAACTTTTGAGTGAGAAACATCAATCCAAAACCCATGTTACTTTGGGTTTTCCCAAAAAAACATCATTTAGGGCCTCAAAATGGCTCTGGAAGTTCAGGACCCGAAAAAATGCTAAAAATAGTAAGTTGTGCTAAAACTTAAAAACGAAAAGAACTGATGGTGGGGATTCAAATGGAATAGATGGGTGGCCACCAATATCCACCTGGATCATTAGGGCCCCAGAACGGCTCCGAGAGTGCAGGACCCGAAAACCTGCTAAAAATAGTAAGTTGTGCTGAATGTGAAAGGCTGAAAGAATTGATGGTGTGGGTCCAAATGGAATCGATGGGTGGGCACCGATATCCACCTAGATCACCCAAATTCATGGAATTCACTGGAGTAGACTACTAATAAGTGGATGGAATGAAGGTTTAATTACGAGATTAGGTGAAAGACTCGACTTGGATTTCACGAGATCTAATCAAAGACTCAAATTGAACAGGAATGTGTTTCATTTTTTAACGAGGTTGAAACAGTAACAGAACTATCCTAATGACCTAATTCATTTTTTAACGAGGTTGAAATGGTAAATGAACTATCCTTAGAAGAGCTTGTTTCATTTTTTAAGGAGCTTGACACAAGAAAAGGAACTATGCTCCGAAGATCTTGTTTCATTTTTTAAGGAGATTGACACAAGAAAATGAACTATGCTCCAATAAAATGATCATGACGAATAAGAAGTCATGGCTTCCAAGATTTTCTCATCCAACGGGAGAATAACACTCTAGAAATTAGGACCCAATGCCCCCAGTACATTGTGTACTGCCTCACTGACTGAATCATAAGCAGACGCAGACATGGAACAGGTGGCCACATAATTGAACTATGGCAGGGAAGATATCACCACCAGGTAAGGACCAATAATGGATGACAGGAGACCACATGGCACATCAGGACCAAATAATGAAATCTGATCAATGGTCATGATCCGACCTTCGTGTGGAAAAAAAATCACACGAAAGAGGGAAGAGACAAGAGCACCCATGGAATAAGCATAGTCGCACCCCAAGAGTAAATTAAAATCCAAGGGGCCTTGGACCACCATTACATCTATATATACGATTTTCCCTCCCAAAGTAATAGGCAACTTCATAAGGATTCGTAATGGTTGACTTTTTCCTCTGTTAAAATCCCAAAGATTATGAGTAAGAGGCATAAGATGCGAAGAACCCAAAGCTTTCCATATAGTTGAGGGAAGAATACTAACTGAGGCACTTTCATCTATAATCATTCCAAGAACGACCATATTGCAGGCCTATACAATGATATTAAAGGGCACGTAAGAAGGAAGATGGTATCCTAAGAATCAACTCTAATCAAAAGAAGCGACCAAACTACATGGAGAGGGTGCCATAAGAGTAGGAGGATTATCCCCTTGCATTACGAGAGCAGAAAAACCATCCTCTTGGGCTCTGGGAACAAGAGAAGGAGGATTGATTTCTGGAACTGTGGCGACAAGAGTCAGAGGATCACCCTCTTGGATCATGAAAACTGGAGGATCGCCTTCCAATCCCAGGGAATTAGAGGAAACAAAAAGAACCTGACTGGGATGAGACCCAATCTCAACAGAAAATAGCCGATGAACTGTAGATGGAATCAGGTCAACCTTTTTTTTCAACCAATGATTGGTCGGGAATGGACTCAACAGACTGACTTTCAGAGAGAGTGGAATTGATTGGAGATTAATCCCAATCAATGACTTGATCAACCATCGAGGGACTCGAAGAAAAAATCCAGTAACCGATGGGAAGAGAGGATTTAGAAGCCAAGAGGGTATCCAATACCTTAGAAGCTTCATCCATATAAGGACAGAGATGAATGGGATGGTTCCCTTCACACAACCTATAGGGAAATTTGATATTACCCTGTTGCTTACGAGTCTCATTATCTTTAGTAGAAGGCTCATCATCAGCATGATGTCCAGAGGTTGATGACGAAGGACGAATTGGGCCAACGGACCACACTTCTAGCACCTTAAGAATACCAGGGAAATCATGAAGAAGGTGGTCACCCTCACATAGCTTGAAAGGGAATTTCAAACAGCGAGATTGATTGGGAGGTTTCTCGACAGTAGTTGCATGGGTAGGAATAGTTGTTGCTTTACCCCCTAGCTTATTTTCTTTCTTCTTCTTCTTCTTAGCCACCTCGTTACTAGAATCCAGACTTTCACAAGGAGAAGAAGAAGAACAAGGTGAATAAATAGGCGAATAAGGCAAGGGTTCAACCTTAGGATCAACATGGGGTTGACATGGTTTAAGCGGAGGAGAACTTGGTTGAGAAACTGTTTGGATGTTCGAAACCACAGGGGTCAAAAATAACCAAACTAGCAGACCAATGGTTAATCCCAGGAGGGACAACATTGCCATATACGGGGCACCAAAATTTCCAAAAGAAGGAAGAGGACCAGGACTCCCATGAGATGGGGATCCTCGACTGGTAAAATCAAGAAACATTTCCATTGACCTCACCCTAAGAATCACCAAGGAATATAATTTTAACCGGGAATATTTTGTGGGAAGTTAACATTGAGACACTGAAACAAAACTCTTCCTTTTCATATTTTAAGAGTTGAGAAAAGGACAAAATATGACTCTAGTCACTTTCAGTTTGGACAAGCTTGAAAGGACAAGTGCTCGATGATCTTTTCAATTTTAGAGAGTCACGAAAAGATCAAAATGACTACTCAGAAAATCTAAGAAAGAGGGTGCACCAAGCTTCTATCAACTAGAATATACACCTTGGTAATCAAATGAAAGAGAAATGACCAAGGACTTAACGTACGTGCAGGCAGTCTCCCTGAATGTTGTGTTTGGTGTATCATGGTTACAAGGCGGTAGACCCGACTTCCTATGGATAAAGGATAGAAACCTATAGGGGTATCCCTTTATATACGCGATGGTACAGGGAGCACAAGTCCATACTAGCGCTGTCTAATGCAATATGCGAGTGACAACTACTAGGTTTTAATGACACCAGAACACGTCACTAGCCTAGACCTCTAAGTGTGAGCGTTAAGTTTCAATACATCCTTAGATTGATTGAATAAATTTTAACGGTTTATCTTGAAATTATGTTTCAATTCCAAGGCCCTATTGTTGTCATCAGAGAACTTCTATATGAAGCTATATGAGAAAAGAAATCTTTCAATTTGATGAATGTTATCTAATTAAAGGAAGAGTCTCAAACAAAGATGCAACAAAAAATAATATTGCAAACGAAAATTTTCCCCAACTAGATCACTTTCACTATCCAAAATTAATCTAAAACATACAAAGATGCGAATTATGTAATGTAATCTACGCAAAATTATATTTTTGAAAACTATGTAATTGTAATCTATGCACAATTTCCTTTTTCTTTTGAATGAATAAGAATGCACTCAATGCATGTTTCGATGAAATGAGAATCTACTTAATGCATGATTTTAATGAAAGAGAATGCACTCAAAGCGACTTTTAGTTTTCAATCATTAAACAATGTAATATAAGTTCAATGATAAATTTCAAACATGACTTTTCAATAAAAATTGATCTAATGCATTTTAACGAAAAGGAATCTTTGAGATGAAAAGTAAATGAATGCAAAATTTTCTTAATGCAAAAAGGATGCAACAAATATTAATAATACAACCTCATTTTGAACACTTTGAAACGAAATTCCTCAAAAGGCTACAAGACATATGATTTCAAGCACAAAGAGGACTTCCAAAGCATGGGCTCAAAACAAGGCATTCATTCCATTTTACATCAAGAAATCATATAAAGAAGAATTTTCAGCTGAACAATGAGCAATGTAATCTATGCTCAGAAGCGAACAAGTAGACCAAATTAAATTTGAAAAACACTTGAGACTTGATCATTAAATCAACCAAAATGCAAAAGGCAATCAACTAGAGATGGCTCACCAAGAAAGGAGACTGACTCAATCCACAGGGTGATGTCCCGTGAAGCATGCAACCATGCAATCAATGAAAAATCCTAGAAAAACTTAGGATGTAGAATGCACGTCCCAACATAAAGGACAAAAAAGAAAAAAAACCAAAAACCAAGCCAATGAGCCAATCAAACCAACTTGAGTGAAGAGGATAAAATGTAAATCGTGTAGAGAAAAGGACAGGAAGGGCAAGACAAACTCATGAAAGACTTAGTGAAAAACCTTAATTTTTCACACACATTAGAATTGGCACGAATTTTGGGGCTAAAACTAGTACCAACAGCCCAATGGTGTGATTTTATAACTGAAAAATAGCACCAATCAGTGCGACTATCAGATAAATAAAATTGTTAATTCCTGAAAAAGAAAAAAGCAAATAATTTCTCCTAACCAAGAACAGACTCACCACTTCAAGAAAAAAATAATAGATTGTAATTGATGAAAAACATACGAACAAACAGGGAAATGGTTGTTCGACTAAACTCCTTGAATGAATAAGACCTCAAAGAGTGAAAAACTCAAAGGAAACTCCCCAGCGGAGTCGCCATTTTGTTGTCCAGGTAAATCCCCCCTGCGGACAGACGTGATCCCTCTAGCCCTAGGGTGGGTATAACAACTACGGTAACATACAAAAATATACCTTCCTATATTGTAAATGAAATTCAGAGCAAGGAATATGACCTACCTTTTTCTGATGATATGTTGCCATCTTCCGTCGAAGCTTATTGATCTGTCATTCTTCTAAGGCTCAATACACGTTGATACCAACGTTCAATTATCTGTACAGACAGTCAAGACACCACGACAAGCGTAATCACGACAAACATAAAACAATTACAACCTATCTAAATGATCAAGGAATGCTATAAATATCATTATAAATGTAAACTAGAGTGGAAGATAAACATCATTTGCATTTAATTATGATAAAGACAAGGGGATTTTACAACCAAGCCTTGATGTTGAGGCTCTCCTTTGGCAGGTCCGTATCCAAGAACATTTGCAACACCCTCATACACAAAGGTCTAAGATCTCACTATGTTCCTAACACACAAAAACAATCACACTCTGATCTATTCTCCCAAAGCTATAATTTCTTCTTCTCTCTATGATTGCTTGTTCTAACCAGCTATCTCTCTCTAACTCCTACCAAGAATGCAGAGGTGAAAGAGGTATCCTTATATAAAAATGGAGGAGGAGAATATGGGTGCTCTAATAATGGGAAAATAGATTATCCTTGGAGTAGTTCCTATTTTATGGAAAAAAGAAGCCCAAAGGGGAATTCTGTGGCTATATCCTCAAAACAAACTTGCAGCTCCTTGCTTTGCAAAGCTTCTAGTCACGGAAGCTTCGCTTCTATTTAAAAAAATTTCCAAAAGAGGATCGGCGCGGGTCAAAAATTAAGACAGAGCGTTGATTGGTGTGGGTTCAATGTAAATATCTGCTATCAGCATGGGTCAGACACTAAGAGAAAGTGTCGACCTTCAAAATTAGGTCTTTATAGGGGTCTTCCAGAAAAGTTGTAAAGGGAGATGATTTGGCAGACAAAGTGTGGTTCAGGGGTATGTATTCCACCCTTGGAAAGTACACAAGGGTCACTGTATGGATCCTCCAGGATCAGGGAATGGGGACTATAGGGATAGTGATAAATTGATGTGTAACAGCCTGAAAGCTGAATTATCTAGCTATAAACATTCATTCAAAACAAATGAATAAACTGTTGAACCCTTAGTTAAACTAAGAGGGGGGGGGTGAATCAGTTTAACACATTCATGGACTTTTAAAACTTTCCTTAGACTAATTTACACCTTCATTTCAAGATCAACTTAATATGTGAGCAATCTTAATTTGTGAGCAGTAATTATGAAGCAGAATAGAAATACGATATCAACACATAGACATCATGCACATAGACACCAGATATAAGTGGAAACCCATAAAGGGAGAAAACCACATCTTATTATTGTTATGATACAAAGGCAAGCTCCAAATCCCTCTCACCACTGATTTTCTATAGGCTCCAACCCACAAGAGGCTCCTACTTCAATTCTGCAAGCTACAACTTGCAAGGAAGCTCCAACTCCCATCAATTTTCTGCCCGCACCAACCTACGGGAGGCTCCAACCTCAGTCAGTTACAACTAAAATTTTATCAAGCTACAACTTGATGTGGAAGCACCAACTCCCATCTATTTTCTGCAGGCTACAACCTAAAGGAGGATCCTACATTAGTCAGCTACAACTGATATCTATCAAGCTACAACTTGATAGGGAAGCTCCAACTTCCTTACTCTTTCAAAAGAAAAACACTTGCTAATTTACCTTGGATATCAGCTTTGTTCTGTTCCTTCTCTTCTGTTGTCATCAGTCCTCATATCTTCCCTGTATCATCTCTGCATCTTCTCGGATTCTCTATCAGCTCCTCCTTCTTCTTTGCTCAACTCCTCTTTCTTCTCTACCTCACTGCTTCATTTCTGCATTCTCTAACCTCACTCTCTAACATCTTATGCATATCAAAGTGATATAATTTATAGAGTTTGCCTCATGACTTTTTGTATTCCACAGGGAATTCTAAGTGAATAGTCCTGACTCTTTGCCTTCCGCCTTCTCATTTCTTTGTCCAGCTCATTCAGAAAAATATAGCAATTTGTATACATTTTAGTTTTTCAGTGGAGTTTTGTTTTCCTACTGGAGACTTGCCAATGCATCACAAACAATATAAAACAATTAAAAACATTTACATTCACATTTTCGGTTACATATATAAATTTCACTCAGCCCTTTTTCTGGCCTTTTTCTTTGTTGGTTTTGTCTTTTCTACTACTTTTAGGTAACTACTCTGCATACCCCTGTTGTTTACTGCAATTGTGTGCGCCTGTGCATGTACACCTGTCAAAACCACATTTTCATTCCTGTGCATATTCACCTGTTCACTGCAATTTTGAATCTGCTGTATATATAACTGCTTTTCCAATTTTAGTCCCAAATTTTTCTTCTTTCTATGCATATAACAATGCATCTCCAACTTTCAGGCCTCAATTTCTCTCAATCTATGCAATTCAACATTCTACTGCTGATCTGGACATTTCAATAAACATATCTGGAGGATTTTTCTTCCAAGGTTATCTTATGGTCATGAACCATGCCTAACAAACTGTATATGCGGGAAATTTGTTCTTTGCCTCAATGGGATTAAACCTTATTATAAAATCCATAACATGCCTCCAACGTTCTCTACCTTTTATGTTTGATTATGAAATCATATATGTCGGGACCCACAATTTCGAGCTCTTTGTATCTGTCGATGCAATGAATTAAACCATGGTTATAAAGCCATTGAAATTCCATATTACACAATGGTCTTCAACATATTAACAAATATATGTTCTCGGCTTATATGTAAAACTCCTTTCAATCTTCATAGCATTTCATTCCACATCAAAGTTCCACCTTGGTAAAACTCCAAATGCCCACAACTATAATATGCCCAGCGCATAATTCAGTCCATACAAGGTTCGGTTATCATCAACATAATATATGTATCAACATATATTGCGACCCCAATTCAAATGTTACGAACCATTAAAATAAACCTTTGATCACTCTAAGGAATAGCCTAGGCCACCACCCATATTTCATCATTCGTGAATATTTAACTTGGAGTATAAAACCATAAAACCAAACATTATAAAATCTTGCCACAACTATATTCCGATCCCATTTAATGTTAGCCCTTAAATATTTACGCAACATGCGCTCGGGCCCACATATCCGGACTTTTCTTATTCCCCGATTCGATGAATCGCTTCTGAATACTTCCAATTGCGATAGTTCCGATGCGATTAATCGCAATCGCAACTTTCAATAGTATGTTCTGATGTTTTGCCTTTGCTCCAATGTGATTGATGCCTTTGCGATAAATCCGATGCGATTAATCGCAATCGCATCCTTCAACAGTTTGGTGCGATGAACAAAGGGTCCCACTCGAATGTTAAGAAACTTTATAACAACCTTTGATTTTCACTTTTACTAACATTTATAATTAAATGAAAACTTTGGACCAAAACCCATTTTGTAACTTATCCGAATTAGTATTCGAATACTATGGTTAAAACCATAATCTAATTCTCGCCTCACCATAATTTACTTATCTTTGTGTTAAACTCATCGTGTAATGAATATGGCGTAACCTCCAAGGTATGAACCCTGCCAACACATAACAATACCCAGACTATGGTTAGAACCTAATAATAAAACCCACATATTTAACTTACCTCTCCAATGACAATGAGACCAATGCAATGTCTATCGATAGAGTGGATCGAACGATTAATATGTCATCTCACTCCAACTGGATGACCGCCACCGTTGATCTTTGCTTTATTAACCCTTCAAAATTTCAATACACAAACAACGTCGGATATCCATCGCTCCAGATCAAACGAACCAAATTGATATTGCGTTTTTTCAAAGGCCGGACATTAACACTTAAAATTTACGCGATGTAAATGGTTTTCCAATACTTCCTAAGGCCACGTGTCAGGCAAGGACCCTAATCGTGTTTTTTCACCAAAATTTCTTTACCACTTTTAATTCACATGATATTGTTGGTATTTGTTTCCGAAACCGCTTCACTGTTCATTCAAGGTCACGGTTCCTCCTTATCTTAGCTCATGGTTCCGCTTCTAATAATTCCGTTTCAATGTTTTATTATAAGGAATTTTTGCCTTTGTTATTTGTTAACCTTTGTTAATACTGTGGCTTCATCGCTGTTCCACTGATTTTTGGTTCCGCCCTTTTAAAACTGTCTTCCTTTGTGTTAACCCCGTGGTGTGACTTCAACAGTATTGACCACAACGTTCAATGGATTGACCATCATATGATTCAAACATACAAATGAGATATTTAGACCTTCGAATTCACAGTTAATGCATGCTTCAAGTTCTATATGAAAGTTAGGTGGTTTGAACCTACAGTCGAGCCCAAATGAGATTCAACCCTATCATATACAAGACCTCTACACATAGATTCATTCGGAGCAATGCCCATACAATTATCGCTGTGCCATCACCCGATTTCACAATTTCCTTCGCGGGTTCACTGTATTATGACTATAATTTCCTGAGTATATATAGCCTCACACACCATAATCCACACTAATTTATCCAACCATATGTAGAGTCACATTTCTAAACCTATGTAAAGATTTAAACATACAATTTCAACCCTGTCTCAACAATTTATGGATTTTCGTCAGTTATTTGCAGAACACCATAAAAAAAAACCTTGCCACAGAGTTTATTTAAAACTGTTTATAAACCCTGATAGACTCACAATCATCAATGCACAGATAATTTCACATAGGAGCCATTTATACTCCCAATTACAGAGTCTCATCATACCCATGCAATGTTGAAAAATTCCTCCCATAGATACAAATGTATCCACCTGCAAACACTTCTTCTTGTCTTGGAAAAAATTCTTCTTCTCTTAACTCTGCCCCTTTTTCAAAATCCAATGGCCCTCCTTTTGTCCTCACTACTCTGCACCTTGAATAGCTCTCTGCTTCTTTTCCATCCTCTTCTCCTTGACTGATGCTACTCCTTACTTCTCTTTTTGCTGCCTATGCTACCTCTCTTTTTGGTTCCTCTGCTCCTTGACTGATGTTTCAGGTGCTCCTCCTTTGTCATCTCCTTTGCCATCAATGACAACATTTCCAACAACCTCCCCTTTTGGCATTGATGGCAATACACTTCCTTTGCTTACCTTTTAGAAGACCCTTTCTTCTATTGATTTATTTTCCTCCCCCTTTGACATTAATGGCAAAGGGTTGCACATTTCTTAGTGTGCTTTCTATCTCTGCATTTCCTCTCTTTGAGTTGTGTTTAGGCCCTCTTCTTCTGACTTTGTACCATGCTGCTCCAGACTGGCGTACAAGAGTTGTTGAGAGAACACTTTGAGGATTATTGGACTTGAATATACATTGTAAATTGATACAATCCAAAGCACAGTCTCCTTTCACTAGTATAAGGCTAAAAGTGAAGATAATGACATTTCATAGAACATATTGTACCAGCCTTATCTAATCATAAATGCATCATTGGATCAAACCTTAAATATTGTGAATGCTCCATGTGACATATCAAGCTTGCTTCAGCTATACGTCAGTCTATATTATAATCTTCATCTACAATGCATATCTATTGAGGAAGGTTGTAGATGGAGTAAGTGTTTTTCTGCAATGCACATCTACAGTACAACACATGTTGATGATGATGCCAATACATATTTTATAGCTGTGGTTCACTTTTCTTGTCTGTTGGTGATGATATGAGCTAGGATGCTAATAATGATATTTCACTTAATAGCTGCAGCTCCTTGTTACTTCAGTGTATTGGTCAATCTAACTTATCAATTATGAAATTTTTTTCATGACATAAGGGGGTATGTATGTCAATAATAAATCTCTCTTTAAAGGTGAATTATCAGCAAATCCTTTATGCTGAAGTAGGATTTGGATGAATTAATAAAGGAATTTTGAGCTTCAATGGTAATCACAACTATTCCTTCAAACTTCAGATACCTTAATTATTCTGTCATGATCATCTTCCACAAAGACATATTCAAGATGTTTAATTGATATCTCTGTAAACAAACTTCACATGGTGTTATGAATGATTTCAAGAGAGAGGCCTAATATATATGTACCGACTTCTGGAAGGCATGCAATTATATATAGGAAAAGATATTGATTCAAAGCTCAATATAATGCTTCAAGTGTAAACAAAATACTGATCCTTTAGTACTGCTACTGTCTTTTTCATGTTGAATGCAGATAACGTTGGGAATACTACTTTGATGTACTTTTGCCATAATCCTTTGATCCTGAGGACCTGTACCATAGTGCTGCTCCACTAATGACACCTGGAATTCTGTTGATAGGCATGATGCTTGTACCTAAGTTCCAATTGATACTACTTTGATAAACCTTGTAGAGATTTTACTTCAGTTTGCACATTAACCCATAATTAAGACATCCTTCATGAATTCTACTATTGGGATTTCCACTGTTCACACCAACAGTTCATCAATATCCTGAATTTGATCTTGGCATCATTAACCATTTGCTTATTCTGTCATTCTATTCAAAGAATTGTCATCGCATTTTCCTTTATAAGACTGTTCCAGAATCATTGCTACTTTAAGTACAATTCAACTGTTCTAACATAATGATCTTAGGGAAGACATCTTCAATTTCTTTACTAGGAATCTTTATGGGCAGATCACTCAGAGATTTATCACTTACTTAACTGTACTCCTTCAAGGGGGATTTTTCATAGATGAAAGATGTACTGATATAACGATGATAGGCTCTTCTCTTACTCATACTTCTTTAAAGTAATTCATTGTTGATTCTAGCAGTATGATGCATTCGCTGATCATCCTTTAATGTGTTGATATCTTCTTAGCTTACATGTTCATTGCTGATGTTTCCTCTATCATCATGGCTGCTTGCTGCTTTTTCTCCTTCCATCAACCTGCTGGTTATTGTGTGCTTCAGGTATTCTTCTTCATCTATAGTTCTCTGTTAGAGAAATTTTCCTCTCCCTTCCTGACCTTTTAGCTGTTCTCATTCCAAGGAGTTCTTCTTAGACTACTTTCATGGGGACTATTTATGAACTGCTCTCCCCCTGAGATGTTGCTTCATATCTATCACTGTTTGGATATTTTCTTTGCTTCCTAGAGCAGCTCCCCCTGAGACTGTGGTAGATTCATTATGTTATTGAGGTAATAGGCTACCCCTTTCTCTTTTCCTTCCATACTTTATTGGGGTTCTTCATAATATCTGTACTTATTTTTGATTCATAATTTTGATTGATTTGATTAGATTCCATCCTCTATCTAGAGCTCTTTAATGTATATGGTAGTTTACAGTCTTTTGCTTTGTGACCAAGCTTGAGGCATACATAACATCTTATTTTATCAAAGTACATTTGAGCTAATGTATAATGTTTTGTTCCCCTTTTTGAACATAATTTACATTTAACAGATTTATGTCCAAATTCATTGCATGCATAATAGTAGCCATGGAAATGATTTGTGTACCTAGTGAAAGATTGTCTTTTCTAGTTGCTTTCTTGAGGAAGTGTTCTCATTTTCTGCACCTTTTGTTGGTTGAAGTTTATATGCCTTGTCTTACAATGTGCTGCAATATGTCTTGGTTTGTGGCAGGAAAAACAAGTGATGCTTCTCATAGGAGGAAAGAACCTTCTTTTACATCTTCCAATTTTTTTCAATTCATCCTCATGAGTGTATGAGCCTTTTTCAACTGACTGTTTCATCTTCTCATTTTCTGTCCTTTCATGTTGTTGCTTGTTTTTGTTTGTTTCTTCATAGATCCTGTTCTTGCTAGCTTCTGCTTCTGTAGGAATATTCTGAGCTGCTTCATTATCCTTTACAGCCTTCACAAAGATGATCTTCCTATGATCTTCTACCTTGGACTTACTGGTTTCTCCTTCATATCCTATCCCAGTCTTTATGAGGAGAGATCTTTGAATATTTAGAATTTGGTCCAACTGTCCAGAGCTTTTCATTTGTGGAGTATTCATTAATAATTATCTTTGGGATTTTTCTAATTTACTTCTCAGGCACACTACTTCTTCTTCCGGTTTCTCACATTCCAGAATTTTCTCTTTCATTTGTTGCACCAGTGTGTCTTCAACTTTCCTTGCTTCTTCAAATTGTGTCTTCAAGCCAAAAATTTCCTTCTTATCCTCATATGCTTTCTCATCACATATTTGCACCAATGTTTTAAAGTCTTTGTTTTCATTCTTCAATATTTCTATTTCAGTCAAGGCTGCATCAAGTTTGGTTTTTTCTTCAACTATAATTTTTTCAGGGAACTGACTTCCATTCACACTAGCAGGTACTTCATTTGATGGAACATCTTCCTTTTGACATGTGTTTTTCTTCTTCTTACTTCTCTTCTCTGTCTTGACAATGCAATCCTCAGTGTCTACTCCATGCATGAAATGCAATATGTCCCAGATTTATTTTGCAGAGGTTAAATCCATTATTAACTCAAGATCCTTGTTATGAAGATTGTTGAATATCACACATTTTGCCTTGGCATTCCTATGTTGTTCTTGCACCGAGGGAGAGTCTGTGCAGTAACCATCACATACAAGTTTCCATATCTCAGGTTCACAAGCCAATAATCCTTTTTTAACCTTATCTCTCCATTCAGGAAAGTTTGTTGTTCTTAAAACATGTACATTTTGATAGTCCATGACTCAACTAGATCTCCTTCAAGCTATTAGGCTTACACCAAAGGAACCTGCTCTGATACCAATTGTTGAACCCTTAGTTAAACTAAGAGGGGGGGCTGAATCAGTTTAACACATTCATGGACTTTTAAAACGTTCCTTAGACTAATTTACACCTTCATTTCAAGATCAACTTAATATGTGAGAAATCTTAATTTGTGAGCAGTAAGTGATGCAGGAGCATCAAGGCCATTTTTTCATTTGTAAATATGTAATAAAGGGGGGTGTGACATTTTTATTATTTTATTAATTAATTTGTTATTTTTAATAAAATAGGAGATAAATGATATAAGTGAGGATTTTGTAAATATTCTTTTATTAATTAAAAGGATATGAGAGAAATAGATTAGGAGCAAAATTTGGGATTAGGAATTCTATGTATGGGAATTTGTTGAGTCCACACCTAAAATATAGATTTAGTTGAGGATTAGGTGGAGAGATTTTTGGAGTGAATTAAATGCATTATTTATGTATAAATATGAGTGGTTTTTGTGAGGAAAATACAATTGAATAGTTGCAGAGAGGGTGAGAGTGTGAGTAGAGGGCAGGTTTCTACTTGCAAGCCTTCGGGCAGTTTGTAAAGGGTCACCGATCTCAAATATCTAGCCAAGACAAGGGTTTGTAAGTGATTTATGTTTGTTTATATGAAAGTGTTTTTCCCAAAGTTATATGTGTGGATCGATTGATCAATTGCTAACATTGAGGTTCCAAATAAAAGTGCGCATGTGAACTATTGATGTAATTATAGATTTAAAATCGATTTTATGAATATGAGTGAATGAATGCGAACTTTCAATTCTATATGGCATTACCATGTCTGAATTTGGCAGGAAACGTTGAATAAGCTTTGTAAACAAAACTCTACACATAAAAAACATTTATGTTGTTAATATCGGCATTCAGTTGTAATGGTTTGCAGATAGTGTATAGTTTGAAATGAATGTAATTTCCAAGGGTTAAATGGTAATCCGAAAACCATTAATTATTAATCGTAAGCATGAGCATATTGTTTAAGCTGTATACATGAGATAAGTAACTCTATATGTTTGAAATTGTATCGATTATGTATTAGATTGCAATACATAATAGTTGAGCGCGCCGGTGGTGTGGAGTTGCATCAACTTGTAAGTCGATATCAAATGGATATCTGGTATATCGGTTGGGAACCTATATAATGCAGTGAACTGGAATTTCATTAATAGAGATAAAAAAATTCTATTTTCCAGAATGAGGAAATCGACTCATATGTTCGTTTGGTTTTAGATCTGATGGTACTGTTGAGTGGTGTAGGAACAAAATGGAACGCAGAAAGGCGAGAGACCAAGTAGGCATTTGAATAAAGATAGATCATCTTGAAGGGGGAGCGGATATCGATCAAACTGGGATTGATATATTGGTTTGGGAAGTTGAATTTATGATTGGCGCAGTTCAATTATAACGCAAAGGAATTTTTTTAAAGATCGATGCAGAGGAAGAGCGTTGGGTGCGGCATATATGAGAAGCTACAGCATGGAGTTAACTTGAAGGTATTTTTGCTGGAAGAGGAAGATCGACTTACAGCAGTTTAATTCTCGTTAAAGCGCCAAGTTCTGGCTTAGAAAAATGGGACAGTCGACACATAGACGTTTAAAATCGAATGCAGAGAAAACGCTGTGGAAATTGGGTAGAAGGCAAAATTCATAAGAGGTATGTTGTGTTAGTAATTGGCTTCTTTGAATATAAATCTGAGTTTTGTAATTGCATAGCAGAAATTGAAGCCTGGAAGTGTTGATCAGTCTTGAAGGACGCGAAGAATGACAAGGTAAGATAACTCAGGGATTGATTATTGTTATTTGAACAAAGTCTGGGTTTATGAAATTTGTATCATTGGAAATGAATGTGTAAGGGCGTTGGCTGGCTAACCTATTATCAAAGTTTAAGGAGCGCATGTGTATTGAGAAGAAACTTGAAGCTTAGCCAATTCAAAGGTTTGTTCACATGTTCTATGAACATTTAATAGAAGAAGCATACATTTCTTGGATTGCAGTAGTGTGAATTGCCGAGTCGAGCTTTTAAAACATGAATGAATTCTTTTGATTGAATCCAGCAATATGTGAATGTTGGTGTTGGAGTGAAATGTTTGAGGGAATTGAGGTATTGGATACGGTTTATGGAAGCATTCGAATATTGAAAGATTGACAATTTGATGGTTGAGAAGTGTTTACTGTGAAATGGTTTTATAACCATAAAATTTGTGAATGGATGTTTGAGAAGCTTCCGCAAATTAAGTTGTTGGAATTGCCCAGACATGGAGAATTTAATTCGGGAAAATGATGACATGCATGTTTATATGCATGGCATTAAAGATTCTGGGTTTGTATGGTTGGCCCTGCATCAGTAAGTATCAAGCAGAATAGAAATACCATATCAACACATAGACATCATGCACATAGACACCAGATATAAGTGGAAACCCATAAAGGGAGAAAACCACATCTTATTATTGTTGTGATGAAAAGGCAAGCTCCAACTCCCTCTCACCACTAATTTTCTATAGGCTCCAACCCACAGGAGGCTCCTACCTCAATTCTGAGAGCTACAACTTGCAAGGAAGCTCCAAATCCCATCAATTTTTTGCAGGCACCAACCTACAAGAGGCTCCAACCTCAGTTAGCTACAACTGACATTTTATCAAGCTACAACTTGATGTGGAAGAACCAAATCCCATCTATTTTCTGCAGGCTACAACCTACAGGAATCTCCTACCTCAGTTAGCTACAACTGACATCTATCAAGCTACAAATTGATAGGGAAGCTCCAACTTCCTTACTCTTTCAAAAGAAAAACACTTGCTGATTTACTTTGGATATCAGCTCTGTTCTGTTCCTTCTCTTCTGTTGTCCATCAGTCCTCATATCTGCCCTGTGTCATCTCTACATCTTCTCATATTCTCTATCAGCTCCTCCTTATTCTCTGCTTAGCTCCTTCTTCTCCTCTGCCTCACTGCTTCATTTCTGCATTCTCTAACCTCACTCTCTAACATCTTATGCATATCAAAGTGATATCATTTATAGAATTTTCCTCATGACTGTTTGCATTCCACAGGGAATTCGAAGTGAATAGCCCTAACTCTTTGCCTTATACCTTCTCATTTATTTGTCTACCTCATTCAGAAAAATATAGAAATTTTTATACATTTCATTTTTTTAGTGGAGTTTTGTTTTCCTACTGGAGACTTGCCAATGCATCACAAACAATATAAAACAATTAAAAACATTTACATTCACATTTTCAGTTACATATATAAATTTCACTCAGCCCTTTTTCTGGCCTTTGGCTTTGCTGGTTTTGTCTTTTCTGCTGTTGTTAGCTAACTTCTCTGCATACCTCTGCTATTTACTGCAATTGTGTGCACCTGTGCATGTACACCTGTCAAAACCACATTTTCATTCCTGTGCATATTCACCTGTTCACTGCAATTTTGAATCTGTTGTATATATAACTGTTTTTCCAAGTTTAGTCCCAATTTTTTCTTCTTTATATGCATATAACAATGCATCTCCAACTTTTGGGCCTCAATTTCTCTCAATATGTGCAATTCAACATTCTACTGCTGATCTAGCAATTTCAATAAACATATCTGGAGGCTTTTTCTTCCAAGGTTATCTTATGGTTATGAACCATGCCTAACAAACTGTATATGCGAGAACTTTGTTCTTTGCCTCAATGGGATTAAACCTTGTTATAAAATCCATAACGCGCCTCCAACATTCTCTACCTTTTATATTTGATTATGAAATCATATATGTGAGGACCCACAATTTCGAGCTCTTTGTATCTATCGATGCGATGAATTAAACCATGGTTATAAAGCCATTGAAATTCCCTATTACACAATGGTATTCAGCATATTAACAAATATATGTTCCCGTCTTATATGTAAAACTCCTTTCAATCTTCATAGCATTTCATTCCACGTCAAAGTTCCACCTTGGTAAAACTCCAAATGCTCACAACTATAATATGCCCAGCGCATAATTCATTCCCTACAAGGTTCGGTTATCATCAACATATATTGCGACCCCAATTCAAATGTTACGAACCATTAAAATAAACCTTTGATCACTCCAAGGAATAGCCTAGGCCAACACCCATATTTCATCATTCGCGAATATTTAACTTGGAGTACAAAACCATAAAACCAAACATTATAAAATCTTGCCACAACTATATTCCGATCCCATTTAACGTTAGCCCTTAACTATTTATGCAACATGTGCTTGGGCCCACATATCTGGACTTTTATTATTCCCCGATGCGATGAGTCGCTTCTGAATACTTCCGATTGCGATAGTTTCGATGCGATTAATTGCAATCACAACTTTCAATGGTATGTTTTGATGTTCTGCCTTTGCTCCGATGCGATTAATCGCAATCGCATCCTGCAGCAGTTTGGTGCAATGAACAAAGGGTCCCACTCGAAAGTTAAGAACCTTTATAACAACCTTCGATTTTCACTTTTACTAACATTTATAATTAAATAATAACTTTGGACCAACACCCATTTTGTAACTTATCCAAATTAGTATTCGAATATTATGGTTAAAACCATAATCTAATTCTCACCTCACCATACTTTACTTATCTTTGTGTTAAACTCATCATGTAATGAATATGGCATAACCTCCAAGCTATGAACCCCGCCAACACATAACAATACCCAGACTATGGTTAGAACCTAATAATAAAACCCACATATTTAACTTACCTCTCCAATGACAATGAGACCAATGCAATGTCCGCCGATAGAGTGGATCGAACGATTAATATGTCATTGCGCTCCAACTGGATGAACGCCACTGTTTATCTTCGCTTTATTAACCCCTTCACAATTTCAATACACAAACACCATTAGATCTCCATCGCTCTAGATCGAATGAACCAAATTGATATCGCATTTTTTCGAAGGCCAGACATTAACACTTAAAATTTACGCGATGTAAATGGTTTTCCAATACCGTGTGAGACCACGTGTCAGGCAAGGACCCTAATCGCGTTTTTTCACTAAAATTTCTTTACCACTTTTAATTCGCGCGATACTGCTGGTATTTGTTTCCGAAACCACTTCACTGTTCATTCAAGGTCATGGTTCCTTCTTATCTTAGCTCATGGTTCCACTTCTAATAATTCCGTTTCAACGTTTTATTATAAGGAATTTCCGCCTTTGTTATTTTTTAACCTTTGTTAATACTATGGCTTCATCATTGTTCCACTGATTTCTGGTTTCGCCCTTTTAAAACTGTCTTCCTCTGTGTTAACCCTGTGGCATGAATTCAACAGTATTGACCACAGTGTTCAATGGATTGACCGTCTTATGATTCAAATATACAAATGAGATATTTAGACCTTCGAATCCATGGTTAATGCATGCTTCCAGTTCTATATGCAAGTTAGGTGGTTCAAACCTACAGTCGAGCCCGAATGAGATTCAACCCTGTCATATACAAGACCTCTACACAGATATTCTTTCAAAGCATTGCCCATACAATTATTACTGTGCCATCACCCGATTTCACAATTTCCTTCGCGGGTTCACTGTATTATGACTGTAATTTCCTGAGTATATATAGCCTCACACACCATACTCCACACTAATTTATCCAAGCATATGTAGAGTCACATTTCTAAACCCATGTATAGAGTTAAACATACAATTTCAAGCCTGTCTCAACAATTTATGGATTTTCGTCAATTATCTGCAGAACACCATAAAACAAAACCTTGCCACAGAGTTTATTTAAAACTGTTTATAAACCCTGATAGACTCACAATCATAAATGCACAGATAATTTCACATAGGAGCCATTTATACTCCCAATTAGAGTGTCTCATCATACCCATGCAATGTTGAACAATTCCTCCCATAGATACAAATGTATCCACTTGCAAACACTTCTTCTTTTCTTGGCAGAACTTCTTCTTCTCTTAACTCTGCCTCTTTTTCAAAATCCAATGGCCCTCCTTCTGTCCTCACTACTCTGCACCTTGAATAGCTCTCTAATTCTTTGCTATCCTCTGCTCCTTGACTGATGCTGCTCCTTAATTCTCTTTTTGCTGCTTGTGCTACCTCTGTTTTTTCTTCCTCTGCTCCTTGACTGATGTTTCAGGTGCACATCCTTTGTCATCTCCTTTGTCGTCAATGACAACATTTCCAACATAAACACCATGATAAAAAAATAAATGAAACATTTACTGAGAGACATACTGAAAATTGCCAACATAACAACCTTTTATACAAAAATCCATGTACTTATACTTGAAATATTTCACTGAAATCTATCAAAATTGATACACAATGGCCAAGGAGTCCTTAAAGTCCAACCCTTAATCCTTCTTTTACATATTTTTTATAGAAAAATTATACAATCTTCATATTCGTAATTTTTAGAAAATATTAAAGTATACATACATCTAATATTTAATCTAAATATAATTAGATAACTAAAAAAATAAGTTTCTTGTCCTCATATTTGAACCTGGACATATAGTCCTACAACTGATGAAAGAGTGCATATAGAATTGATTCAGATATTTGGGAGATAAATATGGAAATGCTCAAAATTAGGAATTTTCAGCTAATACTCTGGTAGGGAATTTGAAACAGATGCTCAAAATCAGGTAACAACTGATAAAGTATTTTTTGATAAATATCTTTGACATACATACTGCTCAAAATAGGCCAGCTATGGAGGAACAAAATATTCCAGAAATATCACATTAATGCTAACAAAACAGGGTGCTAAAAAAACAGATTTTTAGGCATTTCCATTTAATTTGGCAGCGTTGCTTCACCTGATTTACTTCAGCCTTGTTTCTTCCTCAGCTAAAAATTTATGCTGATAGGATCATTTTGCTCTGCTTTCTTATTTTTCTTGATTTAAAAGTAGTTACCTTTGTACAAACCATGATAAAAATTATTACCAGCGATCAACAAATAATTTTGTTCAACAAGCTAATCTTTCTTCAAATCTCTTAGATTCTATTTGTTCTATGCATTTGATAGTGATTTAGGTGGCTCTAGAGAGGCTCAAAAATAAAATTCTTTGTATTTCGTAAAAAATAGGACCAGATCAAAGATCTCATCACATTGATTTAAATGGTGCATATGACACTCAAATCCAACTCCATTTGTGCAAGTTATTGGTAGCCCACATTCAAGACAAAGGGAGTAGTACTTTTGTCACCAACTAAAATTAGAAGGCTCACTAAATTTGTTGTAACTACTAAATTTAGTAGCCGCTAACTTGGAGACACTTTGGAACTTATCTATAGCCCGATTGATCCAATTTTTCAGTTTAATTTCTTTGGTGACCCCTAAAAATTCAGTCATCAGTTTGATTGATTGTTATTTAAAAATAAATAAAATTAATTAATTAGGTCCCAGGCCCACGGGACCAACCAACCCTCCCAACTGTGGTTGTATTATATATATATATTAAAAATGGCCAGTGACCCTGTGATTAGATTAGAGGCTGGAAGGTAATGACTCTGCGCTGACCGGGTGGGTTGGACTGCCACTAGCGGCCCCATATCAATATACTGCCAACAAGAGATAACAAATCACCATGGAATATGGAGCTCCAATACAAAATGACTCGTAATATATGCCAAAACCATGCCAACAAAAAGGCTATATGGGGGAGGCCTACGGGCTTGACCCTAGGACCTCCACCCACCATGTATGGGCACCCGCCAATGGCCCAACAGACCATGTCTATTAGGCTCTACCCAAAAACTTATATAAAAACCAATTTCATTTGTGCAACTGGGGGCATGGAGAATGAGCTAGTCCTAGGACCAAGGTGGAGGAACCATGACAGTGCAGAACCATGACTCAATTCCATGAGGCGGAACCATGATATAAGGAATCTTTAAGGAATATTTATATTCTCTTGGAGGCCAAGATTTGATGATGTCATAAATATTCCAACTTTATACTCACGTTGATTAGAATTTTTATAGGAGTCTAATGGTGCAGATGGTTTTCTAATTTGAGTAGCCAATTTTCTAGGGGTAGAAAATTGAGCAGTGGAACCACGCAGGTGGAACCTTGATGCAAGAATATGCAAGGAATCTTTTAGATTCCCTAATGGCCCATATTTGACTGTTTCAGAACATGGTCAACTTTACACTCAAATTTCACTATTTTTCACAAGGAACACGATGGAAAAATCCATTTTTTCATTTAAGAACCTAATTTTTATGCCATCACAAAAATGAGATGTATACTAATGCATTTGGACACTTTTCTAGTTGTTGTTAGAAACTAGTCATGTTTTAAGTGTTCGTCTCAAAAATTTTAGATGTATGTGATGATGATGAATATTCCTTGGATCTGATAATTAGATTACAAAAGTTCCATCATTTACTGATCATATTCTTGTAGATACTCATGAAGTGGCCTCCCCACTGTTCACCAAAGGCCCAAATATGTAGTCCACACTGGATGAACTCCACTATCAAGTTGTGTGTGTTCTTTGTCTTTATGGTTTCTTTTAATTTTGTCTTCTTTAAAGAATGCACATGTGGTTTTTCATACTCTTTCACATGCAATTATACTAACATCATAGAAATAAAATATCTTGGTTAATTTTGGTAACTGAGAGATTCTGGATCAGATAGTGACCAAACTTCAACAGAACTACCCCTTGAATTATTGAATTGCATGCTCTCATTGGGCCTCATTATTCATGTGCACCTTCATCCATTTCTACAATTCCATTTGGTAGCATTTATCCATGAAAAACTTAGGAATTTATTGCCCATGAAAGAGTCATAGTCTCTTGAATTTAAATAGGCATTCTTTTCCAAAGATAAGCATCTTTCCAACTCAAGAAAATAATATTCCAAACATGTTGTAAATATTGAATCATTAAATTTTTATCTCAACGTGATCCGCTAAACTTAAAGAAGTGCATCTGAACCACTTAAAAGAGATGTGACATCATTGCCTTAGAAACATTAGGCTACATTGAAAAAGCATTTTTTTAGGAGACAAACTATCTAGAACAACTCTCTTTACAATTCATTCTTCACCCACAATGTTTTGTTGATTTGTAAATAATTGAAAACCCATTCTTGGAGCTAATCAAGTATGGGATTCTAGTTAGCTGCATCAATGCTCTTCAATTAGATATAATACCTTGGCGATCTATTTTTAACACAAAAAATCCCTCCAAAAGAGAGATCAAAGAAAAAACAAACATTTCAATGCAATTCACTGCTAGAAATAAAAATAAATATTTACAGATAGTGAATAGAAAGCTAAGATATTGAGCATATTTTTTCTACATTTGTGTATTGAGGTGCACTTGACAACTCTCAAGAAATATTAACACTTGAGTATGATTTTTTTAGAGAAAATTTGAGAACATGAATTGTGTTTAAAAAACTAGAATGCTATTTTTTATGACACTGATATGTTTTTGTTGATTTTGTGCTATGGAGAGGTTTCTTCCAGATCCCACACTGATGCCTCCACTGTAACACCTAACAAGGAACTTGATGTTTGTTAGCCAAATATGTTGATTTAATTTCACAAAATATTATTAAAAAACCTTTTAAAATTTTGAAAAAAACTATCTATTAGACCCATCCTCCGTAAAATGCCTTGCAAGATTACTTGCACGAAATATATTTGAGAGCTTTGACTACCCATAACCTAGGAAGGGTTTGAAGCCTAATTTGTCATTTATTTTCTCTAGGTGAATACCCCCTAGATATGTTCCTTTATGAACTTCAAATGAAACATTAATGATTCTTCCCTCAATTTCAATCTTTTTAGCAGCCATCTTAAGCTTGTCAAGAAGAAAATTTTTCAAAAATAAGTTACCTAAATAATTGGTTAAAAATTGAAGCTCTATGGAATCCTATGAAAATTAAAAGGAGCATTCCATTTTTCCTGCATTAATAATGAGAATATTCAAATGGCCAATCCAATGTCACATTTTACATTTTCATCCTTCTCTTGGTACTTTATGAGGAAATTGTTGAACACCTGAATGGATTATGTTATTTTTATCAATAGATGGTGCATCAACAAGCATTAAAAACCTGAATATTTGAATTTTTTCCTCCAACCTAGCAATAAGCACTCCAATTGGTATTTGCATTTATAATTAGTGTTTTCAGTCAACATTTGGTTGTTGTGATAGATTTGGATATACAAATGGTGTGACACTTGACATTTGGAACTCGCCATTTTAGCTTTACAAAGACCACCACACTAATTTGGAATTTATATTTGATAATTATCACTTTATCATATTTCCTTAACGTTATCTTCTCTCTATATAAGGGAGTTATCCCAAATTGGCTATACTAAAAAAAAATTTATGGTGTTTATATACAATGATGGTTGCGATGTTTATTAACATGTTGTGAAAATACAATGACCCTATTGGATCCATTCCTTGGCTTGGCACTTATGTGTTGAACACTTTGGTATTGGTTTGTGGACTTTAGTGTTAAAAATACTTGGAGGTTAGGCTATGTTCCCAAAAATTTTTTTAATAAAAATTAAATGAACCCTGCATATTATTCCATCTGCTTGAGAGCATTAAAATTCTTATAAAATAAAATAAAAATACCCAAGCTATAATTTTTTACAAAAAAATATTTTTTTTTTTAAAGGTGATAACATTGGCTCTGATGTGGATGTTTTCCTCCCGACGAGGTAGCAAAGAACACATAGACCAAGTGCCTAAATCTTTCATGATCCCAAACCCCTGAGACTTGCAACATGTTTCAATTCTCAACCAAGCATACTACAAACTGAAAAATTGTAATGCAAACTCACTGCTGAAAATCAAACACTAAACACTAAAAACTAATAACTATTGAAAACCACACTTAAAAACTCATGCTCAAAATGATCATGCTGAAAAAAAACTGTCAAGTGTGCTTTATATTCATGATTATTGCACACAATAATACATTAATATTTTGAGAAATTTTCAGATCAAGTGCTACAAAAATGCCAATGAAACCAATCAAGTAGTTGGCCAAATAATGTTACTCCTTGATTGTGCTTCAACAACATAAAATCTATACAACGTACTGGTCATGGAAACTCATGATAATCAGAGTAAAAACATGGTTGAAATTTTAAGCTGATAAAACCTTCCATATAAACAACTACACGATCATAAAAGACATAATTTCCTTGTTGACCCTCAATGTATCCTGTGACTAGATTATCTTGATTGGAATATTTATATGTGCTCTCTATATAAAACCATTTTTTCAATTGTGATTTATGAAACTCATGATTAAAACTAAAAAATTCCTCATCCTTGATAACTAAGGGAGGTACTACCTTTTCTTGTTTCTGCTGGAAAATATTTTCAAAAGGCTGATTTTGATATTGTGAATCTTGGGATGACATTTGAATCTTTAATATCTTAAGTTGTTTTTCAAGTTTCTTGTCATTTTTTTCTATAAAACAAATATTATCTTTGAAAGAGCATGTGCATGAATATAAATAAATAGATAAAAACCTACATAGACATTCACCCACTTGATCATCATCAAACATGTCCCAATATTCTTTAAATCTTAAATATAAATTAGGTCTACCACATACCTTGTCATCTTGATTAATGAGGAAATTGAATCTGTACTTTTAGCATTGAGTTCTTTAAACAATGGAGTTGCCATGAATTTTTTGAACTATGGATTGTTTGAAGATGGACACGCCATGTGAATGATGCACAAATTCTTTCATGTGTCTTATTTTTGTTCACCATTAGATTTCATATTTAAAAAATTTTATTTCTTTGAGGTAATTTACTTGTAGTCTTCACCTCCCAAGGAAAGACACCAAAATGTTATCGTTCAAAATTTTACTCGACTGTGTAAATAAAAATCCATACGTAACATTGAATCAATATTGGATATCGAAAGCTATCCCTTCCAACCTATAGAGGTCTCTCTCTAAAACTAAATCATTCAATGTCACTACAACAATTGGTTTTTAATGAATACAATGGCAATATCTCTTGGTTCGAAAAGAGTGGTAGGGAAGAGTGTGAATCTATTAGGCATGGATTCATGATAAAATATTTCATTTAGAGGGTTTTCAAGACTGATTAATGTGAACAAGTACTCTCAAAGGCTAGGTAACCTACAATTTATCAGACATCAAAGTTGTTTTAGTATGATGGTGATAAGAGCATCACATATTAATCCTGTAGAAAAATTATCTGTAAAAAAACTCTTAAAATAGAAAATAAAACAATAGTGAGAGCATAAAACATAAAATAAATATACGTAGATATTTTCCCCTAGATCCCATAACCGGGACTACCAGCTTGATTTTTCATTTTATTCCTTTCAATGTTACAACACATATATATATATAGATGTCAAGAAATTCATAAACCCCAATGCATTAACCCTAGATTAGAACATAACCATAGTTCCCTTGAACGGATCTACAAAATACCGTGGGCAGAAAAACATCATGCCCAAAACCATGTGAAAACCTATGCACAAAACCATAGGCAAGTTTTCATATCAATCATAATAAAGAATATAGCAATAGATGAGATCTATTATAATATTAGCAGAGTAATGAGGATATTTGAATGTAAGAAAAATAGAATGAAAGATTAATTCTATATCTATAAACATGCATTCGAAACAATGAATAAACATCATGATGAACAAAGAAAGGAAACATTCATTAGGACATAGATTCAAAATTGCCAACACAAAAATATTTGAGGAAACAGTTCATGTAAATTTTCTTGAAATATTTCATTAACATCTAGCAAAACTGATTGATAATGGCCAAGGGGTTCTTAAAGTCCAACCCTCAATCCTTATTTTGTGAAAAATCCAAGTCCTAGATCTCGAATCCTACTGCATCAAACTGAATTAACTTAACCTACTTATAAATTACATTAACAAGTTATTTTCATATTTATTCTATAATACTAAAACACTTACTGAAGAAACCTTCACATAATTAAATTAATATGTGAAATAAGAAACTCAGCAAAATAAAACATCACACAGGACACCGTTGTTTTTAGACAAATATCCCCGGAAAGACCCAATGTGGGAAAACTTATGCAACTGATCTGAGAGTTTTATTATTAGGTAGTAGTTAAATCTAAATAAAATATTTGGATACCTTTCTGGCAATACAGTATAGATAATATCACTCAGCAAAAGAAAAAACATGAGATTACCTCACTTTGCAAGTCTCGGCTAATCCGGTAGTTGAACTGACGAACCCCTATCACCCTCTGAACTGCCTCTACACAGTAGTTGCGTAGGAAGGCATGGGGACCTTTGAAGGAATATGTCACCTCCTCTGCTTAATATTTCATCCTTCATAAATCTTTATTTCAGCCTTCCCAGCTCAGAACTTCAATATCCCAGATGAAACACGAACTTTTGTTCAGAATACTGTGTTGCCTCTGCATGTGGCCTTCATGGCCCTGTGTTACTCTCTTTGGGTGTTTTTTCACCCTATCTGGGTTCTATGTTGGTTCCTATGTGTCTTTCTCTGCCTCTCTGCTGAGTATTCTTGGCCTCAGAGAATATCCTCCTACCAAAACTGTCTCTGCCCCTCATCTACATGAGAATCTCTCAGTCAAATTTTTTCCTCTAAGCACTTCTCCTTCAGAAAATTCAATCTCTTGATCTCTCGATGTTTCTTTAAAAATGGACCTCAAGCCTTCTTAATAGCATTCTCATTAAGACTTCAATGACCTAAATTAGATCTCCAAAAAATGACTAAGATTAGATTTTGAATTGATCTACTTTTTCTAGAACATTCACACCCATATTCTATTAATTCTCTTTAATTATTTTATTTTCCCAAGTTTAGACGTAGGGTCACTTTAAAATAATTAATTTTATTAATAAAATACAATCTAGGTGGAATTTCCCCAAAAAAAATTTGGGTTATCTGGAATACTTGTGTCTAAGCCTCTCCACAAAGCTTGAGACTTAGAGCACATCTGATGCTACCTCAAAACAACACTCCCTCTTAGCGAGGAATGTGCTCTATAAAATATTCCCTGCTACACACCTCTCTAACTTTGAAGCATATCCCTCTCTATTTCTGATGTCTGATATGCTATCCACCAACCACTGCGCTGCTACTGCAATTGTACTTATATTGGCCCTGCCACAATCAACATTGCATTTGTACTGCGAGTCACTCTCAAATGTTGTATCTATTGCTAGCACTACAACTGTTGACTCTGCGCTACAACTCAGTTGCTGAGAGAAGCAACTAAAAAGCATCCAAAAATATGAACAAAAGTTCAAGATGCATCTCAATGCTAAAAATATGACTTTTTCTAGTCCCACGATGTCCCTCTGAAATACTACGTTGTTGCTACCTCTACACTGCATCAATATGTGTTGTTACAACTCTATATTGCGCTTCTCAGATTATGGCGCTGATAACCACTGAATTTTTCGCTCCAATACTCCTTTACACTGGCTGAAAACTCCTCCAGCCTACTGCTCTGATCTTGGGCACTTGTAGCAAGGTTATGATCCAAGAGGTAGAATCCTTAGGGATCCTGCCAAACTAAATTTCTTGCGAACTTATAGTTCAATGTCACCCCATCTCCCTCCTAGAGATGCATGGGCACCCATGGCATACTCATATTCCTTGATCATTGCGGACGCAGCCTTCGGATCGTTCTTCTCGTCCTTGTCCTTTTTCTTCAAAGGAAACTAGGTAGTGTAGTGACCAATTTCACCACACTTGAAGCACTTCATCTTCAAGGCATCCTTCTTCCATCCCCGCTACTCCTGATGCCCCTTGGATGCAAGGGATGAAATTTTCTCCTCCTCCTTTGTATTCGACCCACTGCCACTACTGTTGTCAAGTTTACACTTGACTAGGTCCCTCCTTAGCTCATTTTACTTAAGAGCAACCCACATCCCTTGCTAGCTTGGCAAGTTTGTTCTACATAGGATACTCTGGAAAAAAACCTTCCATTCTTCAGTTACTGCGTTAAGAGTTAGTATCACCATTGCTGTAGGAGAAGGGTTGGACCCCACGACAGCTAGTTCATCATGAGTTCCTAAAGCCTAGTAAGGAACGAAACAATTTTCTCCCCTTTCTTCATCTGCACCGTCCTCAATTTCTTCTATATACATATTTCGTTGCTTGGAATATCCTTTGTATAACACTGCTAAGGATTCCCACATCTAACTAGTTGTGTCCTTGCCATCTATATGGGACACAATGTGATATTTGGCTCCATCAAGGAGCAACCTTTTAGCCTTCGCCATATCGGCATGGTACTTCTTTAGCAGATCTGGATCTGTAGGGATAACTACCGTACTCGTCACAGAAATCTTGAGATCATATTCATGTAGAAGGCATGCAATTATAGCCTTCTATATTACATAGTTGGAGGCTCCCTCCAACCAGTCTTGATATCGAAGCCCATTAGATACCATTTCTACCGAAAATAAAATGTCAAATCTTCTCCCTCTCTTCCCCCCTTACGTAGAACTAGACTGGTTTATGCACTCCTTGCTATAGCTTATATATTTTCCACTCAGATCTACTGCTCAAATTACGATAAATGGAATTCCCTGACTAGGAACTTCCTGAGGAAGAAAATTCCCTCACTATGCTTCTTCTTTTTCTTCTAATGATGCTCTTCCTAGAACAACTTGCCTACATAAATACTTTGTCCCACCATATCTATGTTGAGGCTCTGCGATGCTCCCTCTGGCTTGGAAAAATCTCGATCTCAAAGTCCTACCTCTCTATTGACTTACTCAGAGAGAGAATTTCCGTGAAAATTTAGCCCTTCTGGCCTGGACTGCGCAATCCATCTGGGGATTCGAACTACTGCTTTCTATAGCTATTCAGCCTCCTGCTCAGGGGTGGCTCTTCTCTTCCTATTTCACCTAAAAATCTATGATACCATGTGAAAATTCCAAGCCATAGATATGGAATCCTAGTGCAGAAAACTGAATTAACTTCACCTACTTTTAAATTACATTAACATGTTATTTGCAGATTTATTTTGTAAATACTGAAGAAATTAATGAAGAAACCTTCACTTAATTAAATTAATATACAGAACAAGAAACTGAACAAAAGAAAAAAATCACTCAAGACACCATTATTTTTGGAAAAATCTCCCCGGAAAAGCCCAATGGGGGAAAACCAATGTAGTAGATCTGAGGGTTTTATTATTAAGCAATATTTCTATCTAAATAAAATCTCTCGATGCCCTTCTGGAAATATAGTACAAATAATATCACTGGGTAGAAGAAAAATTATGAGATTACCTCACTCTGCAAGTCTCAGCTAATCGTGTAGCTGAACTAACGAACCCCGGACACCCTTTTCTCTTCCTCTGCACATTAGTTGCATAGGCATGCATGGGGACCTCTGAAGGACTACATCACCTCCTCTGCTAAATCTTTCAACCCTCATAAATCTCAATTCTAGCCCTCTCGTCTCAGAACTTTGATCTCCCAGTTGACACTCAGACTTCTACTCAAAATACTGCGCTGCCTCTACGTGTGGACTCGTCGCCCTACGTCACCCTCTCTAGGCATTGCGTCACCCTATTTGGGCTCTGTGCTTCTTCTTCTGCATATTTCTCTACCTATATGTTGATTATTCTTGGCCTTGGAGAAGATCCACCGACCAAAACTATCTCTGCCCCTCAACTACATGAGAATCTCTCGATCAAAATTTTTCCTCTCAAGACTCCTCCTTCAGAAAATTTGATCTCTTGATCTCTCGGCGTGTATTTTCAAATGAACCTCAAGCCATATTTATAGTCTTCTCGTTCAGACTTCAACGGCCGAGATTAGATCTCCAATCAGTGACTAAGATTACACTTTGACATGATATTATTTTTCTAGAACGTTCACACAAATATTCTATTAATTCACTTTAATTATTTTATTTTCCTAAATTTAGACTTAGGGTCACTTTAAAATAATTAATTTTCTTAATAAAATACAATCTGGGTGGAATTTCACCAAACAATTTCTGGGTTATCTAGAATACATGAGTCTAAGCCTCTCCACAAAGTTTGAGACTTAGAGCATGTTGTGTAACCAGCTCCAGAAAGAGAAGAAAAGAGATATAAACGCCTTAGAAATGAGCCACTTCGAGGGGGAAACCTCCAATACATTACATAAATGAACAATTATTCGATGATACAATTTACAAAGCCTTCTTTCTATATATAGGAGTCCATGGGGCCATAATGTAATCCTAGTGGGCCACAATGTAATCCTAGCCGACCTAACAATAATAATTTAAGGGCACAATAATAACAAAATGGGGGTTACAAGGGTACAATAATAACAATAGGGGGTTACACTAACAACAATAAGGGACTATACTAGTAATATAGGGACCTAACATGCCCCTCTCCTTCAAAAAAGTGTTGTCCTCAACGCTTGAGTAGCTCTGGTTGCTTCTGTATAAAATTCTCATCCTCCCATGTAGAATCTTCGGTGGGTAAGTTCTTCCACTTGATGAGATACTCTGAAATTGATCGATTCCGTAGTTGTCGAGTTCTTGTTTCCGTGACCGCTTCCGGTTCCAATATGATTTTTCCTTCCTCATCAAGTTCTGGCAATATTGTTTGAACTGGAAGATTTTCACCTATAACCTTCTTTAAGCACGAAACATGGAAAACTAGATGTACTCGCGAAGAAGCAGGAAGCTCCAATTTGTATGCCATATTACCAATATTTTGCAACACCTTGTAAGGACCATAGTACTTTGGTGATAATTTATTATCCTTCTTAGCTTGCTCGAGGGACATTTGTTTATATGGTTGTAGCTGTAAAAATACCCAATCTCCTACATCAAAACTTCTCTCGCTGCGATGTTGATCTGCCTGTTGTTTCATTCGATTTTGTGCCAAATTCAGGTTATCCTTTAAGAGTTGGAGAACTTCTTGCTGATGCTCGATGTGATCTTCCACTGCTTGAACCTTCGAATTTTCCCTTAAAGATGATGTGATTGATGGTCGATGATATCCATAAAGTGCCATAAATGGGGTCATTTTTGCTACAGTATGGAAGGAAGTGTTATACCACCATTCAGCGAGAGGTAACCACTTGACCCATTGTGTTTGTTTATCAGATACAAAACAACGAAGATATCTTTCCAAACATTTATTTACTATCTCTGTTTGACCATCAGATTGAGGATGATAAGATGAGCTATGAGCTAATTAAGTATCCAAACAAGAAAATAACTCCGTCCAAAAATTTCCCGTAAAAATGGGATCTCTGTCGCTCACAATAACCTTTGGGCTTCCATGTAGCTTTTGAATTCTGTCCACAAATGTAGTAGCAACTGTACTTGCTTTAAATGGATGAGATAATGCACAAAAGTGTTCATACTTGGTAAGTCTATCAACTACCACCATGATGACATTCTTGCCTTCGGACTTCGGTAAACCTGTGATAAAATCCATTGAAATCTCCTCCCAACGTTGACTTGGAATGGATAAAGGTTGTAGAAGTCCCGTGGTCTTAATTGTATCCACTTTATTCTGCTGGAAAACCAAACATTCCACCACAAACTTTTGAATATCAGATTTAAGGCCATCCCAAAAAAAATCTTTCTTCACCCTGTGGTAAGTTTTTAAAAATCCTGAGTGTCCTCCTAAAGGAGAAGTGTGCAATTCCATAAGAATCTTTTGTTTTAGTTGGGAATTCTTACAAAGATATAAGCGATCTTTGTACCATAAGGAATCATTTTTCCAACTAAATGTATCGGATGTACTAGGATCTTGCTGCAACTTTTGAATGAGTGTCCATACATCTTTGTCCTTCTTCCATTCATCTCTTGCTTCGGTTATCCAATCTGGTTGGATAATAGAAATGGCACAAAGCAATGCTTCCACCTCTTCATTTTTTCTTGAGAGTGCATCTGCAACAACATTAAGCTTTCCTTTTTTGTAGATTATTTAAAAGTCATAACCCAACATCTTTGTGACCCATTTTTGCTGCTCTTATGAAGATAGTCTTTGTTCCAAAAAGTGTTTAAGACTATCATGATCAGTTTTTACCTTGAAGTGTCTTCCCATTAGGTAAGTTCGCCATTTCTTTAGTGCATGCAGTATTGCTAACATTTCCTTCTCATAAATAGGTTTTTGTAAATACTTTCCTTTGATTGGAAGACTTTCAAAAGCAATGGGTCTTCCTTCCTGCATTAAAACTGCACCAATTCCATTTCCTGAGGCATCACATTCCACAATAAAGGTTTTTGTGAAGTCTGGCGTAAGATTGGTGCTAGGCACATTGCCTCTTTAAGATGTTCAAAGGCCTTAGTTGCTTCAGGAGTCCATGAAAATGCATCTTTCTTTAATAATGCTGTTAGAGGTGCTGCTATTCTCCCATAATTCTTAACAAACTATTGATAATAGCCTGTTAACCCGAGAAATCCTCGCAACTGCTTTATTGTCTTGGGGACTTTCCATTCCTTAATGGCTTTAATTTTGTTAGGGTCTACTTTAACACCCTCGTGAGATATAATATGACCCAGATATTCCACCTCTTGTACTCCAAAAAAACATTTGGATGTTTTTGCATATAATTGTTTCTCCTGCAATAGTTTGAGCACCCTGTCAACATGTTCAACATGATCCTTCCAAGAACTGTTGTAGATTAGTATATCATCAAAAAATACTAGCACAAATTTTCTAAGGAAGGGTTTGAAAATGGAATTCATCAACCCTTGAAATGTAGAAGGTGCATTGTTAAGGCCAAAAGGCATGACCAAAAATTCATAATGACCCTCATGAGTTCGAAATGTTGTTTTTGGAATATCTTCAGTCTTCATTCTAATTTAATGATATCCTGAACGAAGATCCAACTTGGTAAAATAAATTGCTCCATGTAATTCATCCAATAATTCATCAATCACAGGAATGGGAAATTTATCTTTAATGGTGAACTTATTGAGCTCCCTATAATTCGGACACATTCGCCATGATCCATCCTTCTTGTGTACTAATACTACAGGAGCAGAGAAAGAACTTTGACTAGGTTGAATTATACCCGCCTCTAACATTTCTGCAATCATACGTTCAATTTCGCTCTTTTGGAAGTAATGATATCTATAAGGCCTGATGTTTGGAGGAACACTTCCTGGAATCAAATGAATAGCATGATCATGATCACGAATAGGTGGGAGTCCTTTGGGAGTTTCAAACACCTTGGAATGATTGTCCAAGACTTGTTGGAGATGTGCCGAAATAGATGATTTTGATGTCGGAACGTCTAGTGAGCATAATTGTGCAATTACGCCTCGTTGTTCTTTCTTTAGAAGCTTTGTCATGACATTAGAGCTTATTATCCTTCTCAGCTTCTCTTCAATACCCCGTAATTCGACTTCCTTTCCTTCTGAAAAAAATTTCAAGAAAAGTTCTTGAAAATTAAAAGCTACCGTCCCCAAAGATTGTAACCATTGTACTCCTAGTACAACATCGGCACCTCCCATAGGAATGGAAAGCATTGGACTAGTCAATACATATTCCCCCATGGTTAGCTTGATATTATGGCATTTTCCAGAGCAATTTATAGTTCCTCCATTTGCAACTATCTCTTGACATTCTGGTGCTGGGTATAGGAAACAATTTAATTCCTTGGCTACCTTACAATGAATAAAATTATGGGTGCTACCTGAATCAATCAACACTATTACCCTTTTCTTCTTGATCTGTCCTGCTATATTGAGAGTTTGAGGAGTGGTAATTCCTGCTAGTGCATTACATGATATGGTCGGATTCATTTCTTCCTCTTCTATGGCTAGTTCCTGGTGTGTATCCTCTTCTTGTTCATTTTCTTCTTCTTCTTCACAATCTATGTAAAATAATTTCTTTTCAGCACACTTATGACCTTTAGTGTATTTGCTATCACAACTGTAGCAAAGCCCTTTTGCTCTTTTTCTTCCAATTGTTGTGGTGTCAACTTTGTAGGTTGTGGAAATCTAGGCGTAGCAACACTTCCTTCTTTATAGAATTGAGTGGTAGGCTTCCTTGTCGCCATAATTTTACATTCAACTTTTCTTGCCAACCTGAATGCCTTCTCCAATGAATCGGGTTCCAAAACACGAACTTCATGTTGCATGTTATCCTTTAGAGTACCTAAGAAGAGATTAATCATGTGTTCCTCTGGAATATTAGTTACCCTTATATTCAATTTTTGGAAGTCCTCAATGTGCTGCCCCACTAAACCCTTTTGTTTGAGATTTATCAATTGGCTAAAGAAGGTGTTGCTCTTTGTATCCTCATAATGTGCTATCATTTCCTCGGTAAAAATTGACCAAGTGACAATTTTTTTACGGGAGCAAAGCCATCGATACCATACAAATGTATTTTGTTCTAAATGTAAAGTTGCAATGCGTAACTTTTTTGTGTTTTGCACGTTATGGAGATCAAAATATTGCTCCATCTGTAGTATCCATGTTACAGGATCCTTTCCATCAAACTTCCTCATATCCATTTTTGGAATATGGTGGTTCTTCCTGCCGACATTAGAGTTTATGAAATCACGATTAACATTTATTTTGTTCTCATCATGAGGTTCTTCTACTATCTTTTCACCATTAGGAAACATTTTTTGTATCAACTTTGTCAAACCTTCCATAACATTCTTCATGTTTTCCATTTTCTCATCGATCTTAGCTTCCATGTCATCCATCTTAGATTCCATGCCAACCTCCATGCCATCTATCTTAGATTCCATTCCATCTATCTTAGCTTCCATGCCATCCATCTTAGCTTCCACGCCTTTCTTCAAACCATCCATCTTCACTTCCACACCATCCATCTTAGCTTCCATGCCTTTCTTCAAACTGTCCATCTTCACTTCCACGCCTTTCTTCAAAACTTCCATTTCATTTTTTGTTGCTCTTTGCGAGAGTGAAATTTGTTGCACTTGCTCTTGTAATTTTGATATATAATGATATTTTTGCAATTCTTCATCTTCATGATTCATGGTAGAGCCTTCTGAAGGCTTAATGGGTGTTGAATTTTTTTTAGGCGCCATTTTAGAATCCAATATTGATACCTTTTACTTGCTTTGAGGAGCTCGATATTGAAATTGAATTATCTCTGTAATTGAAAATCTTCAATATCTGAAATTCAGCCCTGTAGTAGCCCTCTAAAGCTTCTTTCAAATGCCATAGGTCTGATCTAATTTGGATTCCCCAAGACAAAGTTGTGTCCAATCTCCCACCATGACCTAATTCTGGACTGGTTCAGTAGAGCAAACTTGTAGGACTTGCCACGTGTCACTGTTTCATCCTTTGTCTTTGAAATTGATAGCCAAGAAACTAAAGTCTGTGTACTTTCGACCACTTTTTACGGCACTCAAATCCAATACCCAGAGAGAGAGTTATTGAACTTTTCCCACGATCACCTCTTTGAGATGAAATTCAGGAGCCTGAAAAAGCACTACCTTCCACAGATCATATCTCCAAAAATATTGCGAACCAAGCTCTGAAATTTTTTGACGAATTTCCTCAGGATTTCAGCTTCGTACCATACAAATTTCAGATTCTGAACCTTCGTAGAATAATTTTTATAGCAAAAATTCCACGATGACCTGTTTAGGAGCTTGAAAAAAAAGGCCTAACTTCCACAGATGATATCTCCGAAACTATTGCGAACCAAGCTCTGAAATTTTTAGACAATCTTCCTCAGGATTTCAGCTTTGCACCCTAAAAATTTCAGCTTCTGAAACTTCGTAGAAAAAAAAGTTATAGTGAAAATGCCACGATGACCTGTTTGGAGCAGCGAAACCCTAGAATCCAAAGCTCTGATACCAAATGTTGTGTAACCAGCTCCAAAAATAGAAGAAAAGAGATGTAAACGCCTTAGAAATGAGCCACTTCGAGGGGGAAACCTCCAATACATTACATAAATGAACAATTCTTTGATGATACAATTTACAAAACCTCCTTTCTATATATAGGAGTCCATGGGGCCATAATGTAATCCTAGTGGGCCACAATGTAATCCTAGCCAACCTAACAATAATAATTTAAGGGCACTATAATAACAAAATTGGGGTTACAAGGGTACAATAATAACAATAAGGGGGTTACACTAACAATAATAAGGGACTATACTAGTAATATAGGGACCTAACAGAGCACATCCAATGCTACCCAAAATTGACCTCTTTTACATATGATTTATAGAAAAATTATACAATGTTAAAATCCATAATTACTTGAAAATATTAAAGTATACATACATCCAATATTCAATCTAAATCTAATTAGGTAACTAAGAAAAATAGAAGTTTCTAATCCTCCGCTTTGAACCTGGATAGATAGTTATACAACTACTAAAAGAGTGCATCTAGAACTTATTCATATATTCAAAATATAAATCTGGAAATTCAGGAGATAGATTTGGAAATGCTCGAAATTAGGAATTGTTAGTTGATACTCTGGAGGGAAATATGTAACTGATGCTCAAAATCAAGTGATACATGAAAGAGCATTTTTTATTCATGTTTGACATCCATACTAATCAAAATAGCACATATTTAGAGGAAAAAAACCTCCAAAAATATCACATTAATGATGCCAAAAAAAGGTGTTGACAAAATGGATTATTAGGCATTGCCATTTCATTTGGCAAAGCTGCTTCACCTCGTTTACTTCAACACTTCCACTGCCTCTGCTAAAATATCTTCTAGGCTCAGTTTTCTCTGCTATATTATTTTTTTTGTTTTAAAAGTACTTACCCTTGACTAGCTCATGATCAGTCTAGTATCATTAGTTATCAACAAATCATTTTGTTCAACAAGCTAATCATTCTTCAAATATCCTAGATTCTCTTTGTTTTGGACATTTGATAGTTAGAAAACTTCAACAAAAATTCCCATTGAATTGTTGAATTACATTCTCTCATTGGGACTCATTATTCATGTCCACCTTAGTACATCCATAAAATTCCATTTGATAAAAATTATGCATGATAAACATAGGAATTTCTAGCTCACAAAATATCCATAGTCACGTGATTTTAAATAGGAATTATTATCTAGTGATAAACATCTTTCCAACTGAAGAAAATAGTATTCAAAGCACATTTTAAATATTGAATCATTAAATTGTTATCAATGTGTGATCCACTATACTCCAAGAAGTCTCTTTTGAACCACTTAAAAGAGATACAACATCATTACCTTGGAGCACTAGGCTACATTGATAAAGAATTTTTTTAGGAGACAAAATATCTATAACAACTCTCTTTACATTTCATTCTTCACCCATAATGTTTTATTGATTTCTTAATAATTGGAAACCCATTCTTGGAGCTCATCAAGAATGGAATTCTAGTCAGCTACATTAATTCTTTTCATTTGTATATAATACCTAAGAGATCTATTTTGAACACATAAAACCCTCCAAAATAGATATCAACGCAATGCACCACCAGAAATGAAAAGAAATATTTCTAGACAGTGGACGATGAGATTAGATATTGATGGAATTTTTGTGCTACATCTATGTACTCAAGTGTGCTTGAAATATCTCAAGAAATCTTAACACTTGACTGTCTTTTGTATGGAGAATCTTTGAGAACATGAATTGTGTTTCAAAAACCACAATGTTATTTTTTATGGCACTGATATATATATTTTTTATTCTATGGTATGTATAGGTTCCTTCTAGATGTCACACTCGTGCCTCCAATATAACATCTTAAAATGAACTTGATTTTTATTAGCCAAATATTTTGATTTAATTGCACAAAACTTTTGAAATGAAGCAATAAAATCTAGTTTTGACTTTTCCTATGTCAAACTAGATTAAAATTCGAATTTCAATTTCAATAGAATAATTAGAGGTATTTAACTGAGGTGACATGGTTTTTTTCACTCAGTTAAATCAATAAATTCGCTTTGGAGACACTTGAGTTAAGTTCTACATGATTGATTACTAATTTGTAGAAATCTAGTTTTGTTAAGTTGATTTATTGTCAGTTACACTAGTTCCAACTATTGGAGAAACTCGTGAAGAGACAAGTTATGGAGTGAAACTTCAGTCACTCTTAGTTGTCATCCAATTAACTAATCAATAAACCCAAAATAACTTGTCCATGCAGAGAATTCAAGTTACCAACTTGAGATTAGAGTTCAATGGCAGTGTACTATTAGTTGTAAACTAGTTCAAGTTGGACATGTGGTGCATGTAGTGATAGAATTTTCCTATTGTAATTGCACAATTAATTGGTGATAAATTCATAAAAAATAGGGGCAATTTACCAAGGGAAAAAAGAAAGGAAATAGGAGCTTGGAGGATCGAAAAATTGGAAAAGTATTTGCCAAGGTTAGTTAGTCAAGAAGAGAATAGAAGATACAAGTGCAGGTTGAGCTTAAGCCTGAGCACAACATTTTTTATTCATCAATATTCTTTGCTTAATGCAATATATATAGTAAGGGGTTTTGAGCATGTGCTTTCCCCTAGAAAAATCTGTGTGTATGTGTGTTGAATATTGATGCATGTTAATGATTTGTGTTCTTAATAGTGAATTTACTTCCGCATATCAGTAGAGTGTCTTATAATCTTGTGATTTAGTAAATTTCATGAGAACTTTAGAATTTATACATTTGTTTCTACATGGTATCTGAGCTAGATTCATAGTAGAGAAGAGATTTGGAGGTTGTCATTATAGGAGGTTAGGATTTCAATATCAATGTTGCAAGTTTTCTCCAGGACTGAGAAGATGACTTTCAATAGACTCGGGCTCGATTATTCCTTGGAAATAACCACAAAATTTGTGGCATGGAATATCTACATGGAGCCAGTATTGGATGACAATGGGATACTATAATATATCAAGAAAGATGTAGTGAAACCCCCATCTGATGCCTAGGTTCTTTCTTAGTGGAAGAAGGATTTGGCTAAAGTGAGTATAATTATATTGGAGGGATTTCAAGATCATATTGTCTAAAATATCCAAAGGAAATAGAATTTATTCACGATGTGGAAAACATTGGTATTGTTATCTGAGAACAAGCACAGGAATTTGACACTCAAGGACAAGCCCCGGAGCATCAATATGCAAAATAATGACACAAATCCATAGTACCTTAGTGTTACACAACATTTTGTCACTATCCCTCCAATCCCCATCCCGAACATTTGAGGCTTATTTCTGCGACCAAAATAAAGTATCATGCCTTGCAAAGACCATCATTGCATCCCTTTCCATGAGCACAACATTCCTTTTCTTGACAACTTGCTAAACATACCATGAAAAACACTTGTTTTTGCCTTGGCACTAGTAGACAATTATGCCCTCGCGTCGATCGAGAAATTAACACTGGGCCCCACGCCCATTGGCGCTCTGTCCTATTTAGCTACCCACGCCAACCCATTTATGGAATGTTTTTTAAAAATAGAGGTGAAGTTTCCATCATAACAAACTTCATGGGCGAGTCATCTGGAGTGGTTGAACAAAATAACCACAACCTTCCTCCTTTGGCCTCTTGTTTCCACCTTTTGGGGAAACCTCCCAAGGAATAAGGCCTCCCTTCCACTATTGTAGGGATTCCAACCTCCTCCTATCACTATATAAATACAACCATCTTCCATTGAGGTGATGGCTGAACTAAACATATTGTAGTTGAAACGCTGAATAGATTTATGTACATTTTGTTGTGGTGGATTCGACACATGGGTATACGAAATCACACGCAGTTAGAAAATGTGGTATTTTATCTAAACCATAAGTAATAGGAAGTATCTCATGGGAGCTTAGAAGTATAATACTTAAAATGAAGTAATACACTTAAGTATGCTCTGTTAAAAAATTAAAACTGAAAACACAAAAAGAAGCTAAATAGAGAGTTCCAAACAATAACAAGGTAAACAATGGCTCGATTGCCTTCTTCTTATTGAATGCTTGGAATGAACAAAAATCTTACCCACTTGCCGAAGGCCCTAGGCAGAGGCTCTAGGACCCGACGCAATGATGTTTGTCCTTCAAGTTTTGCCTTCTGACATAGTTCAACTCTCTCTCTCTGCTGCAACGGACTGAAATTGTTGGGTGGCCAACAATTGAGTCCTCTTCTTCAGCTCCTGCTCCTTGGTTCACACAAATAGTTTGTGTTTCTTGGGAAAATTTGGCCATTATAACCTTATGATCACACATTGTTCATCTCTTTCAGGGTTTATATAGGTGAGCTTTCAAACTTCCTTCCATCCCTTGGTACATGGTGGATAGTGACCCAAGGGAGGGGCAATATTCCATTGTGGGCTGAAATATGCTTTTTTGTGCTCACACAAGGATGAGGCGCTGGTGTTGTCCTTAGGTGGATTTCACATAAGGAGAAACTATCATTTGCTTGCTTGTGGTCCCGGAAAGGGACTTTTTTCCATTTCTAGGAATGCGCACTTATTGGGCTCCAGTGCGCGCAGAAGGCACTCTTCTCGAAGGAAAAAGTGTGCATCCAAGCATTTATGACTAGTTTAATCTTGAATTGCTCAAAACCTTAGAGATTCTTAATATTTTTGATTCCATAATGTATCCCTGTCCTGTAAATCCTTAGGCTCGACATTGACTGATGTCGTTTTCTGCTATACAATTTTCCAATGTTAACAGATGCCCCCTAATGTGTGAGGTCTAGGAAGAACTGTATAGCCGAAATACATTAGATTTTCTTTTCTGTATCATATGCAAAGAGAGAGAGAGAGAGAGCGAGGCCTATGTGCACAATAGACAACACCTTGCACCGTTTCTGAGATAACCATGGCCTAAGGGACCCCCTGCAAGCAGACAAAGTATACAACATATTTGCAAAATTTCAACGAGGCGGGCATGTCCCATGCTCTCGATGCTATGGCTAGTTAAACAAAATTGACAGACACATGTGTTGTTTGTGCCACTAGTATGGTAGTGATGTTGGTGGTTGTTGACGATGATTGCTGATGCCCTCAGGGGAGTTTTTTCTTTGACGATAGGTGGAATTTGGTACCCATATGCGTAATCTTGGTATGCCATATCACTGCGCAATGTATGCATATGTATTGGTTGGGACCTTCCCGTGTAATCATTGTTGTCAGAGACGCTTATAAAGGCACGGGTATTCGACGGATATTGATCAAAGTGCAATGGTTGTAAGGTACGATACCATTGTGACATGAAAGCTTTTGCTGTAGTCGAATGTCAAGAGGATCGATGAAATATATGGACAATGATGTCTCCCATAGTGCCACCTAAGAATACCCCTTTGCATTGGGAGGGGTCATCCAAGGTACTGCTTCCTTTTTGGAAAAGAGGTGTTGATGTCGACAAAATGGAAGCCTTAATCGAACCATAATGGGTTTAACATAGGCATGTTGGTGAGCGATAGCTGAAAATGGATGATGGGGATTCAGTGGCCTAAGGTCGAAGTATATTTGAGTAGCTTGGCAGAAGTCATAGGTATTTCTGAAGGGAAAAGTGGGTATGAACCAGCTATGATTGTCGCAATGGTGCATGCATGGGGGTTATGAAATACTTTGACCAAGGGAGATGGGGGACTGATTCCATGGGAGAAAATGTGCAATATGAGGGCGAAGAGGTGAAGGGCATTGTTTGTGATGTTTTTACACTTACCAAAAGAATAAAATGATAGGGTTTGGTTTGTACAAAACAGAGAGATGGGTACCCCAAAACATGAAAGAGGGTCACTCACTTGATGGTGTGAGGACGGTGTTTTGCTGGGGGTAGGGGTCCCATTGGTTGGTCTCATGTGCAGGGTTGATGAAGTGGAAGATGTCGTAGATGGGTTAATGTTGTTGGAGGTATGGTGGGCCAAATGCGGTGCACAGAGGTGTGCTTTCATTCTGCTTGTACAACCTGATCGTCCAGGAAGGCGGTTAGTTTAAATGGTGAACTTGACCTTATGCGTGGTATGTGGATGGGCATGAGGTGCTTCCCGGACTAAAAATGGTATGGACATGGCATCACTTGTGGGGTGATGTATGGTCTACTTGGGATGACGATCGCCATGGAGGAGAGGCTCTACCAACCATCACAGACATTTATCATATGCAGGGTGAGGTGATGATAAACGTGGTCGGGTATGAGGACCCTATGGTTTATTTCTGATGGAGAAATGATGTCAGGATATGCAAATTTTTCTAGGACTCTATCATGCTGAGGGTAGAATGATACTTGCTCCGAAAATTATGGTGGTGGGTGTTGTGAATGGTTTGCGGGTTCTTCCTGCAAAAAAAAAACTACCTCAAGTGAAAGCATCTTCTTTTCATTTAATATTATTGAAAAACATGAATCTTGGAAAGGAAGATGGGAGGGTGCATACCTGTCAGCGCTTCAAAAAATATTTATTTTTTCAAGAGTGTGAATGTGTGGCATCGCCTCTATTTGTTGAGAGTTGTTACTTGGCTCCTAGCTTTGATTTCAGTTGTGGTTGCCCCTAGACTGAGATAATGGGGGAGGGTGTTTCTGGTTAGTGCCCCCTGTCTAGGATCTCCCCGAATATGGATTACTGCTGCCTAGGTGACCTTGGGCCAAAGACTCGATCAAACTGTCAGCAGTAATCAATGTGACTGAATCTCAAGAAGATGAGGCAACCAAGTTTCCTTTTCCTTGGTTGGTGTATGGTGGCTTGGGTGGAGGAGGGACAAATGGTTGTCGATCTGGTGACCTTCTTTCCTCCTGTAGGTACTGGATGGTATGCAGTTCATTTCCAGATGCATGGATGGAGGGATCCTTTTGATAGGATCGCTCGACCGCACGTAAGGCATCCCTATACTGTGGTATTTTTGGACAGTGGTGAGTATAATGACCATAGGTGCCACAGAGGGTGCATTCATGATTGGTACGTAGCGGTTTGCCTGTACTTTGGTGGCAAGTTCCTTTTTATAGGAATGTCATTTTGAGGTGCCTGCCTCGCAGCCGAGGAGTGGATTTAATTCGTCCAACTCCGGGCATATGTGAGTAGGGCGTCCTGTGACATCACATATAGCGCAGGATGATGACTCCCTCTGCATGGTGGGGGTCACAAATATCTTTCCTTTCTTAGCGATTTTCTTTATCGTGGTCACCGGTTTCATAGTGGGGATTTCCCTTGCGGGGGCGGTTTCGGTTGCTACTTGGGTAGGTTGGGGCTCCTTGGGACCGGGGGGCTGTAACACAAATAATGTTGGTAGTTGGCGTTCCTGGAGGGGGAACGAGATACCACACTGGGAAGGCCAACAATATGTTGGGTAGTACCAGTGTTTCCAAGACCTGCTGGGAGGTGAAGCCAGGAGGTGGGTATAGGAAAGGAGTTTGGGAGGCGGCATAGACCATGGAGGCTGCAATAGTTGATGCCTCGGTATCGTTATTGCTTAAGTCTATGTCCTGAATAACCTAGGTGCTTGATGTGGACATCATGCACACTGGGGCCCCTATGGAATCAAGTGATACCTCATGGATAATAAGAGGATCTCCTAGGAATGAGCCTAGGACGGACGACGGTTTGAATTGGCCAGGGCCATATTCTTGATACCATACAAGACCATCAGTGGCTGTGTATACATAGGGTAGAACTGTATCTATGTTGGTCAAAGGATGCCTTTCAGTGTGTGTCAGCTGGTCTACTGTGATAATTTGATCCTCGTCAAGGAACATCATAATGCAGAAAACGGAGGATGTTATGGCAGACATGGCGTACATGTAACTTTGCCCAAGGAGTATATTGTAATCCAAGTGAGCGTCCAAGACTTCGATGTCTATGTGGACCATTTTCTCGGATAAGAAGACCGGTACATTTTGGAAGAGACCAACGGGGCTCGAGGGATGACCGTCATATGCTCTGAGTGTGATGACAGAAGGTTTGAGTTTTGGGGCTCCTAACTTCTACCATACATTCTTTGACATGATGCACATAGATGCGCCCTCATCAATGACACATCAGTGAATAGTGATATTCTGTACTGATACTGGTATCTGGAAGGCGACCATGGAGGGAAGCCTAGGGGTGGCTTTATCTAAATCAAAAGACATCATGCGTGTGTCGGTAGGGTCGATGGCACCTAAGGCAGAAAGTAGGGCTTTCCGTTGCTTTGGGCACGACTATAGTACCTCCAAAGCAGACATAGTAGCAGGTGAATTGGCTAAATCGTCTATGATGCTATAATTGTGGGCTGCTTTGGAGTAGTTACCTGCTCGCATGTTAGACCCTTTAACCATTTTTGGCAATGGTTCCAAAGGAATATTTGGAATGGTCAAAGGTGCATTCAGCGCGCTTGTACTAGCCCCTGATGTACCGATGTATGGTGGGGTGTTGTAGCTGCGATTCCGGGTTTGAAAAAACATTTCTTTTCCAGCCATGTAAATTTCATAGCTGTTTTTCTCAGAATTTTTGGGGTTTTGCTGCTGAGTGTTGACCGTTCCTTGATGGGGGAAGGGTTCTTGCATAGCTGCAGTTGTCTGGGAAGATCCTCCTTGTCCTCAGTTACTTTGAATATTTTTAAGCTCAGGGAGTTCAGGACAATGGTGAGTATAGTGGTCGTACTCACCACATATCGATCATGAATGGTTTTTTCGTAGAGGTGGCTATTTGCCTTGCTTTTGAGCACTGCTTGGCCCCTGGTTTTGGTTCCGGTTGGAGTTATCTCCAAGCCAGGGTCACGGTGGTCGCTATTGGTTGCTACCCCCCTGTTTAGGGTTCCCTTTGAGTTTTTTTTTTACCTTTATTTTGACCATGTTGGGAGGGTAATTCTCCTGATCATACTGGTGTGTTTGATCTTGGGACGGCTGCACAAAGTTCACCTGTGTATTGTTTTGCGTTGGTGGGTTATGTGCTCGGGACTGAGCATACTGTTGTCCGATGTTTGTACCTAGCCATTGGGGAGGAGTTCTTTTGTCAGTTTTTCTTCCTGCGTACCAGGTCCCCCCAGCTGGAGGGTAAGGTCCTCCTTGGTGATACGCTGGTGCCCTATTCGTCAAATTTTGTTGCTACATATGATGACTTTGAAATCCGGGTTGAGACATGTTCTGGGTAGACCCATGTTTGTAGTCGAGATTCTAACTACTGCTGCCTAGGTACCCTTGGGTCATTGACCCAATAAGTCCGTCTCCAGAGTTCGACGCGCCTGGAAATTCTTGATAAGATTGCAGGCGCGGGGCGTTAGGCAGGATATTGTATATGTATCCTAATTGCATATAATTCAAGTTGTTGGGCTTTACTAATTGCATCCTCTTAGGATGTGGGGTTATGTTGCGCCACATCCTTTGAAATCTCCGTCGTTATAGTTTTCAAGAATAGATCTAAAAGGACTCAGTCTTCGAGTTGAGCTTTGCATAAGATACAACGTCGTCTCCACTCGTGGAGATGTTCAGAAATGTGGGTAGAGGGAGATTGTTTGAAATGAGTGAGTAGCTCCATTCCTGAATCGTGGTGAATGGGTAGTTGAAATTATGTAAGGAACATAGTAGCGAGGGTGATAAAGGTTATATGTGAAGCAGGGAGTTGCTTGACGTACCATTTTGTAGCCACTCCCGTGAGAGTGCGTTGAAACAACCTCAATTGAATACTATCGTCAATGATGCTATTCGATGAGCGCCATAGGTGACAGGTCATTATATGATTCCCTGGGTCTTTCGCTTGCTTGCTCTCAAAATTTGGTATGTCTGAAGGGAGCTTTGTGGGCATGGGAGGCCAATTGGGGTCATGTGCGATGGGGTCATTGGTCAGCTTGGTTAAATCAGGTAGATTTAACACCTCTAAGAAGGGTGACTGAGAGGTTGACGCCATGGCAACGTGTGAAGACACGAAGTTTTGGTTTGAACGAGGGTTAGTCTGTGACATACTCGATTGTGAATTCAATTGGCTTTCCATATGGGATGCGCTCTTCTGCCCCCTAGGAGACGAGGGGGGAGTGATGGGTGGTGTGGTTTTGGGAGACTGGCTAGGGTTCCCAACTAAGGTTGCTCCAAGAAAGGAGGAACCAACCACTGAGGCAACGTTTCGTCTTTGACGCCTAAACGGCGAAAGACCTAGAACCCCTCCCGTTTATGGGGGGAGGTCCAAAAGACGCCTATAATGACGAGGTTCCATTGGAACCATTTGAGGGTCATCCAGGTTAGGTTTTGGAAAATTTTTTTGAGGGAATTGAGTCTCTGATCACATCAAATCTATGGCCACATACATAAAACAAAGAGAAAATGAAATGATTTTCCTTTAATTTAATCTATGTGATCAATCAAGAAAAAAATGGTTTTGTTTGTTTGCGCATGATACTCAAAAATCCTAGAAGACCTAATAATGTCCTCACACACTCAAAAGTAACTGGGCCTTGAGAGGATTTCTTGCGAGTACTGGCACAACGTCCCGAAATAAATCGCGACGCCCCCAGTCAGCCGAAGAGAATCAACCAAGTAAGGGTAGAGGGTTTGGCGCTTGCCTGCACTGTCACCTATGGGGTAAAATATGCCCTAGTTTTGGCCACTAAGAACCACCATCCCACGTGAGTATTTTAGTCTTGGGCTTCTTGGTAGTCAGCTAACAGTACCGAGTATTAGATGGGTCAGGTAGCCGTAACTGATACCGCACGAACTGCGCCTAAGCCTAACCCCCTCTGAATCGAGTCTCTGTCGTGTTCAGGTTTTCTTTTCTGTGGGCTAATAGCTGGATTTTAAGCTCCCTAAGAACTCAACTTCTATGTTTCAAATGTGAAGCGTGATCAAGGCGGCTTATTGGATGCCTACCCCCTTGATCCTAACTTAAACTATAATTTCTCTTGTGGCCCTTGTGGGGAGAGTTTAGTGAGTTGGTTTAAGTTATTTTTAGGTGGCTTTATTTTCTTAGTGGGTGTATGTGTGTGATCATATGGTGAAAAATCTCATAATTTGAACATATGGATATTAGTGATCCGTTACAAATGTCCCCTAGTTAAACTATGTGACGTTGTTCCTTGCTCAAATAAAAACCATTTGTGGATAATGGGCCGCTTCCAAAACCTCCTAATCAGTCTATGTGAGTGACTAAAGGGAGATGGTGAATCACAAATGTAGAGTGTTCATATGATTTTCTAGGGTCGCTGAATGGCGCAAAGACAACAGAGATTACTTGCTCTAACTTGCGATTCAATCCTAGTCCCGCAATTTCCTAAATGCAAAAATTGAAATTTAAACTAAACAATTTCTACACTAGCTTATGCATGTGTGGTCATGAGCCACTTACTTGGACTATTTAGACTAAGTGTGCATACCATAATTTGAAAAAAACATAAATTGTTCAGAAAGCAATGGCTAATTCGCCCCCAACTTAAACTATGTGACTAATTTTTGCAAAAAACCAACTTAAATGAAAACTAACTAAATGCCTACAAAAAGCAGCAAAAATTAGTCTTCAGAAGCTATGGGGTATCAACACAGGTGTTGGAAGATACATTAGGGGCTGCAAAACACACTTACAAGAAAAAAAAATTTAGAAAGTAGGGAGAAAAAATCTCTCTGCAAATTGCGTACAAAAGCCTCTGACAGGTGCGCTTTCCTGCGCGCAGGTCACTCCTGAACGTGCGCCCTGCGCATCTTTGTGTAAAAACAACATGCAAAATTCCCACAAGTAAAAAATTAGGAGCTACCTTCTTCATTCTATCACCTCAGTGAGTCCAGGGATTGCAAGATGGGTCAGAGGACCGTCAGCTCCACTCCAGCATAGACTAAGGGTCTCCTGCAAACAATGGCACAACCACATAAACTTGAAACATGTTAGTGGATTCGCCAATCCTATTGTGGTGGATTCGACACATGGGTGTATGAAATTGCACACATTTAGAGAATGTGGCATTGTATCTAAACCATAATTAATAGGAAGTATCTAGGGGGAGCTCAGAAGTATAAGACTTAAAATGAAGTAATACACTTAAGTATGCTCTGTTAAAAAAGTAAAACTGAAAACACAAAATGAAGCTAAGTAGAGAGTTCCAAACAATAACAAGGTAAACAACGGCTCGATGGACTTCTTCTTATTGAATGCTTGGAATGAACACAAATCTTACCCACTTGCCTAAGGGCCTAGGCAGAGGCTCTAGGACCCGACGCAAGGATGTTTGTCCTTCAAGTTCTGCCTTCTGACGCAGTTCAACTCTCTCTCTCTGCTGCAAGGGACTAAAATTGTTGGGTGGCCAACAATTGAGCCCTTTTCTTCAGCTCCTGCTCCTTGGTTCACACAAACAGCTAGTGTTTCTTGGGCAAATTTGGCCAGCATAACCTTCTGATCACACATTTATCATCTCTTTGAGGGTTTATATAGGTGAGCTTTCAAACATCCTTCCCTCCCTTGGTACATGGTGGATAGTGACCCAAGGGAGGGGCAATATTCCATTGTGGGCTGAAATATGCTTTTGTGTGCTCACACAAGGCCTAAGGAGGTGCTGGTGTTGTCCTTAGGCGGCTTTCACATAAGGAGAAACTGTCAGTTGCTTGCTTGTGGTCTCGGAAAGGGACTTTTTTCCATTTCCAGGAATGCGTGCTTATTGGGCTCCAGTGCACACAGAAGGTGCTCTTCTTGAAGGAAAAAGTGCGCATCCGAGCATTTATGACTATTTTAATCTTGAATTTCTCAAAACCTTAGAGATTCTTAAAATTTTTGATTCCATAATATATCCCTGTCTTGTAAATCCTTAGGCTCGACATTGACTGATGTTGTTTTCTGCTGTACGATTTTCCAGTGTTAACACATTTTATTAGAAAAGATAGAACGAAATAAATCCTTATTGAGAGAGCTTAGACTTGTGTCTTCATCCCATCCAAATTCCATGACGATTCATTGAGACGCACTTCAATTGAATCCCGCTAAAGGAGGCTGCGACGTCAGGGCTCTAGTTGTAACTCTTTCTTCTATTAATACATATACATGACTATTTTTTGGTTCCCATCTTGCGCTAATGTGTTTTATTTGATGAAATATGCTTAAACCTCCTTGACTGGTTAGAAATTATGAATGAGATCATTGTTTTTTATGCTGCTTTTGTTTCTTGATCTTTGTGCAAGTATCCAAGCATTGTTGTGGAAGGATCATGACCCGTCGAGATAGGAATCAAGAGGCCACCACCATGACAGCCACAACAACAGCGTTGGACTCCAGGTAGGTTAATCTACCTCGTCTTTTTCATTCATTAATTATGAACCTTCAATCTATCTTGTCCCTTTGTTGCTATACCCACTCTATGGCCAGAGGGATCGTCTTTGTCTGCAAAGAGGATTTACCTGCATAAAAAATTGCTGACTCTGCTGGGGATTAGTGTGACTTTGTCATTTCGCCCTTGTCAAGTTGACTTTGGTCATTTTCTTGTCTATCTGTCTTTTTTTTATTTTCTTGAGTGTCTGGAATCATCCTCTTCAGCTCTAGAGTGTCAAGATTGACCTCTGCTCACTGGTTTTCCAATTCTCTCGTAGATATTTGGCTTGGCGCTTTCTGTTTGAACAGTCACACCAATTGCACTTGTTGTCTTTGTTGCGGTAGCGCCAACCCCTTTTTGGCATAGATTACTGCCTTACAGTCATGTCAAACCCTGTAGGGTTTGGTTTGACCTCCCTGTTGAGTTTTTGGTCAGTTGTGCTTGACTCTGGTTTGTTTTTTGGTTTGCAATTGGTCATTTTGGGTTGTTTTGATTGTTTTAGGCTTGCTCTTCTCAGTTGTTTGTCTATTTTCCTATCATTGCAGTTCGTAGCCCTAGGGTTCTAGGTGTCTTTCGCTCACTGAGCCTTCTGGTTGAAGGTTGAGTCTTTTGGTTTTTGTCAATTCAATTCCTTGATTAGTTGCTTGAGTCTTTCTTGATCCGTTGAGTTTTGGTTTTTCAAACAATTACTTTGTGTTTGTTTGACTCTCCATCTCTTCATTTGCAAGCATAGATTACATTGCTCATTTTGGGTCATTTAGAAGGCTTTCACTTTGCTTGAAAGAATGTGTCATTAGTTTGAGTGCTTTTTGTGTTTGTATTGCTTTAATTGAATCATTCAGTTTAGCTCTCTACATTCACAATACTCAGAACTAGTGTTTTCTTTGTTTTTTAATGTAATTAGTGCATTGTGTGCTTCATTTCATTGAAAAATAAAAAAAATTGCATCCGTTCATTTGCATCGGAAATGAAAAAGTCTTTCGCATAACTAGCACATGCATCTAGGGAAGAGTTTTTGTTTCTCTTTTGAATGTGTTAGATGCATTAGGAGACTTATTTGTATGTTTTCTATATTTTTTTCTTTCTGAAATATCTCTATCCTTTTCGTAGTTAGAATTCATTGAATGGAAAATGGTGTTCTATTGCATGTAGCTTGCATTTAGGAAGTTTGAGATCATAATTTGGTAGGGCCTTGAAATTGAAACGCTAATTCAAGATCAACTTTAAAATCAACTAAATTAACCTAAGGAAAAATTGGAACCTAACACAAATATTTTTAGTGGTCTAGGCTAGAGATGTGTTCCGACATCTTAAAACCTAGTAGTTGTCGTTCGCCATATGGCTTTAGACAACGCTAGTATGGACTTGTGCTCCCCGTACCATCGAGTATATAAAGGGAGACCCAAGTAGGTTCAAATCCTTCATCCATAGGAAGCCAATTCTGCCACCCTGTAACCATGATACACTGAAAATAGCATTCGAGGAGACTACTTGCATGTACGTTAAGTCCTTGGTCATTTCTCTTTCATTTGATCACCAAGGTGTATATGGCAGTTCACGAAAACTTGGTACACCCTCTTTCTTAGATTACTTGAGTAGTCATTTCGATCTTTTCGTGACTCCTTAAAAAGAGCTGAGATCATCGAGCACTTTTCCTTTCATGCTCGTTTTGAAATTGAAAGTTACTAGAGTCATCTTTTGTCTATTTCTCGACTCTTAAAACATGAAACAACAAAGTCCGGTTTCAATGTCGTAAAATTAATTACCCATGATCACATGCCCGTTAAAATTTTTTTACTTGGATTTTTTCTTTTTTTTCCTTAGACTTTGATCTTGAAGCCCTTGATTGACTATCTCATTTTCCTTCCTGCGTTGAAATACTATCACAGTGGTGGAACCACCAGTTTTTTCGTCTTCTTCACTGCCACCTAGTGGTAGTTATTTTCCTAATGTTTCTTTTGAAACCCCTCACTCCACTATGTTTGCTGATTTTTTGCAGCCTATCCTCCTAACTGTATTCCCTCTTGCTATCCGATATCCCCTTGAAGAGTCAGTTGAGTTCAATTGGCCTCCTCCAGGTGCTTGGTCTGGTTTTGGGGATGAGGGAGAATTCCCTCCGCTTACTTCGGGATCGCCATTTTTAGCTGCTGCTTTACCTCCTATCCCTCGTAGTCTTTTCAAAGATCTCACAGCTTCGTCAGACATGGATTCTTCGAGTCTTGTCGGTAGTGGAGAAATTCCTGTGTCCACAGGAGAATATCAACTTTCCCTGAAGATCTCCCGTATGTCTCTAATCAATCTTCCCCTCCATTGGTGTCACTTCCACGCAGTTATCAGACTTTGAGTCAGATTATTTCTGGTGTTGCATACATAGCATTCTCCACTACTTTGACTCCTCCAAGGAGTTCGTTCCTCCTTCATTATGACTATCCCCGTTGACACCGAGTTCATCGGTCATTGTTACATATGTCCTAGTCCAACCTACCATTTGTGTGGCTTCGTCTTCACCAGTTCTTATGCATCAGTCATCTAAATCTTCTATTTTTCGTAGGTCCATATCCATTAATCCCACATTCCTGGTTAGGCCTGCCGCGAGTGGATCACAAAATTGTGTAGTAGAAACCAAGTCTGCTTCTGCACTCATGGTTTCCACTTATACTTTCGATGAGCACATGTTGGATATTAACCGACGGTATGATCCCTCTCTGGACGATCAAAAATAGAACTCTCAAGGTTCTCAGTAGCCCCAAGCTCCTATCAATCCTCCACATCACTATGATGTATACCACGACCCCATTTATTTGCCTCCTATTGATCCAAATCAAGCTTCTTATCTACCTCAATTTGATCCTTATCGGACCATCCCTCATCAAGGGCCGGTGATACAAGGACAACCCTCTGGTCTACAAGGAAAACCCCCTCCGGGAAAACCTTATGGTCCACAAGGGAAACCCTCACAGGGTCAATCTTTGGTCCAGCAACCCTATGGTCCTTCCGATTTTTAGGACCTCACAATGTACCATTTTTACCATACATTTTGACACCGCCTAACCCTTTATAACTATATTTAAAAAGGGTTCCATCATCATTTTCATTCACTTTATCCAAAGGTATACGAAATCCTCCTCTTTACTATATATTTAATATGTTTACATATAATTCCCTATTACTCTTATATTTCATCATTAATCGAAGGTAGATTGTTGCTAACATAAGTCTAAAAGATCGCAGATAATTTATGTGCTGCGGTGAAATAATCGGCCGTTGCTGAAACAGTCGACTCCATTGTTGAAAAAGTCAGCGGGCACGCAAATTCCGTCACTACTCGTAATTTGCGATTCTGGAAGAGTATTTTTGGGACAATGGCAACAAGATGAAGATGAACAAGGAAGTGGTTACACGGATTATCCTGAAGACAGTACTTTTTCTGCATCTGTTGTAACAATATCTTTCTATGGAAGAATAGAATAGCCCTGTTTTAAGAAAGAAGAACAGATTTGGATAAAGATAGATTTTCTTTGATGTAACTGTAATAGATGTCTCCTCTTTAAAAAGAGGAGACATAATCATTAGTAAGGGAGTTAGAAACTACAGGAGAACATTTTTTTTGAGCGGAAAGGAGCTAGACTCCATTGTAATGTATCATTCCTTTTTAACAGATGAATAAAGGTTCCTTTTGAGCGCTTCAATTTAATTCTTTCCCTGGGGAATCTTGTGAGAAGGAAAGGGCCCGCCTTCATCACAAGATTCACTCGACTGTTCATGTAGTTTGTTAAGTTTCCTTATGATATTCGCACCGTAATTTAATTCTGTTTGCTGAAACATCAGTTGCATATTTCTGTGATTCATTAAGCATTCTATTTCCTTTAACGCTGCATGAGTTTGGTACATTCATTCTTAAAGAAGTTAAGAGATATTTTTCTGTTATCTGTTTGAATGCATGATTGATGCTGGGAAGCAGGTGCTGAATATTCCTGTGTAAAGGAATAGGGTCCTATTCCCATTAATTGACTTTCTTTTCCCTGCGGTGTGATTAGAAACAGGAGACAGGTGCTGAAGGTTCCTGTTCATGGGAATAGGGTCCTGTTCTCTTGAGTTTATCTTTTCTACAGTGTGATTAGTGTCATGCAGTAGGTGCTGAAGTTCCTATTTGAAGGAATAGGGTCCTGTTACCTGTTATGGTTGATTGGTTTCCTTTCCTGCAGAGTAATTTCCTTTCATTGGGATTCTTAAAAGAACTGCAATAGAGGAATTGCTTCTACTATAACATAAATAGACTTCAGATTTGTTAAAACAAGGTGTGACTAATTAGATTTATGTGATTAATAATTGTGTGACTTTTACTACAACATTATTTTTTCTTTTGGAATTGAGCATATCCAGTGCGTGGTTGTCTTTGGAATAAACAGACCTTCTCGGGTTGACAATTTATGTGGAGCTTGAATTGTTAAAACAATTAAAGCGACCAACATTTTGGCGCCGTTGCTGGGGAAGGCAATTATAGATTTCAAAAGCATTAATATTTTCTTTCTAGATGTGCAGATTGTATGAGAGGATGCGGAACCCAGAAGAAAACTAATCCCACAGGTGGCAAGGGCAAAGGAAGGGGAGGAAGAAAGACTTTCATTGACGAGATTGTATCAAAGGCTGAATCATCATAGAGATTAAGTTCTCGAAGACCAAAAATTCAGCACTCCCCTTAATCAGATTACAAAACAGAGGAAGTTGTGGGCCCTGAAAACATAGAGGAGTCGGCGATTAAAGGGCCAGCAATCAGTGCTGGAGATTCAGAAGAAATTGCTAGCATATCAGCAGAGCACGTTGAGGAAATAATCAAGAGTGTTGGACGACCAGTGGAAAACATTGAGGAGCCAGTAGAAGATCTTGACGATCAAGCAAGTGCAGTAGGAGAACAGCCAATGGAAGGAAACAACGAAGAATTATTTGGTGGAGGACGTGTAGATCCTGAAGGAGAAGGAAAGGATGAAAATTCTCTATCTACCTTGGGATTTCCTATCAGTGATCTCCCTAGAGGAACAACTCCTATGAAGAATATTCCATTGTCAGCTTTACCTAACTTCCATGGTCTATCCTCTGAAGATCCGAATGAATTTATTTTTGAATTTGATATATTATGCAGAAGTTATGATTATGTTACTAATGCTCAAAAGTTGAAATTGTTTCCAGCAACATTAAAAGGAAATGCTTAAAGATGGTTCATGAGCCTTGGGAGTCAGGTAATCACAACATGGGAACATATGAAACAGAAATTTATGCTTAAATATCAAGAGAAAAGAAGGACGAACTATTCAATATGGCACAAAAGCCGGACGAGAATCTGGAGGACTACGTAGAAGGCTGCAGTATAATATACAGAGATCTGATCATCCAAATATAAGTAAGGAAATTCGCAAAACAATATTACTTAGAGGATTAAGGGATGATTTTTTAGACATGTTAAACATGCTTGGCAAGGGAGATATATCTAAAGAATCATATGATGAGATTGTTGAACTTTGTAAAAGGTGTTCAAGGGGAGTTGCAAGGAACAGAGTAAGTAATAGATATCCCACCTATTCAAGAGTGCAGAAATCAGCCAGTGGGGGAGCAACAAGAGCTGAAATAGGTAATTTACTTGAAGAATTTAAAACTGAGATGTTAAGTTCTTTTTCTTCACAAATTGACACTTTGCAGGTTAAGAAGAAGCAGGCTGAAGCAGAAGCAACTCTGGCTGTCTTTTTCCCGAAGTGCAGAGACAAACATCCACTAAGGGAGTGCCCATTGGACAAAATACCAATTTGCACCCTTTGTGAGAAAGATCATGAAACACAACAATGTCCATCTCTACCAGGAATAAAGGCAGCATTGCAGCCAACGGAAGAAGAAGCTGAAGCAGTTTACCTGCTAACTCAAAGAAGACAATGGCAACCAAAAGGACAAGGTATGAATTCTAGTATGCCATTTAATCGTTGGAATAATTATTTTGCTTTCAGTCAAACAAATTACCCTCCCTTTAATCAAATGAAATACCCACCCTTTAATCAAATGAATTTCCCACCCATGCAACAATCAAACCCCCCCTTTGTTGATCCTGCAATGTGGACTCCTTGGCCCCCACAGCAGCCATCTTCTTTTAACCCTTGGAATTCAAATTGAAGAAGCTAACAACTCCCGTATCCAAATCAATTTCCTCAATTTCAACAACCACTTCCTCTTCCATCAAATGCTCTGCCAAATAACCAAATGAGACCCCAGCTACCTGTGCAACCAAATCCTAACCCCAATAATAAAGTTGTGCAAGTCATTGAAATTCAGAATTAGTCTATATTTCCTACTATGCAATGTAATGATATTCATTTAAGATCTGGGAAAATAGTAGAGCCTATTATTGATGACATAACCTCCTCTGATTATGATAAAGAGGAAACTGAGAAACATAAGAAAGCACAACCACCCTCTAACAAGGGTATTGAAATAACAGAACCACCATTCCTCGAGCGTTTATTTTTAACTAGAACGCCTGAAACACCTGCTTTTAATCTTTTAGGGGAATTGCAAAACTTGTATGTTAAAATTCCACTTTTACAGGCACTAAGAGATGTACCAATTTATGCCAGAACCATAAGGGATATTTGTGTTAAGAAACCTGGTAGGAAAACTAAAGATCCCCTTACAGTACATGTGATGGGTGATTTATCTGCATTAATGTCCGGAAAAACCCCGCCTGTGAAATATGGTGACCCCATCCATCCTACCGTGACAGTTCAAATTGGTAAAACAATTATTCCTCAAGTTCTGGTAGATTTAGGTGCTGCAATAAACATAATGACTCTTGAAACTTCACAATTGTTACAGCTGAATAACACAATCAGAGATACACCTACCATTCTAGAGTTGGCTGACCGTTCTACAATTAAACCAGAAGGAGTTGTTGAAGATCTACTTATCTCAGTTGAATCCTGGAATTACCTAGCTGATTTTGTTGTTGCAAACTAAAACAAAGCTGGGGGGACATCCTTTAATTCTAGGGAGGCCATGGCTGGCCACAACTGATGCCTTTATTAGTTGCAGATCTGGTTCAATGACAATTTCTAATCGTTATGAAACCAAACAGCTTACTCTTTATCCTCATGCTACACCCATAATTAATAATGAAGATTCTATGTGGATGGATTATGATGATAATGCTATTCAGCCCATTCTAACTATTGGACAAGCCTTAACTCTTAAAGACAATACAGAGGATGAAATAATTAATAATTTTATTTGTGAACCTTCCTCTGTAATTGCTGAAACACACAATCAATTGACTGAAATTTTTGAAATAGATACCCAAGAAAAGATTGAATCTGAAGACTTATCTCAGACATTAACCACCATCTCATCTAAAAGCATAACAGTCGAAATCGAACCTGGCAAGACATTAAATATAAATCCTGATCTAACAGTTGCTGAAACACAACAGTTAATGAAGTTATTACGTGAAAATAAGGAAGCATTTGCATGGGATTACACGGATATGAAAGGGATCTCTTCTGAACTATGTACTCACTGAATTTACATTAAAGATGGATGCCGACCAGTCTGTCAACCCCAAAGACGAATGAACCCTAATTTACGGGAAATTGTTAAAGAAGAACTTCAGAAATTGCTTAATGTAGGATTTATATACTCCATATCTGACAGTGAATGGGTTTCCCCATTGGTAATTGTCCCTAAGAAAAACGGGAAATGGAGAGTATGTGTTGATTACAGAGCCTTGAACAAAGCTACTCAAAAGGATCACTTTCCTTTACCTTTCATTGATCAGGTGTTGGATAGTCTAGCAGGGAAGAAATTATTTTCTTTTCTAGATGGATTCAGTGGGTATAATCAAATTAGAATTGCACCCCAAGACCAGGACAAGACCACTTTCACTAGCCCTTGGGGAACTTTTGCTTATAGAGTTCTTCCATTTGGGCTATGTAATGCACCAGCAACTTTTCAGAGGGCTGTTATAGGAATATTTTTTGATATGCTGAATGACTCTATGGAAATATTTATGGATGATTTTACTCCTTATCGTGTGTCTTTTGAAGATGCATTACAAAATCTTGAGAAGGTACTTAAACGGTTTATACAAGCTCACCTCTCCCTAAGTACTGAAAAATGTCATATGATGATGAGTGAAGGAGTAGTGCTTGGACATTTTATTTCATCTCAAGGTATTCAGGTAGACCCATCTAAAATATTGGTCATTCAGAATCTTCCTGTTCCTAAAACACAAAATGATGTGAGAAGTTTTCTAGGACATGCTGGATATTACAGAAGATTTATTAAAGATTTTTCTAAGATAGCTTCTCCATTATTTGTGATGCTTATGAAAATGCTGAATTTAAGTGGACTAATCCTTGTCAGAAAGCCTTTGTAGAACTCAAGCATCAGTTATCTATTGCTCGTATTTTAAGGGGACCTGATTGGGCCCTCCCTTTTCATATATCTTCTGATGCTTCAGACACTGCAATTGGAGCTGTCTTGGGACAAGAGGAGAATCATCTTCCTTATGCTATCTACTTTATCAGTAAGAACATGACCCCTGCTGAGCTTAATTATACAGTTACCGAAAAGGAGTTTCTTGCAGTAATTTATGCCATTAATAAATTTCGACATTATATCACTGGTTATTCTACTTTTGTCCACACTGATCACTTGGCTATTAAGTATTTAATGAACAAATCTGTCACAAATGCTAGAGTTACCAGATGGCTATTATTACTGCAGGAGTTTGATATCACAATTGTAGATCGGCCTGGTAAAGAAAATTTGGTGGCTTATTTCCTTTCACGGTTAAAAACTGATAATAATATTCCAGTAGATGATTCTTTTCCTGATGAGTATTTATTTGCAGTTTCTTCTCACTCTCCATGGTATGCAGATATTGCCAATTATTTAGTTGCAGGAAAATTACCATCACACCTGTCATACAGAGAAAAGAGAAGAATTGTTCAACAAAGTGCCAGGTATAGCTGGATAAGTGGGTGTCTTTTCTACACAGGGCTTGATCAGGAAATCTGAAGATGCATTAGGGAAGATGAAGTGTATGACATACTAAAAGCTTGTCATGATGGCCCTTGTGGAGGGAATTTTGCTGATAAAAGAACAACACACAAAATTTTGAGGATGGGTTACTATTGGCCCTCATTATTTAAGGATGCAAAGAAATATGTGAGGGCTTGTGAAAGCTGCCAGAGAATGGGTCAACCCAATCATAGAGATCAAATTCCATTAAACCCCCAGGTAGTTTCTGAACCATTTGAAAGATGGGCCTTGGATTTCATAGGACCCATTAATCCTCCATCCAATCAAAGAACTTATATATTAGTCTCTACAGACTATATGACTAAATGGGTGGAGGCCAAAGAACTTATTAGAGCTAATGAAGAGGTTGTCCTAGCTTTCTTATTTGAAGAAATCTTCACTAGATTTGGAATTCCTAGAGAGCTAGTTACATATGGAGGACCTCCATTCAATTCTCATGGTTTTAAGTCTACCCTTCAGAAATATCATATTCATCATAGAATGACTACACCATACCACCCCCAGGCCAATGGGAAGGTGGAAAGCACAAATAAAGTATTAGAAGCCATTCTAACTAAAATAGTGAAGGACAACCGGAAGGATTGGTCTCAAAGGCTCCCTGAAGCACTATGGGCTTACAGAACTACTTGGAGAAACACTACAGGTTTTTCTCCCTATGAATTGGTTTATGGTAAAAATGTTGTTTTTCTTGTGGAATTTGAAATTAAAACTCTAAGAACTGCTTTAGCTGTTAATCTTGATTTGACTGATGTGCAGACAGCTAGGCTGCAGCAGCTTCTTGAATTGGATGAAAAGAGATTAGATGCCATTCACCAAACAACCATGATTCAACAACAAAGAATGACGTGGCATGATAAAATTATCAAACACAAGCAGTTCCAAAAAGGTAATTGGGCCTTATTGTATGACTCTCGGTTTGAAAATTTTCAGGGTAAGCTACGTACCCGTTGGCTTGGACCATATGAAGTAGATGCTGTTTTTCCTAATGGAACAGTAAGACTTCTAACAATTGATGATTCTAAAACACCTCTACTAGTCAATGGTCATAGGCTTCGTTTGTACCAGCGCCCTGTTTCTAAAGAGGATTTCAAGACTGCTTGCATGACTGATACACATTATCTTTTTCTAGGGGAGTCTTCTACTCCTCACAGTATTTAATTTTCTGCACTGTATTTCTAGTATTAGATTAGATTTAAAAAACTAATAATCCTTGTCAAGGGTTGGCATGTTACAATTGAATTTTGCAGATTCTGGAAAAACTCATTAAGGAGGACAGATTCATCACAAGAAGATCTGAAGCTTCAATCACAGAAGCTTGTTCCCTTCATTTTAACCCATTTCCTAGCAATATCCCTTTTATCCCATTTCTACATTTTTCCTTTTTCCATTTTCCCACTTCTACCATTCCTGAAATATCATCCTTCAGCTAGTATTTCCCATTCCTTACTGCTGAAATTATCCCTTAGCAAATACTTCCCCCACTTGTCTTAAACCCAAGTCATTATATCCCATTTTCCTAATTTTTCCCTTTGCTGAAACACCAGTTTCAGCAACATGTCATTCATTTTTCCATTGCTGAAACACCAGTTTCAGCAACCTGTCATTTATCTTTTCATCATTAAAACATCATTTCTTTCCTCTGCTATACAAGATTTTCAGTTCTCCGCTTTTATTCTTCAGATCCCTTGGGTGAATATTATTCAGTATTGAGCATATCCTGATATGCTCTTGTTCTACATTCCAGAGAAATCTATAGATTATTCCATTAATATCAAGCCATTATGAAGCACTCTATACTTCGAATTATAAAGACAAAGGTAAAAATATAAGGTATGTGGTTTTTATGTAATGCAGTTAAATAATATTTTAAAGAGAGGATCTTGTTCATAATGATTACAATCTCTGCACACTTAAACATCATTTCACCATACGTAAGGGGGGGAATTTCGAAAACTGAATCATCATTTCAAACCATCCAATCCTCCTTCACTCTTCATATCCATTATTTCCGCCGTCATTGAAACTCCATATCCTCTGTTGCAACAATTAGCTTGACCAAAGCCTGTGTTTCTGTTCTCTGCGCCTCTGCATGTGACTCAAGCTAGTAGCTATGGGAGGTTCGGCTATCAGACATGAGCCTGGTTTGATAACTCTTCTTGAATTGTTCCCGGAGGCCTACCAAATTTTTCAGCAGGCAGGATGGACAACATACTTCGAAAGGTTAGGAGAATTTGATCCTCAGCAGGTTTTAGATTTTGCGCAGAATCTTCAGGAAGACTATTCAGTGGTTCAAGGGGTCCGAATTTCAGTCACAGAGGAAGATATAGCACAAGTTTCAGGGTTGCCGGTTACAGGCGCTCACTGGTTCAGTAGGAAACAAGTCATTTTAAATGCGCAGCAAGAATTTCTTCTTCCAAAGGAATGGATTGAACATAAAGGCCGCGGTATAAGTATGCATTCATTACCTCGCCCATGGCCAACAGTAGCTGAATTCATCAAGCACTATTTGACATGCGAGGGGAGTTATTAGGTAGTCTATCAACACGACTTCATTTTAATGAATCATTTGCGGCATGGTCAATTAGTTAATATTCCCTATTATCTGCTTGGTTGTATCAAAAACATGTCATATTACTGTAAACAGGTAAGATTCCCATTATTATCCCTTACCCATCATCGCTTATGTCAATTATTAATTCAGAGGGGTTTTTCTCAGCAAAATCCCCCTCTGAATAATCCACTCCTCATTCCCCAGCAAGCCGAAATTCCCCAACAAGCCGGAAGTTCCCAAGAAACTCCTGAGAGTTCTTATGAAAGGAAACTAGATGATATCCCTAACCCCCCAGTGATTCCATCCTTAGAACCAGTTGACCTACCCCCAAGTTCATCCCACTTAGTAGAGTCACCCCTTCCCACTGTTCATATCTCTAGCGATGACTCTCAAACACCCCCATCTCCCCCTACTCATAAAAGAAAGAGACGAACCCCAACAGTCTCTGTCTCAAAACGAAAAACAAGGGACACATCCCAAGTTTTCACTTCTTCCGAAAGCCCTTCCCCTAGAAAAGAATCTTCTCCTACAAAGAAAAGGAAAGTCACTGACTTCTCTGCTTTCCTACCTAGGAGGAAAATGAAAATTACTGTTGAAACTCAAGTCACTCCCATTTCCCCTGACCCTGCGACTATCCTGTTAAAACTTCAATCCTCATCACCATTCCAAATTCCCCAACCATTACCCATCTCGTCCTATGGCATTGTTCCACAAGAACCAGTTTCTCGGGGTAACATGACATCGTCTATTGCTCAAACAGTGACTGCCACACAAGAACTAGTTACTTACCCAGAAGCTGAAACACAAGAACCAGCTACTGTGGTACAAAAATCATACACCAAGCATGATAATACAAGGAAACCAGCTGTAGCTGCAACACAAGAACCAGCTACAACTGTGGATTAGCAGAAAACTCCAGCAGAATCAACCAACACACAGGGTTCACCCACTATGGCATCTTTATTGGAGGAAAATGAGTTTTTGAAGTCAGAACTAGAGGCCTATAAGAAAGAATTGATCATGGCACGAGAAGCCTTTGATAGAGAATTGAATCTCTACATGCTGGCACACACAACATCAACAAAAAAGAAGGATCCATGCAGAGAATACATGTGCCATGAGTGTGGTAACATTTACCAATAGGCAGGATACAAAATAGTCAAAATTCAGGTACCTGAGGCATCTACTTCAGCTGCAATTAAAGAAGAACGCCCTAATGTCACACAAGAACCAGTAGGGTCCTCAAAAATTCTGGAAAAAGAAACTAAACCACAGATATCCCGCCCTGTGTTAGTTAGCTCAGCCACTCAGACAATGCCCCAACCTAGTACTTATAATGCCGGGACACAGACCCTGCCATGGAAACAATTAGAAATAATGAATAACTGGAAGAAATAGTATGTTGTGGATCAAGATAAAATATTGCAGTAGCATAAGTTGGCCTGGAAGAATCACATGTATGCCAACTGGGATATTTGGGAACAGACACTGCAACAACTCAAGGATTCTAAGAAAGAAGTCAAGGAATTAAAGGAAAAGTTGGTTTTGATGTTTTCATTAGTGCAAAAATTGTTGGCCACCCGTAAACCCTCCTTGAATTATTCTCTTTTCCTCTCTGAACGTCTTGTTTATTTTCAATTGAAGGAAATTAAGGATGGAAAACCTCATGAATTGCTTACAGCGGAACAATTTGTTAAAAATTTTGCTGAGGCCCCTAAAAGTGACCAACATTTGTTATGTGAACTTTATCTCCATAATGAGGCCATGCCTGAGAATAGAAAGGTCAATCTCATTCCAATTGTAGGTGATGTACAAATTAGGGAATTTGTTTCATTTCTTGCCAATCAGATAACATGGAAAACTGCTTTTATTGCAAGTAGGCATAATGAGGAGAATCGTCTCCTTTGGATTAGACCAGAACCTTCAAATCCGGCCATGTTTGTGGCAGAATATCACTGATTCTTGCAGAAGCCAGGAATGCACCGCTACATACAACAACTGCAAGCCTCAACACTTCTAAAGTGTCTACAGCTAATCAGAGTGAAGGAAACTGTTGCATTGAAGGCCAACACTATGTTCTGGCAGCATTCATGTAAGGAAAGACAAGAGTATCACCCTTTTAGCCCTGATAATCTTCAAGCTACACTATCCAGGGTACCAAATTACATTAGATGTATTCGGCATTGTGGAGAAAACTGGATTGTTTATCATTTTCATTTTCCAATCCCATGGATGCCGACAGAAAAATACCAGTGTCACTACCAATTGGCTAACAGGGACGAGGCTGTAGCATGGCAGCAATTGCAGAACAATCGAGGATTCCAAGCTTCGACAGAAGCCACCTTCTCCAGTTACTGCTTGAGAAACTTGCATGCACAGAGTCAGTACTCAGACTCAGAATCAGACTAGGAGTTGCTTGAGGACATGCAACCCTTTCAGCTGGGGGGGATGTTAGGACCTCACAATGTACCATTTTTACCATACATTTTGACACCATCTTACCCTTTATAACTATATTTAAAAAGGGTTCCATCATCATTTTCATTCACTTTATCCAAATGTATATGAAATCCTCCTCTTTACTATATATTTAATATGTTTACATATAATTCCATATTACTCTTATATTTCATCATTAATCGAAGGTAGATTGTTGCTAACATAAGTCTAAAAGATCGCAGATAATTTATGTGCTGTGCTGAAACAATCGGCCGTTGCTGAAACAGTCGACTCCGTTGCTGAAACAGTCAGCGGGCACGAAATTCCGTCACCACTCATAATTTGCGATTCTGGAAGAGTATTTTTGGGACAATGGCAACAAGATGAAGATGAACAAGGAAGTGGTTACACAGATTATCCTGAAGACAGTACTTTTTCTGCATCTGTTGTAACAATATCTTTCTATGGAAGAATAGAATAGCCCTGTTTTAAGAAAGAAGAACAGATTTGGATAAAGATAGATTTGCTTTGACGTAACTGTAATATATGTCTCCTCTTTAAAAAGAGGAGACATCATCATTAGTAAGGGAGTTAGAAACTACAGGAGAAAAAAAAAAATTTAGCGGAAAGGAGCTAGACTCCATTGTAATGTATCATTCCTTTTTGACAGATGAATAAAGGTTCCTTTTGAGAGCTTCAATTTAATTCTTTCCCTGGGGAATCTTGTGAGAAGGAAAGGGCCCGCCTTCATCACAAGATTCACCCGACTGTTCCTGTAGTTTGTTAAGTTTCCTTATGATATTCGCACCTTAATTTAATTCTGTTTGCTGAAACATCAGTTGCATAGTTCTGTGATTCATTAAGCATTCTGTTTCCTTTAACGCTGCAAGAGTTTGGTACATTCATTCTTAAAGAAGTTAAGAGATATTTTTCTGTTATCTGTTTGAATGCATGATTGATACTGGGAAGCAGGTGCTGAAGATTCCTGTGCAAAGGAATAGGGTCCTGTTCCCATTAATTGACTTTCTTTTCCCTGCAGTGTGATTAGAAACAGGAGACAGGTGCTTAAGGTTCATGTTCATGGGAATAGGGTCTTGTTCTCTTGATTTTATCTTTTCTACAGTGTGATTAGTGTCAGGCAGTAGGTGTTGAAGTTCCTATTTGAAGGAATAGGGTCCTGTTCCCTGTTATGGTTGATTGGTTTCCTTTCCTGCAGAGTAATTTCCTTTCATTAGGATTCTTAAAAGAACTGCAATAGAGGAATTGCTTCTACTATAACATAAATAGACTTCAGCTTTGTTAAAACAGGGTGTGAATAATTAGATTTATGTGATTAATAATTGTACGACTTTTACTACAACATTATTTTTTCTTTTGGAATTGAGCATATCCAGTGCGTGGTTGTCTTTGGAATAAACAAACCTTCTCAGGTTGACAATTTATGTGGAGCTTGAATTGTTAAAACAATTAAAGCGACCAACACCGATCAACCTTGGTATCAATATCAACCAGGAGCATCTTAATTTCCTGGGGGGGGAATCTATCCACCACAGGGAAAACCTCTTGCACAACAGCAACAACCGTACGTTCAATATGGCCAAAACTTTGTACAACAAGGAAAACCCTACAGTACTGCTCTCGGTCAACCTAGTCATCAGTGACAACCTGGTGCATCACAACCATCGGGCCAACCACTTCCACAAGGACAACATGGTGGCCCTTAGTATCCAGGACAACCTACTCCGCAAGGGCAACCTGCCCAACCGCAGCAGTTGGTTCAACTTGCTCAAAAACCTACTCAATTTGTTCAGCAGCCAGTTCAACCTACTCAGCAGCTAATTCAACCTGTATATCCTAATTAGTAAGGTCTGCCTACTCAGCAGGGTCCGCCTGCTCAACCTCAAGGCGCTTATTACCCTCCTCAAGGCCAATTTCATTCAGTATATAGTGTGCCCCAAGGTTTCACTTATCACCCTCAAAGTCAATCCCAGTTGGTTTATAATCAACCTCAACGAAATGCTTACATTCTACAACAGAATCCATACGTTGCTCAGCAAGGACCTCAATGGTATGCTCAAAATCAATATCCTAGTCCTCAACCATAGTATGGGATGAATCATTAGGCGTATAACCCCTATGGTCATAATCCTCCAGGACAAGACATATGGGGGCATAATTTCTCTCAGACTGGGTGGAATGTTAACACAGGTCCTTATCAAAGGCCTCCAATACCTTTTAATCCTCAATTACCATTTCTCGCTTCATTGAAACTGCCATATGTGTCAAATCTTACGAATGATATGATTCTTCATAACCCATATTGGCCTCTAGTTCTGACTAAGATTCCTAGTGATTGTCCTAAGTTTGAGGAAAATTTTGGAGAGGACCCCCAAGCGCATGTTAGGACTTACCACTTGTGGTGTTCCTCTAACTCTTGGGTTGATGATTCCATCCGACTCCATATTTTCCAACAGACTCTTACTGGTGCCACTGCAAAGTGGTACATCGAATTATCTCGTTGTATTTTCCAAGATTTCACCTCTTTAGCCATGGCATTTATTACTCATTTTCAGTTACCGGATCGCTATGAGATCGGGACACACCTCCTCACATCCTTGAAACAGGACTGAGCTACTCACATCTTAGATCATATTCATGAATGGAGGTGTCGTCGTCACCTGATTAAGTTTGATATTCTTGATTAGTTTCTAACTGATTGGTTCACTACCTCCTTTGTCAATCAAATCGCTAAATACATCGCTATGGGGGCATGTGTAACCGAAGAATAGGCCATTGCTCGTGCCTAGTACCCTGATCTTGTATACTCCCAGTCTAGCACATTGTATGATATCTTTCCTGATGCTCCTCAACCTGGAAATTCTAAATCACTAGCAACCCCATCCGTTGATGGTATTATTGGTTCCATGTCTCAGACTTCTCAGAAGTCTTCTCCTTCAAATCCTGGGAAGCAAAATTCTAATCCTTCCAATGATGTTGCTTCTCAGCCTACCCTGAATTTTGGTAAAACCATGGAAGTCAATGCCATTCAGGCCAATTCGATGGATAAAACTTCCAAGTGGAAAAATAAGGGTAAAGGTAAGGCCAAAGTCGATACACTGAAACCAGATTCATCAAAATCTCGTACTGATGATGGATCACAGCGTAAGCCGAAGTAACCTTGTTTGAATTGTGACAAAGAGAAGTACACCAACGACTATCCTCGACGAGCTGAAGTAAGTAGATTACTGAAAGGCACCTAGGGAACTACTACTATTATTAAAGAACATTTTCCATCTCAACATACCCAGATGGTAGAGCAACCTTAGTCCTCTACCCCATTTGGATCTTAGGTGTTCATGATGAACGGTTCCGCATCCCTTTCTATTGCTATTGGTTCAAAATATTATGCCGAATCATGTCAGGCGGCGGGGAAAGTGATCACTTATGGTCCTCCTCCTCTGCCTATTTCTGGCCCACTTCATATTGAAGGGCCCAGTACTGAGCCCGTTGTATGACCACCTTCCAAAGGTGTGCTCCGCAATTCGTCTTACAATCCAAACTCCTGTGCTGCTCAACATTACAGTATTTTTGAGGATTTGGCTCAGGCACCATCTGCAATGTTTGCATTAGAATTAATTTAGATTTTTCCATCTCAATGGAAGGCTTCGCTATCTGCGATTGGTGAGGTTGATCCTGCTGATATAGCCTTCTCTCTTTCTATTTAGAGAATTTCATTCCATGACTCCCACACCAAATTGCGCTCATCATACAAGTTGGTATTAATGGCCTCAATATCCATCGAGTAGTTTTGGACGAGGGCGTGTCTGTGTGTGTCATGTCATCTTTTTGTTGGAAAGCCATTGGTTCTCTAGCCTTGAACTCATCACCAAATTCCTCTGAAGCATTTGATGGAAGGGAATCAAAACCTTTGGGCATTCTCGCTAGTTTACTGATTACCTTGAAAGGGAAGACAATTAATGTCGAGGTAGAAGTAGCTGATGCCAAGATCAATTACAATCTTCTCCTTGTTTGCAGTTAGACTCACGCCATGCTGTGCATTCTGTCCACTCTCTTTCATGTCCTGAAATTCCTACACGAAGGAAAGATTGTTAATTTTGATCAATTGTCTTTCTTCACCTCTTCTTCTGAGAACAACGTTCCGTATGTGGATTGGATTCCTACTCCCTATAAGAGCATTGGGCTGGGTATCTTCAAAGATCCTGCCCTCATGGGTATTTTTCCCTTTCCTCTACCCAACACTATTTAGATCAATATGATCTCTCGGTTTGATGACCCATGGATCATTGCTTCTCTTAAACAGATTGATTCTTTCAGAGATTCGATTCCATTGAGTCCTATCAAGATATACTATTGTGAACTCATCGCGGCCTAAGAACCTCCGTCTTCTGATCATGCTCCTTTGAGCATGTCTCTTGACGCTTATTCTCAATCCCCTTGGCTCGGTGATTTGGATTCAACGGATCCCTTGAAAGAGATATTTTCCTTCGATGAAGCAACGTGGAAACCATGTCTCTCAAGGATATTCCGTGGGATACTAGTCATCATCGTTCCTCATTTACGCTTGGCCTTGGGGCCATGTCTACATGTCTTGAGAGGTTTGCATCTCAGGTTCCTTCTCCTCCGCTTCAAACACCTATACTGACACATGAAGTTTTGACAGAGGGTAACCTGAGTAACATCATGCAAATGATTCCTATCAACATTTTTGTGGAACCAGGAATCGTCGAGAACATCCATATCGGGGTCACCTGTTCTTTCGATGAAGTCCAAATTTATACTAGCCTTTTCTGTGAGTTCCACGACGTCTTTGCATGGTCCTATGAAGAAATTCCCTTCATCGATCCCAGTATAGTGGTGCATGAGATTCCTACCTACCCTGGTTCGAAGCCTGTTCATCAGCGCCTTCTTCCTGTGCACCCTCAAAAAGCTGCTACCATTAAAATTGAAGTTGAAAAACTCCTCAATGCTGGTTTCATCTACCCAATTCCCTTGACCGAATGGGTCTCCAAAATTGTCCCTGTAGATAAGAAACAGTGTACCATTCGGGTATGTGTTGATTATCATGACATCAATCGGGCCTATCCTAAGGATAATTATCCTACTCCCTTTATCGATCAGATCATTGATGACTGTGGTGGGAGTGAGATCTTTTCCCTCATGGATGGCTTTTCTAGCTCTAACCAAATTAATATTCCCCCGACTAATCAACACAAGACTGCCTTCATCTGTCCTTGGGGTACTTTTTCATATAAGAAACTCCCTTTAGGCTTGAAGCATGTTGGGTCCATGTTTCATAGAGCGATGTCATATGCTTTTCACGATATTAAGCACATCGTTCAGCCTTATCTGGATGACCTTCCGGCTCATTCAGCTAAGCGTAAGGACCATCTTGACCATCTTCGTCAGATATTTCTTCGTTTTCAATGCTATTATATTAGGCTAAATCTGCACAAATGTGTCTTCTACGTCGATTCTGGTAGACTCTTGGGGTTTATGGTATCCAAAGACATGATTTGCCTTCATCTACTCAAAGTTGAGACTATCATTAATCTCCCCTCTCCATATTCATTACATCAGCTACAGAGTCTGCAAGGGAAGGCTAATGTTTACACCATTTTATACCTAACTATGCCGAAGTAGCTATAGGATTCACGCGCTTACTAAAGCAGGGTGTCCCTTTCCTTTGGGATGAGATCACCCAGAAGTCTTTCGATGCTCTGAAGACAGTTCTTGTCAATGCTCCTCTATTGCATCCTTTGAACTATCATCACGGTTTTTCCGTCTATTTAGCTGCCGCTTTCAACATGATTTCCATGGTTCTGGTTCAAGACGATGATGACGGTGATGATCATGTTATATACTATCTCTCTCATAACCTTCCCGATACCGAAATGCGCTATGCCCATGTCAAGAAGTTAGTGTTCGTTGCGGATCAAGCGGTTCAACGTTTTCGTCATTATATTCTATTGCATATTGTGACTGTGATTTCAGAATGCAACCTCGTGACTTATATATTTTCTCAAAAATTGCTGGGGGGGAAATACTCAAAGTGGATTTTTATCCTCCAAGAGTTCGATTTGGAATTTACTACTGCCAAATCGAAGAAATCATTGGTCTTTTCTGATCTGATTTGTTCCCCCCCTCTAACTCCGCTCGGTCTGGTTCTGAAGAATGCATTCCGGACGATACACTTTTCTGATTAGCACCCTCGAACCATGGTACGGTGATATCATCATATATCTTCAGAATTCCACTTTTAGATCTGAGTTGACAAAGGATGCTCGCCGATGCATCCGCTATCAATCGCAACCTTATCGTATAGTCAGAGATACACTCTATTGCGTTGGAGTAGATTCCATTCTCCACTGATGTTTGACCCTCGAGGAGGACGAGAAAGTTTTGAATGATTGTCACAGTGGTGCCTGTGGCGGTCACATGTCTGGTTATGCCACTACATAGAAGACTCTTAGTGCTGGGTATTTCTAGCCCTCTATATTCAAGGACTGCATTTTCACTGTCCGTAAATGTCAAGATTTCCAGATCTATTAGTGCAAGATGCGCACGCCGCCTGCACATCTCCACCATTTCATTAACGTTGGTCCCTTTGCGAAGTAGGGCATTGATTTTATGACATGTAACCCTCACTCGGCCGGGGGGCATGCTTATATTATCATAGTGGTTGACTACTTCACCAAATGGGTCAAAGCAATACCTACACTTGCCGCCGACGGTAAGACAGCAACTCAGTTCATATTCAATCACATTGTTTCTAGGTTTTGTGTCCCTCAAGCCATTGTTACCAATCATGGTTCCCATTTTCGGCATTATATGGTGGCAGAGTTGAGTTCCAGGTTGGACTTGCATCATGACAGCTCAACGCTGTACTATCCTTAGGCCAATGGTTAGGTTGAAGCTGTGAACAAGGTTCTTGTCACCATGCTTCAACGTACGATTGGGATGCACAAATCCGACAGGCATCTCATGTTATTTTAGGCTCTCTGGGCGTACCAAACCTTAGTCAAGGATGCGACTAGATTCACTGATATCTAGCTTGTTTACGGTTTGGAAACTACCCTTTTGATTGAGTGTGAAATACGTTCGCTCAAGTTGGTTGTTGAATTACTGCCCAAAACTTCACCTAAAGAAGAGCATCTTCTCTACTTAGAAAGGCTGGATGAAAATCACTTCTTTGCTGCCCTGGTCATCGAGGCATAGAAGAAGTGGGTCAAAGCTCATTTTGACCAGTTAGTTTCCGCTCGCTCCTTTGTAGAAGGAGACCTTGTCCTCCTATACGACCAAGCTCATGATAAGCTGGGGTAGGAAAATTTCAACCCACATGGTATGGGCCCTACATTGTTAAACGTGTCTTGCGGAATGGGGCCTATGAGCTCATTGATTATGAAGGTCATCCGTTAGATCAGCCCAAAAATGTGTTGTATCTCAAAAAATACTATGCATGAGTCATTCGTGCATTCTTTGTGTACATAGGTGTTCTTTTCATTTTTGTACATTTTTTGGCTTGATGTGTTTTGCGAGTGTCTTCCTGCTTATTGGGTCATTTCTTATTATGTAGATGTCTATTACGCCTTATGTGGGTTTCATGGATAGTGCTTCCCGCAGTACCCGGAACTTGTCTTAAGCAGTCTGGGTGATTTATGATCCTGCTGGTGAGTTCATAGATCTGCAAGGTATTTGTCTAGGACGGACTACAAACAATGTCGCTAAGTATAGTGCTATTATTGAACTGTTAACTAAGGTGATTACCCTTGGCATTATTGCATTGGTTGTAAATCTAGACTCACAGCTTGTTGTTCTTCAACTTAATGGGCATTATTCAGTTAGAAACCCTCAAATTTTAAGATTGTATTTACGTGTTCGTTTGCTGGAAAGACATTTTGATTATATCACATATCAACATATTCCAAGAAAAATGAATGCATTAACTGATACAGTGCTGAATATTGTATTAGATAGACATTTGCGTAATCTGTAAAATCATCGTCACATGAAAGACTCATATTAGATATGAAGATAGATGTGTATATATATATATATATCAAAAATTTTGCATCAGTGTGCACCATAAGTTTCAAAAAATATGTTTGTTTCTGTTACATCCCGAGACATCATGTCTCTCAAAAATATGCAGAACTAAATCCTAGGTGTCTAATCAACGTGATGATCATGATAGCATGTCACTACCTGTACAAGCTGCTTCAGAAAGCAATGAACTCAGTTTGAAACCCCTACAGTGTGTCTCTGATACACATGAGGAACATCGTCAAATCGCGCATAGTCTGGAACTCCATGAGAGATCCCCTCCAGGTTGTGCATGATTTCCTCCTCCTAGCCTCCCTCACCATGAGGGGCAATATCAAAGTCGTGAGGGACTCGCCTCACTGTTGGAGGCATGCCTGCACGTCTTTCTAGTCCAACATCTACATAACACATGGATTTAATGTCAGAACATACATAATAAAAAATCATAAAACTCATAAAAATAAAAAATTATTCTTACCAAGTGTTTCATCCCAATCCTCTCCTTCTGGGAGTAGGAGGTTCGGATCACCAGTGAAATCTATTCCAGAGTAGGGCCAATTCTCCATGACAATCAACTGTTGGTGGAGCCAATCAAAGAACTCCGGTCTCCAGGACATCTATTGGTTGCCCCCTGACCTTGGCATCAGTGCATCCCAACGGGCCATCTGTGGCTCCTGTGCTGGTGGTGTTTGGACTATCACTTCCTGTCGCTCAAAAATTTGTAGTCATTCCAGGAAGAATGATACCAGGATGGATCCATATCCAAACTGCTTCAGTTTCACCTTCTTGCATTTCTTCAATTGAAGTTTCATATTGATCATCACTACCTCTGCCAAGTTGTAGATGGTCGGTGTTAGACAAACTACTACAAGAAGAAGCTATGTTTTTGTCGCTTCATGCAGTGCTTGCGATCCCACAGCTTGCATGATGGTGTGTAGCACTAATTTTAGTGCCAAATTAGGGATAGTTTGGATATCCAATTCTGTATTTTCCTGATCCTTTTAATGCCCCTAGACATACCCTGTCGATCACTATCATCATGTTTTCCATGGGGGGCAGGGTGCCGGTTAGGACTGGTGTTTCCCCCCTCCGTGACAATCCTCCTATTATGAAATAAACATCTGAGACATCAATCTCGAGTTCTTGATCCTGAAGAATTAATTTCTCCTGATCCTCATCCCAGATATTGATCAAGTATTGTAGCAGCTCTGGTTGAGCTCTGAGGCACGATGTCATAAAGAAATTTTCATTCCATAGTCTCTGAGATCTTCCATTCATCTCTCATTATCCATGGCAAGATCGTCTTCTTCACTCTGTTCCCTTTCCTTCCACTCGATCACCATTTTAACACTTTACACCTACAAACATGTTGATATGGACATTATTAGCCAAATCAAAAGCTAAGATTTGTGAAATTTAGGCTTGCTTACTTGCATTGTAAGTTTTAAAAGGTCTGCGTGGTTGGTGCGACTTTTTTAGAAACAGTCGCGCCAATGGGCGCACCCCAGTTACAAATTAAAGGTTGCAGGTAATGAAAGAAGACTTCAAATGTGGGGAAGGATGTTAGCTCTTACCTGGAACTAACGGATTCAAGATTGATCTACCGGATTGCTCGCTATCGTCACCGCAAAATCACTGTGTAAAATGGGTAACTATTGCTCCACAAGAGGTAAAAGAGTAATTGTTTTTTACCATTTTTGGCATTTTATAACTTTTCAAAACCATAATTAGGTTTTAAGACATGTTTTGAACTCGTTAAATGGTTGTAAAACGATATCTACCCAGTATACGTTTACCCTTTTTTTGGGCTGGGATAGATTATTTACAAAAAATAAATACCTTAGCCTATCATGACTAAGAGGTTCTTTCAGGTATTGTTTTCTACCTTTTCAAATATGAGAGACTATTTACGAAAAGGGACATGCTAGATTTTTCTTTTCTGCTTCTTTTCAAAATCTCTAAACATGAAAAGATGTCAAGTTCTTCCTTTGTCAGACTCGTTAAACCTTGATGACATCGAACATCGTCACCATGACGTGCACCGAGTTCCTCCTTCCTAGGGCTCATTAAATGTAATAGGTTGGATTTTTCCGAAAGAAAAACTTACAGCACAAGCATATGCTATCCCCTTCAAGCTTGTTTTCAAAAATAATTGGGGTACTCGTCAAAAATGGTGGGGGAAAATTGAACCAGTATTTAGTTGTGTTGGCAGTGTGCTGATCTTGAACATGACACTTGTATGCATTCGTGTCGGGTTGGGGACATCTCATTCCATCATTTTTTTCCTCCATGGGTCTGGGTAATCTATATTGACCTCTCATCTGCTCTTTTCCACATCATCATGACCTCAGATCCCACTTGATGTCAAATACTGCCAAACTCATAGTCGTGTCGCTGATGTGTTCAAGAGAAGTTTTGCCTCTGCAGTTTTCAACCTCCCTTTGATTCCTTGTTAGTACTGATTCATTATCATTATGTTCCTCTATCTCGTTTAGATGAAGTGGGAAACATTATGGCCCTCCTTCAACTGGGTCACTTCCTGTCGACTTCAGCTCATTATCCAGGAAGTTGGTCTAGAGACTCCTTACTGGTACCTTGGAGCCTGCATGCCTCAATGGTAGGCTCTTCGCATTCAACTACGGGTCCACATCATTGGCCTTCGATCGAGTGATTTTATAGGTGTTTGATGCTAGATCACTGTTCACATTTCGTGGATTGTACCTGTTGTACCTTGAGAGCCATTTTCATTATTTTTGGTTTCTCTCGTGCCTGTTAATAGCTTTCATCATTGGCTAGTAATCAAGTGATTTTCTTACATGTTCGACTTCAGCTCACATATTCGCATGCTTGGATTTGTACTTATTCGGTTCGAGATGGAGAAGAAGACCCTAGGTTTTGTTTGATAAGATCCAGGCTGTGGTATATTACGGTTTATCATGACTTATTGCATGACTCTTTTGATTGGATGGCTGCGACCATACCTGAGTCTATTTTTTGATCCTTACTGCTGGAGGGCTGCATCCGTACCTTAGATCTCATTTTATATATTTAATCTATTGTGGATGGCTATGCCCATGCCACATGTTCATGTATCAGAGATATCAGTTGTATTTTTAATTGGAAGTCTTCTGACAGCGGTGTTTGGTTCAAACGTGTTCTCCTAAAACATTTCACCCCTTCCTCTCTCTCATACCTCAAGCTTTAGGGGGCATCCGTTACACAGCATTTTGTCACTATCCCTACAATCCCCATCCCAAACATTGGAGACTAATTTCTGTGACCAAAATAAAGTATCATGCCTTGCAAAGACCATCATTGCATCCCTTGCCATGAGTACAACATTCCTTCTGTTGACAACTTCCTGAACAGACCATCAAAAACACCTGTTTTTTCCTTGGCGCTAGTAGACCGTTATGCCCTCGTGTCGATCGGGAAATTAACACTGGGCCCCGCACCCATTGCCGCTTTGTACTAGTTAGGTACCCGCGCCAGCCTATTTATGGAATGTTTTTTAAAAATAGAGGCGAAGTTTCCATCATAAAAAAATTCGTCGGCAATTCATCTGGAGTGGTTCGACTGAATAACCACGGCCTTCCTCCTTTGGCCTCTTGTTTCCACCTTTTGGGGAAACATCCCAAGTGATAAGGCCTCCCTTCCACTATTGTAGGGATCCAAACCTCCTCCTCTCCCTGTATAAATACAATCATCTTTCGTTGATGTGCTGGTTGAACTGAACATATTGTAGCTGAAACGCTGAAGAGATTTATGTACATTTGATTAGAAAAGATAGAACTGAAGAGACCCTCATTGAGAGAACTTAGACTTGTGTCATCATCCCATCTGAATTCCCTGAAGATTCATCGAGATGCACTTCAACTGAAACCCGGGAAGGAGGTTGTGACATCAAGGCTCCGATTGTAACTCTTTCTTCTATTAATACATATACATGACTATTGTCTAGTTCCCATCTTGCGTTAATCTGTTTTATTTGATGCAATATTCTTAACCCTCCTTGACTGGTTAGTAATTATGAATGAGATCATTGTTTCGTATGTTGCTTTTGTTTGCTGATCTTTGTGCAAGTATCGAAGCATCATTGCAGAAGGACCATGACCCGCCGAGACATGAATCAAGAGGCCACCACCACGACAACCACGAAAACAATGTTGGACTCCAGGTAGGTTGATCGACCTCGTATTTTTCATTCATTAATTAGGAACCTTCACTTTAGCTTGTCCCTTTGTTACTAGACCCACTCTACAGCTAGAGGGATCTTCTCTGTTCACAGAGAGGATTTACCTACATAACACTTAGTAGGCTTACATAGTGTCGTGATGAGCTTGGCGATGTCAGTGTTACTGATCCTAAAGAAGATCTGGTATCTCTATCTCTCTTGGGCCTTCCCAATAGCTGGCATAGTAATCAAGATTTAGTAAATGGTAGATAAAAACTACCACAGTGGGAGCGGTTATGGTCCGACCTATGCGGGAAGAAATAAGGCGGAGCAAAAGAAATGTGACCTCATCAAAAGATGAGGAACAGGACTTTGCATTAGCCAGCAAAGGAAGGAAGCCTAAGGGGAATAATTCCCAAGGTGAGGCTAATTCCAACCTAGAGGGAAAGAATAAATACTTTTCCAAAATCAAGTGATTTCACTAACATGAATTTGGGCACTATGCCACAAAATGTCTACATAAGGCAAGCAAAAAGGAGCTTGTAGTAGCAGCAGTAGGTGAATCTCTAGCTTCACAGTTTTAGTTTTACTTTAATATCATCACATGCATGGAAAGCATAGTGATGTGAAGCATGTGGTATCTGGATAGTGGTGCCTCGTTCCACATGAAGGGGAAAACATATTTATTTGGTGACTTGGAGGAGAAAAATCTCCACATGAACATTGATTTTTGAGATGATGAAATGTATAGCACAACTGGTATCATTACAGTCACCTTTCAGATGGAGTTGGGATTCGCTCTTAGGCTAAAGGATGTGATATTTGTAACCATTGTAAAGAAGGATTTGGTTTCCTTCGTGGTGCTGGAAAAGCGTGGCTACGATGCGATATTCAGCAAAGGAAAGGCATTCCTAGCACACACAACCATGGGACAGGTGAAGTAGATTGGTGCTTGAGTCAAGAACTTGTATGAAATTTAGGTAGAAGATGCATGAAAAGCTTGAGGAGAAAGGAAGAGACAAGAAATATGGTGGTTGAGAGGGATCATGTTATACCTCTCAACATGCATCCTCAGAAGAAGCCTTCAGAAGTTGTGGAGAAACCACAAACAGAGAAGCAGAGAAGAGGTATACTGGAGACATATGATACAACATAGACCTCCAGTAGGGGGAAATTTCAAGCCAAGTGGGTAAAGGGAGAACGTGAATCCTTACCTCCAGTAGTAGGGGCAGGGTCCATTGAAGTATTCTCCTAATGGATGATTACCTTCATATAGGGGCCCACAATATTCAATGGTAGGAGGATCAGTGTTAGTCAGATACTTAAGTGTGCATAGCAGTGTTGACAGCAGAGCAGGAGGCTCAATAACAGAGACAAAAACAACACAATTTTCCCAGTAGACAGTTGCAAACGCAATTGATTCAACTATTTCTTTTCTTGGATTCTTTTAAGTTGCAGATGTAGCAGTAGAAACAATAATAATTAGAAGTGTTGGATAAAGTACATTTGACAAGTGTTACACTAAATTTTGTCACCATGACTATCGATGCATATCCTTCACCATCTAATAAAGTGTCTCAAGTGAATCCTCTATGAAGCTTGAAGTAAAAAAATACCAGGGACAAAAGAAATTTTGGGTTACACTACCTAAAAACCCCTTTTTGAGCACTACGTAGTTTTCCTGAACAAAACCCAAACATGCGTAGTTTCTTCTAGTGTAGACTGCAAAAATATGTGCAGTTTCTTTCACTATAAATTGCGTAGGTTTGTTCACGTAGGTAAAAATGAAAAAACAAGCTCTAGAATATTTGGTTGAGGAATATTATCAAATTTATAAATATTGAACCACTACATACATGTTCCTAATCCCTTGGTACATGGAGCTAAAATCCTCTTCTTCAGCATCATATCCCTTGAGAAGAGGAACTAGAAACCTCCTCATCCTTCCTATAAATTAAACACAGGACTAAAGGAATGAAGGACTTGGATTTGTAAATTCATGTTGTTGGTTTTGTGTCTAAAGAGCTTGTCATTAAGGGAAGGAAAGGAGAGCATTGGAAGAGTCTTGTGACATCAAGGCAACGAGGTTGTAAGCTTGTTTTACCTTTGAATTTAATACAAAGTAATTGTTCTTTCCTAATTGCATCTAATTTTGATGTTATTTGTGAGATTCCTTGATCACTCACATGGTTTATGACTCATTATTGATTCAATTATATGTTGTATGCTAAATTGGGGACTTCATTTACCTTTTCTTTCATATGCGATATTCTTTGATCCATTTGAATGTTTTTGTCTATGAAGATCTCTTTTGGAGCATCGTTAAGAATTTGTGGAAAGTATTTGGGAAGCCTCTAAGAAATTGAGGAAAAGATAGCTGTGGAAAGTGCTTAAAGTACTTCGACAATAACTTCATTAATAGGTAAGTGATGTTTCACATACTAAATGTTTCATGTTTTAGTTATAGGATAAGGAAAGGTAAAATTTCTTTTGATGTTTGTTTCTATTTTTCCTTAGGAATGTAGGGAGATCGCTCTTGTCCACAAGAGGGATTTATCTGCATCACAAATTGGCGACTCCATTAGGGAACGAGAGTTCTCCTTTGTATCCATTTGTGACCCTTGACACCTTTAGATGCTTTTAAGCATTGAAATTTATTGTTTGAGACCTTTTTTTCTCTTAATTTTCTCAGACTGCGCATTTTTCCTTTAGAAACAATGTGCAGATCTGTGTGTTAGCCTTTAGCAACAGTGCGCATGCGCAATGGATTATACTGATTTCTTATGCAACATTGTAATTTTTTTGAAAAATTTAAGGTTTCTCTGATTTAAGTCCAATTTTTTTATTTTTTATGATCCTATTAGCTTCTTTATAGGCTCATTAAGTATCTCTTAAGTTGATTGGTTGTTCTGAACTTCTTTTTTGATAAATTCTTAATTTGATTTCCTTTGGTCATTACTTATAGGTTTGTCTCAGTTTATTAACAATTTTTACATGATTTTTCTTTCTTTTTTGCAAAACAAATTCCCCCTCACTGTCATTACTTTTGACCGCCTTTGACTGTCATTAATTTTTCTATAGAAATTTCACCCAATTTCCTTTAATTACTCTTGATTAGTTCTTTAGATTACATTGGTGAATGAAAATAGTCTTATTGTTCTTTCGCACGTTTGGAATCATGTTGTATTTATTTTGAAGAATTATCTTGCACAGACTACATATGCATAGCCAGAATTCTCATTTTCATAATATGAACGAAAATTCTACATAAATTACATTTTCATAGTTTTCAAGAAAATTGCGCCTAGTTTACATTTCATTGTTTGGAATTTAGGGCTTTAAATTGCATTGGAATAGTTTGATTGAAGACCTACGGTAGGAAATTATTGTTTATTGCATCGTCATTTTATACAAAAATGTTTGAATTTACTTCCTTCCTTTAGATGGATCTTCATCAAAAAGAAAAGGTTACAAATTTCATGTTTGAATGCATTTGAATTTTTATTCAGGTCATAACACCATAATTTTCACCTCCATTTACCCATTGAGTATGACAGCTTAATAGCACATCGTTAATTAAAATCAATCTAGATTTTTTTACATTTTTAGGGCTCTTTCCACCAACCTAGATCAGATTATTTCTTTGGAATATGGAAGTGAGTAAAATTTCCAAAGAAATAAACAAACAATATAATTTTTGTGCTAGGGAGTAAATCTAGTTATTATAGTTTTTCTTTGGGAAGCTCTTCTTACACAAGAGTTAATCACAAGGTCATATCGGACCTGATGAAGTAATCGTACATGCTTCATTGGTAAAGATATAATATTTGCACGCATTACATGTACAAATTATACAAACAATATGTATACCAATGGATTCAAACTGATCATGCGATATGCTAAAGAAAGATATTGAATCCTACTACAAATCAATTGCGTTAAATAAACACGATCGCCAATCACAACAAGTAAAAGAAAGAAGCAAATCAATCCACAACATAGATATTTTCTCGGGGAAAGCTTGCTGCTCAAAACCCCTCTATATTATATTGTATACTCAACCAAGAAATCATGAAACAATTACAATTCACTCTTCTCACAAGAGTCTCTTCTAGTCTAATAATTGTCTCACACTAATCCAAACAAAACCGACCAACACTTAGCCAATTTCCTGCCTCTTCTTAGCCTGCCTTGCTTATGCAATTCATGTGGAATGAAATCCCTATTCTTTAGGAATTTCAGCCTTCCAAAATTGCGCAATACTCATGGGAAATCCTATGGGTGTGTAATTGCAACTGGGAAATTTGCTAATATTACAACTGATAGTTAACATCCCTTTAACCTCTGTCTCAATTGGGTCTTCATCAGAATTGACATGCATGCAACTATTAATAGTAAATCATAAGTTACTTCACAGATCACTACATGTGAATTAAATTTGATTTAATTCACTTGACCTCTCACTAGTGCAACAAACAGTTACAACTAGTTAAACTGATTTGAACTCAATTAATTGAGTTAACTCATTTCTCATGTATTAAAATAATGAAATAACTACAAATTGGACTAAGAAACAAATAGAATCACTCTGCATGCCTCACCAACCACCCTCAACTCGAATTCCATGAGCTAACTGAGTTTATCACAATCAGTTAACTATTACAAGTGGTTATGAGATAATATTACAATTTATTGTCCAATTTAATTAAGGGAAAATCAAATTACACACACATTTCTTGTTGACTTTTCAACAGTCCCTCTCAACAAGAAAGGGCTTATCAGCTACCCTGATCCTACCTTTATGGTATTCGAATTTTCTCTTGGTGAGCGCCTTCATCAGAATATCTGCATCCTGATCCTTCGTGGGAATGTATTGAAGTAACATAATGTATCTTTGTACACAATCTCTGAGACGATGGTATTTGATGTAAAAATGCTTGGACCTATCATGGAATACTGGATTAAATGATAGTTTTATACAACTCTGGCTATCACAATGTATCACCGTTAGATCCATCTGACAACCAAACAAACCAACAAGAATATTTCTCATCCAGGTGGCCTCAAATGCAGCCAGACTAGCTTCCATGTACTCTACTTCGATTGAACTAAGTGAAATTGATCTCTGCTTCTTGCTTTGCTAAGAAATTGTTGTCGATCCTATACTAAAGGTCCCTCTTGATGTGCTCTTCTTGTCTGATGGACTACCTCCCTAATCTACATCGGTGAAGCCTTGAAGCTTCTCTCCCTCTATCCATCTGTACCATAATCCATACTCTATAGTTCTCCTGAGATATCTCAAGACATGCTTCCCTGCCTTCCAAAAGATCTTGGTCAGCTTAACCATAGCTTGGCTAAGCTGGTTAACTTTGTATCAAATGTCTGGTTGTGTGTTCACCAAGTACATGAGTGAACTAACAAGCTGCCTGTAAACATTAGCGTCCACTACCTCTCCTGAAGTAGCATCCTCCTCCTTCCAGTTTCCTAGAAGAGGAGTCTCCATGGGTTTACAAATCTCCATGTGGAACTTACTCAAAATATCTTTGGCATACTTTCCTTGAGAAACAAAGAGATCCCCATCCCACTGCGATATCTCCAAACAAAGGAAATAGTGAAGGAGTCACATGTCCTTCATCTCAAACTCTTGCAAGATCCTCTTTGCAAGAATTTATGAGCTTATCATCACCTGTAAAAATAATATCCTCTACATAAAGTAAAATAATCAAAATCTTACCATCAACCACAATCTGGTATAGGTTCGCATCTGCTTCACTCTTTTTGAATCCCAACCCGGTGAAATAGTTGTCAATCCTAGGGTACCAAGCACAAGGTGCTCTCTTCAACCCATACAGTTCTCTCTTGAGTCTGCACACATCTGACTCTCTGTCAAAGGTCTCAAAACATTCTAGCTACTAAATGTACACTTCTTCCTCAATAAATCCATTCAGAAATGCAATCTTCACATCCATTTGATGTATATACCAACCCATATGCATTGAGAGTGCAAGGATAGATCTGATCAATGAGTACCATGCAACGGGTGAAAACGTCTCCTCATAATCAATCCCCTCAACTTGTGAGAATCCCTAGGCTAAAAATCTAGCCTTGTACTTTTTCACACTCCCATATGTTTCCTGCTTCACCTTATAGATCCATCTAGACACAACCACTGATTTTCCGACTGGTCTTGGGAAAACTTCCCATGCACTGTTCCCGATGATGGAGTCATACTCCCCAACCATGGCGTCAACCCAAGTTGGTTGTTGCACTACTTCCTCAAAAGAGGATGGTTATGTCACAGTACACTTGCTCATAAGAGCCATGTATCTAGTATAGCTATTTGGAGACTGTATGTCTGCGCAGTGATGTAGGTGCTCCTACATGTTCTGTCGCATCAAGTCTCAATGTGTTAGCTTTGGTGGTGCACCTCCTACCATGTCTGGTGGATGGCTCTGCATGAGTGGTTTCTTCCACTCCATGATCCTCCACATGTTGGTGCTCCACATCTTGAGGTTCATCCTTTGAAACCAAGAGTTCCTCATCTGCATGCAAATCAAGCTCCCTCTCAATGGAAAATCTCATGACTTTCTCCTCATCAAATTTTATATCTCGTCTGCGATTTGGAAAATACACCCGATAGTTGTGGGGAGTATCAACGTACCCTAAAAATATCCCAATCTCAGCTGTTGGTTCTAGCTTCTTCCTAGAATATTTGGTCACATGGAAATAGACAGATGAGCCAAAAATTTTAAAATATGAAACATCATGTTTCTTACCAGAAAAAGCCTCCTCTAGTGTACTCATGTGAAGTATCCGATGAGGACTACGGTTTTGCACAAATACCACCGTGTTGCATGCCTCTGCCCACAAATGTAACGATATGTCTTGTTCATGTAACATTGCTCATGTCACACCCACAATTTTTCTATTATTTCTTTCTACAACCCCATTCTGTTGTGTGGTATGAGGTGTAATCAACTCTCTCTGAAATCCTTCTTTGTTAAAAAAGTATTTGAATTCATTGTAGATGTACTCACCACCATTTGCACTCCTTAGAGCCTTCACATGCTTCCCTTTGTCTTTCTCAACCAGTGCTTTGAACTCACAAAATTTTGAGAACATCTTATATTTATTTTTCATGAAGTAGATCCAACACTTTCTAGAAAAATCATCAACTAAAATCACATAATACATGTTCTTTGTTGTAAAGTCTGTAGAGAATGGTCCACACACATCTGAGAGAACTCTCTCAAGGATTCTTGTTGCATGATTCTCCTTCTCGTGAAAAGTTGCCTTTGCATACTTCCCCATGGTACATCCCTTGCATGTGTCTAACTACGAAAGAGTACCCTTTGGAAGACCCGTAGAAATCTGTTGCATGACCTTCAAAGCACCATGGTGTATATGGCCCAATATCTTGTGCCATAACTCACCCTCATCTCGGCTCACCACTCTGTCTTCTTTACCCATCAATGTTGCTCAACCATCTACATCAGGTTTGTAGAGATTCTTGACATGAATCCCAATATTCATGGCTTTTCCTATGGCTTTGTGACGAAGGAATGATTTCCCTTCACTAAAATTCACATCATATCCTCTATCCTCCATCATAGCAACAAAAACTAAATTCTTTTTCAATCATGGTACATGCATGGCTTCTTTTAATAATAAGGGTTTAGATAATTGTCTCTCGGAAGTAACTATACCAATCCCAGTAGCACTATACCTCCCGGCATCACCCATTTCTATATGCATTTGGAGATCCTTCTCCTCCAAGATACTAAAAATTTCTTTGTCTCCCATCATGTGGAAATATGCACTACTATCCAAGTACCACACTGATCCCATTACACTAGACACCATGCATGCAATGAGTGAGAAGCCCAACTCAAATTGTGAGGCCAAAGCCTCACCCATTGAAGATCCTGAAGCCTTCTTGTTGTTCTTATTCTTCTGTGGACAATTAGTAGCATAATGTCCATGCTCATGACAATGAAAACATATCACTCTGGACATGTCACATTCCTTGCCTTCTTTGCCGATATCAGATTTGGAAAAGGATTTCTTTCCCTTCCCCTTCTTTTCCTTACCATCCAAGGAAAAAATTTCCTCATCATCTGCCTTAGATGAGGATCCATCCCTGGTATTCTTCCTGAATTCTTCTTGTACCAAATTTGACCAAAGTCGCTCCCAATCTGGTAGCTTCTCCCTCCCATTGAAAGAGTCTTGATAACTATGCTAACTCTTGGGAAGGCCTAGAAGTGCTAGGCTCACCAAGTCATCATCCGCTATAGTAATTATGACACTCCCAAGCTCATCTCGACATTGGATGAACTTGGTTAAATATTTCAGAATAGTGTTGCCTTTCTCCATTTTGATTTTCTTGAGCTTTTCCTTCAGTGCCAATTTTCTGTGGTGACTGCTGCTTTGAAGAAAATTTGTCAAAGACTTCCACATTTCATATGGAGTCACTTTTCCATGCAGACTCGAGACAATGTGATCTCGAACTCCCTCTAATAATATCCTCCTAGCCTTTGCAACCTTCTTTTGCCAAGCATCAAGAAGAGTGGCCTCTGTTGCTGCGGGCTTGGGAATATCATTATAAATGAATTATTTCGACTCGTTGTCCTCCAGAACTGCCTCCATTTTGTCTTTCCATGTAATATAATTAGAACTTCCCTCGAGTGCATATTCCAATATTAAGCCATTGAAACTTCGCACCAAAGAATATTTTTGCAAATTTGAATCTTGTTCAACACAAACTCAATTATTCTCCACTATAGTGATTTTCTGCGCTCTGATACCATGTATAAATTATACAAACAATATGTATACAAATGAATTCAATCTGATCATGTGATATGATAAAGCAAGATACTGAATCGTTCTACAAATAAATTTCGGAAAATAAACATGATCTTTAATCACAACAAGTAAAAGAAAGATGCAAATCAATCCACAACACAGATATTTTCCCGGGGAAAGATTACTGATCAAAACCCCTCTATCTTCTATTGTATATTCAACCAAGGAATCATTAAACAATCACAATGCATTTTTTTCACAGGAGTTTGTTGCACTCTGATAACTGTCTCACACTAATCCAGACAAAATCGACCAACACTTAGCCAATTTCCTGCCTCTGTTTAGCCTACATTTCTTGCGCAATTCATGTGGAATGAAATCCCTATTCTTTAGGAATTTCAGTCTTCCAAAACTGCGCAATGCTCATGGGTAATCCTATGGGTGTGTAATTGCAACTCAGCAATTTGCTAATACTGCAACTAATAGTTAACATCCCTTTAACCTCTATCTCAACTGGGTCTTCATCAGAACTGACATGCATGCAACTATCAATAGTAAATCATCAGTAACTTGACAGATCACTGCATGTGAATTAAATCTTATTTAATTCACTTGAACTCTCACTAGTGCAACAAACAGTTACAACTAGTTAAACTGATTTTAACTCAATTAATTGAGTTAACTGATTTCTCATGCATTAAACTAATTCACTAACTGCAACTTACACTAAAAAACAAATAGAACCACTTTGCATGCCTCACCAACCACCCTAAACTCGAATTCCATGAGATAAATGAGTTTATCACACTCAGTTACCTATTACAAGTGATTATGAGAAAATATTACAATTTATTGTCCAATTTAATTAAGGGAAAATTAAATTAGACACACATTTTTTGTTGAATTTTCAACATTGCAAACAATTTTGAAAGGTACTCGGGGTCACTTTTTAGTAAAACTCATATTTACCATGTCGAGGAGCTTTCAAGGGGATTGAGCTTAGTTACTTTGCCCTTGGATGTACGTCAGACCTACGACTGTCCCCCCATGTTGAATTTTTATAGTTGGTAACCTTAGTGACCATAATCTTAGGGATTTTTCTCGAGGTGACAGTAGAGGGAAGGTCTCTATTGTACCTGGAAAAAATGTATACTAGACTCACTTGGAAAATTTGGAGGGTAATATTCACTTGAGATGGCATATTGGACTCTGGAATTACTTGCACCAGATTGTTTCATTAATAAATTTGCCATGGTAACTAGTTCCATCCGCTTTATCTATATACTTTTGACCTTGATTTCTGCAGTGTTGGATTTCAGCACCAACTACTGATTTTGCTGTGAAAAGGTTGCTTGTGTGATTTGACTCATAGATTTTTTAGTGTTTATTATTTGTTTGTTTTTACATTTTATAGGCCTTAGGTGTGGATTGTGAATTGGATTGTTAATATTGTTAATTTTTTAACGAAAATTCACTAAAGTTGAATATAATGGAAAAATTTCTGGAATTTACCAACCAATGAACCCCTATTAATGAGAATCGTATTCCTTTTCCTTTCTTTGTAAATGTTGGTCCTCCTTATATTGCTACATTGTCATTACCTAGATTTATCATAGCTCTACGAGTATGATTTTTTTCATCTTCGTTGTCCTCAAATGCTCAAATTGTTCCACATTAACTGGATGCTTCACCTCTGTCAATTTCATCATCTCAACATCACCAAACTCATGTTTACACTTTACCTTTTTCACCCAACATGTCTTCCTCCATTTCTTCTTCTTCGCTTGGTGTAATCCTTAATGCTAGTAACCAGGTGGCCATGAAGTAGAAGAAAGGGGAAAATAAGAAGAAGCAACATAAGAAAGAAGTCAACCAATGAACCATGGCTGTAAATACTGGTAATGTTGAGGGACCCTCCAACATGCATTTTAAGCACAAATGGCCTTGCAAGCTTTGTAAGGGTGACCACTTCCTTATCAATTTTCCTAGTATTCCTAAGGTCCTGGAAGTATGGTCATAAAATTCTAATCAACTTATTGTTGATCCATCAACCGGTGATTGTCAGGTTCCTAGAAAAAGAGATAGAGTTAGGTTTCCTTGTAGGTTATGCAAAGGGATTCATCAAACTCACCTTTTCCCTCACATTGGTAAAACCTCAAAATTGTTGGAAAAACTTATTGTTTCTCAACAAAAAATTCCAACTACTTACCATAAAATTTCTCCCAACATGTCGTCCGTTGAAGAAATTATTGATCGAATTCGAAGTACAGTAAATCCCACTCTTTCATTGGAGAGTGGAACACATATCACTCAGGTTGATGAACCATTAGTTGATCAATTGGTTGAATCACTTTGACATTTGGTCGATCCCACTCTACCTATACAGAGTGAAATTCATATCGCTCGTGTTTTTTTTGTTACATCAGATTATTCTACACAAGGGGGAATTTAATCTATTTCCATCGAACCCCCTCCAAGTACTGAGGTCATTTCCTTTTATTTGAGTATACTAACAAAATCTCTTCTTCCTTCTTCCACACCTTTCCAAATCATTTTGAAGGCTTATGGAAGAATTTGTGTCACAAAAATGTAGATGAAGGTGCTTATGTTAGTATTTTATCCTCAATTTCTTGGAAATCTTTGGGTTCCCCTCTGCTTGTGCCTGTTACACAGAATCTGCTAACTTTTAACAGAATCATTAGTGAACTTTTAGGGATCCTTCCTAAGTTAACTATTACTCTAGAAGGTAAAACTATCTGTATCGATTTGATGGTAGTTCAAGGACCCTTGGATTTCAATTTTCGCCTTGGAAAAGCCTATATATATTCCATGAAATCTATCGTGTCAACACTCTTTTGAGTGATTTATTTCCCTTAGAATGTAAACATTGTGACTATTGACCAACTTTCGTTCATTGGTATTGATTCAACTACCAACCATCTGACATCCCTTAATGTTCCTTATATGGAAGTGGTATCTTTCCCACCACGAGTTAATTATGTGGTAGCCTATCCCATGCATTCAGTTACTAATGTTAGTGAGCCTCTCACTATTTTCTTGACTTCCTTTGAATTAGATAGGGTAATTGACATAGTGACCTCTATGGGGGTATTTAAATGTGATGTTATTATCCCTATTGGGTCCCTTAACATGTGTTCCTTCTAGATAAATGTTCTTCCATATGATGACGAACTATTGGAAGCCATGATTGAGATGTGTCCTTTCACATGTGTTCCTTCCAGTCGGAAACTATGATCACAAATCCTTATAAGGATGGTTCTATTACCGTGTCAACCTCGTTAAAAAATGGAACATATCCTTATGAGGATAGTTATTTTAGTGTGTCACCCTCGTTAAAAAATGAAACAGATCCTCCTCATGATGGTTCTTTTACTGTGTCAACCTCGTTAAAAAATGAAATAGGTTCCCACAAGGATAGTTCTTTTACTATGTCAACCTCATTAAAAAATGGAACAGATCCTTATGAGGATGGTTATTCTACTGTGTCAACCTCATTAAAAAATAAAATAGATCCTTATGAGGATGGTTCTTTTACGATATCAACCTCATTAGAAAATGAAACAAATCCTTATGAGGATGGTTCTTTTACTGTGTCAACCTTGTTAAAATATGAAACATGTTCCCACGAGGGTAGTTATTTTACTATGTCAACCTCATTAAAAATGAAACATATCCTTATGAGGATAGTTATTCTACTGTGTCAACCTCTTTACAAAATGAAACATATCCTTCTGAGGATAGTTATTTTATTGTGTCAACCTCATTAAAAATGGAATAGATTCCCATGATGATGCTTCTTTTAGTGTGTCAACCTCGTTAAAAAATTAATCAGGTCACTATGAGCATATTTATTTTCTTGCGTCAAGCTTGTTAAAAAATGAAACGAATTCTCCCCTAATCAAGTTGAGTCTTTCATCTGATCCTGTAAATGAACCTTCATTCCATCCATCTATTAGTAACCAATAGTCTACTTAGGTGAATGCAATGAAGCTTGGGGGGCATATGCCCTTGCAGGTTCTCTTTGGGGGGCATTGAAAATTATCTCAAGCAAAAATTTTATTTGTTTCAAGCTTGTGTAAAACTGAAACAAACCTATATCAAGAACAATTTGATCTAAGATTCAAGCTTGTGTAAAACTGAAACAAACCTATATCAAGAACAATTTGATCTAAGATTCAAGCTTGTGTAAAAATGAAACCACTCTCAAGCATAATTTTTCTCTATTTCTAGCTTATATAAAAATGAAACCTATCTCAAGTCCATTTTGGTTATTATTTTCAAGACTTGTTAAACTCCTGACAATCCCGAGCTTCTTTTTGATATCTTTCATGCTCATAAAACACATGAAAACGCCAAGTTATTTTCATCTTTTCTTGCTCGTAAATTAAATTGAAAGGCAGCCATATGAGTACACTTTTATCACTTTGTCGGACTCGTTAAAAATTACAAAAAAAATAAACCCTAGAGTTCTCTTTTAAGCCCTTTTCAGACTCTCTAAACAAGAAAATATTTTCGAGTACTTGACTATTCAAAATCAAAGAAATAAATGAAAAAACGTTTATTGAATATAAGTTTACCATTTTTATGGACTGAATTAGACTATTTAAAAAAAGGTATACATTTACTAATCATAATCAATAGAGTTCTCTCTTACATCATTTTATCCTTTTTCGGGTTTGAGGGACTAAATTTACGAAAAATAACATTATTGAGTTTCCTTACGTTTTTCTCCTAACTCCCTAAAACTGAAAAACATCGAGCTCCACTTTCTCTGTGCTCGTTAAAATCTTACATTGGAATACTACATGAGTTTTCTTTTCATGGGTTTTCAAACTCTTTAAATATAAAAAATACATCGAGTTACCCCTTCAATGGATTCATAAAATTTAAACAATGCAGGACTCATCAATCATCTTGAGATCGAACCACTCCTTCTTAGGGTTCATTAAAAATACTTTAAATAACTTGTCCAAAGGATGAGCTTATAGAACAAGCAAATGTTATCCTCCTCAAGCTTGACAAAAATAAATAGGTACTTTCCAGTAATGGTGGGAGAAAATTGGGAAAAAGCATTCATTTTTGTATTGTTAAAGGCAACATGTTTCTCTTGAACATGACAATTTGTTACATTTGTGTCGAGGTTGGGAAATCCATTTGTCTCATATTTAATCGAATCTCATTGAAATTCTTCATTTCGTTTTGGGTATTATCATTGAGTCAAGTGTTGCGAAGTCTAAGTTTCGTGTCATAAATATGTTCAAGAGAAGTTCAACCTCAGTCAAAATTACCTTGCAAATTATAAACTTCAATCACGTCGGCCATCCCTGCGTTAGCCCTGAATTACTTCAATTTGTTCTTCAAAACTTCCTATCGACTTCGACTCACTATCTAGGAAGTTGATCTAGAAACCCTCTTTAGTACCTTGCGACTCGCATTCCCTAATGGCAAGTTTCTCACCTTTGATGAAATTCTCCCATCATTAACCTTCGATCTAATGATTATATGAGTGTTCTAATTCAATACATTTAATCACACTTCATAGATTGTACTGAAGCACCTTGAGATCCATTGTCATTATCGATGGTTTGTCTTGCACCTGTTAACGGTTTACATCATTGACCTGTAATCAGGTGGTTTCTACCATGTTCAACTTTAAGACATATATTCACATGGTTAGATTCGTATTGTGGATCGTTAGAGATGGAGATCAAGACCCTAGATCTAGTTTCATCCATCCAGGCTATGTGTAGTTATTGAATATTCATGATTGTGAATATAGATTCATTGGTAGTTGCATCCATACTGTCTCTTCTGTTGACATGGATCTTAATATATATTTCCATATTGATTCTTTGAGATATTTTTACTATGTGTATTGGAATTCCTACCTCAGTGATTATTATATGAAAGAATGACATGGTAATCCTTGATTATTTGTTTTAGGTCCTCAACCAATTAATATCTAATATGAACCTTTGACATGATAAAGTTCTTAAGTTATCAAACATATTTTCTGGATTTGCACTTTACGGGGCAATATGTTACACTAAATTTGGTCACCATGACCATCGATTCAGATCCTTCGCCATGTGATGAATTGTCTCAATTGAATCCCATATGAAGCTTGAATTAAATAAATACCAGCGACAAAAGGAATTTTGGGTTACACTATTTAAAACACCCTTTTTGAGCATCTATACAATCTTCCAGAAAAAAAAACCATGCATGCATAGTTTCTTCCACTTTATTCTACTCAGATATGTGCATTTTCTTCCACTATAAACTGTGCAGGTATATTCACGTAGGTAAAAATAAAAAACAAACACTAGAAGCTTTGTTTGAGGAATCGTATCCAAATTAGAAACCTAAAAATACTACATACTTGCGCATAATACCTTGGTACATGGAACTAAACTCCTCCTCTTAAGAATCATATCCCTTGAGAAGAGGAACTAGAAACCTCCTCATCCTTCCTATAAATTGAGCATAGGACTAAAGGAATGAGGGATTTGGATTTGTAAATTCATGTTGTTGGTTTTGGGTCTAAAGAGCTTGTCATTAAGGGAAGGAAATGATAACATTGGAAGAGGCTTGTCACTTCAAGGCAACCAGGTTGTAATATTTTTCCCTTTGAATTTGATACAAAGTAATTGTTCTTTCCTAATTGCATCTATTTTTAATGTTATTTGTGAGATTCCTTTATCACTCGGATGGTTTATGACTATTTATTTATTCAATTATATGTTGTATGCTAAATTAGGGATTTCATTTACCTTTTATTTCATATGAAAGATGATTTAATCCCTTTGAATGTTTTTGTCTATGCAGATCTCTTTTGTAGCATCATGGAGAAGTTGTGGAAAGAATTTGGGAAGCATCGAAGGCATTGATGAAAAGATAGTTGTGGAAAGTGTTGAAAGGAATTATAAAATAACTTCGTTTATAGGTAAGTGATCCTTCACATACTACATGTTTCATGTTTTAGTTATAGGATAAGGAAAAATCGCAATTTTGTTGATGTTTATTTCTAGTTTTTCTTGGTAATCTAGGGAGATCTCTCTTGTCCACAAGAGTGATTTTTCCACATAAAAATAGGTGCTAGATGGAGGTAGTAGTGAATCCATTTATTGTTGAGAGGGGGTGTTGAAAATGCACCAAGAAAATCTAGTTTTGACTTTTCCTTGGTCAAACTATATTAAAATTTGAATTTGAATTTCAATAGAATACTTGGAGGTAGTTAACTGGCGTTACATGCCTTTTGTCACTCATTTAACTCAGTAAATTTGAGTTGGAGACACTCGAGTTCAGTTCTACATGATTTATTTCTAATTTGTAGCAATATAATTCATTTAAGTTGAGTTATTGCCAGTTAAAATAGTTCCAATTGTTGGAGAAACTAGTGGAGGGTCAAGTTTTGTAGTGTAACTTGATTCACACTCAGTGGTCATCGAGTTAACTCATGAATCAACCCAAAATAACTTATGAATGCAAATAATTCAAGTTACCCAGTTGAGACTAGATTTCGATGGTAGCATACTATCATTTGTAAACTAATTCAAGTTGTAAAGGTGGTGCATGCAATCAGAGAATTGTCCTATGGTAATTGTGAAATATCTTGGTGAGAAATTCCTAAAAATAGGGGCAATTTACCAATGGAATAACACAAGGAAATAGTAGCTTGTAGGCTCAAAAATTTGGAAAATTATTGGCCAAGGTTGGTAAATCTGGAAGAGGACAGAAGATACAGGTGCAGGTTCGGCTGAAGCCTAAGAAGAGTATATTGTATTCATCCATATTCTTTGATTAATGTAATAAATATAGGAAGGGGTTTTGAGAAATTCCTTTCCCCTCGATAATTCTCTGAGTATGTGTGTTTAATATTGATGCATGTTAATGATTTAGGTTGTCGATAGTGAATTTTCTTCCACAGATTAGTATAGTAGCTTCTAGTCTTGTGATTTAGAAAATTTCATGAGAAGTTTAGAATCTACACATTAATTTCTACAAAAAAATTGCTATAAAACCTATGAAAATTTTGATTAGAGCTAATTGATTAACTCCTTCCTCCTTAAAACACCTTGCCACCTTACTTGTATGCAATATATTTGCGAGCTTGGACTTCCCATAAGCTGTGAAGTATTTGAAGCCTAATTTGTCATTTAGTTTCTCTAGGAAAATACCCTCTATATATGTTTCTCTATAAGCTTCAAATGAAACATTGATGATTCTTCCCTCAATTCCAGTCTTTTTAGAAGCCATATTAACCTTATCAAGAATAATATTTGTCAATAACAAGTTCCCTAAACAATTGGTTACAAATTGAAGCTCTATGTCATCCTTTGAAAATTCAAAGGAGCATGTAATATTTCCTACATTGTTAATGAGAATATTCATGTTAGTGTCAGTCTAGTCATACTGCCATCAGTGACCAAAACTGCTCTTTTGCATTTTCATATTAGGAGTCTCATACCGAATAAATTTCACCATTCCGCTAGGTCATGGATTCATTGATGGTAGTAAATTTTTATCAGTTTTCCCTCATGATGTACTTGCTAATTATCCTCTCTACGGTCTTCAGTCATTATTCACTTTCATTCTTAAAAACATGTCATTAGTTCATAGGATGGGTCTCATTAGTTTCTAGGGTCTCACCATGGTCAAATTAATGATTCAAATGTCAATAAATGTCAGCAAGGTCATGAGGAAGTCAATAAACTCAAAGTCACAGCACCTAGAAGATAAAAGATATATTCTATTCAATTTGATGTAATTTTCACCTCAAAACCATGTTTTGTGGTGAAAACATGATATTTTGCCTTTATTATTATTCATCATATGTAATAAGTCACAATTCAGAAAGTCGCCATCTCCACAAAGTCATCTCCCTACCTTCAGAGAATTTTTCCATAGCATGATCAACATCAAATCACCTTCCAAGTAGATCCATCCAAAAGAGCTCGGAAAGAGCTTTCCAACGGTATATTACACTCTTAAAACTGACTTCTGGATTGAAATTTATGCTTAAGTGAAGTAAAATTTCCTATATCTTCAAAAAAACCCTATTTCTCATTTTTCCCTTAAAACTTTATGTTTAAAGTTTTAATATTTTCCTTATAAAAATCCCTTTTCCCCTCTCCGATTGAAAAATCGCATTATAAAAGTCTTTTAAACATATAAATCATATATGCGATTAAATATAACCACTTCCCCATCATTACCCCTAAACTTTATAATAAATTTTATACATATAAACTCCCCACCGTTCCAACCACGTCCCCCCCATACCTTTAAATTTATATTAAAGTTAAATACCCCTGATCCAAATTGCTCTGATTGACCAATCACATCACCCCTCCGCCGATCGCAGCCCCTCCTCCATCGCAATCGCAACGTTTGTAAATTGCACTCTGATTGGCCCATGCCATAACTTCCGATGTGATTGCCCGATTGTATATCTCCCGATGGACTCCGCCCGATTACAGTCTAGCCGTCGATCTGCCCATCCGATCGAACGGCCTAGACTCGATCGGCGCCTCCAAAAAAAATCCCGCCGATTGCAACCCTCGATTACCCCTCCGACCGTCGATCTTGCCATTTGATCCGATGGCTCACAACTGATTGGAACATTCTCATCGGCACTTCCTAAAGCCCTTCCCCGATTACAAACTCCTGACCATTCCACATCCGTCGATCTCCCCACTCCATCTGATGGCCCACAGGTATCGCGCCCCAATCGCATCGGCCTTACTATATATGTTATACCCTGATCCTCCCGATCCTGATTGCGATTGGCACTTGCGATCGGCACTTGCGATTGGCACTTGCGAATGGCACCAACACAATGTATATTTTCAATTGTTTTATTATATGATTGTATTCCCCTTCCCACCCCTTCCGATTCCGATTGCAATGTGGGTCTCGCCTCCTTTCCTCCACTCCTATCTATTTAAAAATTAATTTTTCCCTTCACAAAGCATATAATTTCATTTCAGTTTTGCTTTGAACAACATTTTATTTAAAAAGTCACTTTTCTCCAAACTAATAAAGAAAAGCAAAGTGACAGTCAGCTGGCCGAGAGCTAAATAAAACAAATATTTTCTATAGCAGCAAAGAAATAGGATCGGATGGCCTATTTTTCCTTCAGTGCATTTTCAAGAGATCAAAAGTATCACTGTCCCTTATTTTCAGGGGCAGATTGTTGTTTTTCTTTCTATGATTGCATTTTAGTTCTTCAACTGTTAGAACAACTCCCTTTTTCTGTGGATCTGTGTTCCCGCATTTTAGCTTATTTATTATAATTGTAAATCTTTGGTCTGAGGGTTCTATAATTTAGCAGTAGGGGAATAGTGTGGAAGAACATTTTGTGCTCCATTGTACAGTTTGATAGGGATTAATAATAGATGCAACTATGATTTGTGGGATCCATGTGGTATGAAAATTAGCATTTGTTTCTCTCCTTTGTTTCATATGAAAATTGTTATGTTTGATCTCTCATCCATAAAAAAATTTCTTTTGAATGCTTTCAAGACAGAAAGGTAGGATCCATTTTCATGCCCTGCCTTGGGAAAACTTTCATATTTTGTGCTTTTCTCTTCTGTTTGAAAAGGATCCATTTAATTTGTGCCCTTTTCAGCTCCTCACCATTCTTTCTATCCCATCCTTATTTAACTTTAATTTCTAACTTTCCTGCCTATATTGCCCCATGAAATACCCTGTGTCCTGATTTAATCCCCAGTTTAAATTGTCTCATTTTAATCCCAAACATCCCTGAAATTCATTCATTTCATTTTATTAAATATTTTTCCCATCCTTTTATCTAGCCTAATATCATATCATTATTGTTTTTCGTTGAATATCTATCTTTACAGAGAGAGCCCTCTCTTGTCCTTGTAGGGCTAGCTACAAGGCTGAGCGTGGTTTAGTTGTTACCCTGTTTTTCCCTTTTCAGCCTGGGGTCCAATTCGGGTGCTAACATCTCTGGCAACTCCATTGGGGAAATATTATTTCACAGCTAAACATTATTAAGAGCATTTTCAGAAGGGAAAATAACTACAACCACTTATTCCAGTCATATGTTTCTGATAAAAGAGCATAAAGGTCAGATCAGGCCAGTAAAATGTTTTCTTCTAAATGATTTTCAGAGTCTGTTAGACTGAAAATAATTTTGTACAGTAGAATATTTACACACACTGGCTTCAAGAAGATACACCAGGGCTAATCCAGATCCAAATCCTCCCCTTGTATTTGAAAATATGAATCTTATCCCAAGAATTGTCAGGAGACAAGAAGGATCATTAAGTCCCAAACCTGTCTTCAGATCCTATACTTGGCCCAGTGAGTGGTTTTTTGTAGAAGATATTTCCTTTGATGAGAATTTTGAGCTTTCTTTGTTTAGAAATAGGTCTGAAACTGAAATTGATGATACAGTTTTAGATCCTGACTTCCTTGTAGATATTGAATTCCAAAGAGAAAATTCCTCCATTGATTATTACATTTTGAATTCCCCTCAGTCCATCATTGTAACTAATATTCCTGAGCCTTTAGAATCATCAGGAACATCATTTCCTCCTCCTGATTCATCAAAATTCCCATCAGTCAATTCCCAGTTGTCATCCCCTCCATCAACACCTCCCTTAAATCCTACAAATCCTGTTGTAAATCCTCCTAGAGCCATGGCTGCCCGGTATGCGCCCCTTGTTTTACCCCAGGTTCTCAATGATATGCCTGCTGACTATCAGAGTAAAATTCCCATCTTTGATGCCACTCAAAGCATCACAGCCCAACAGCACATTGAAAAAATGAAATAATTTTTTTTATCTACATGAGGTAGAAGCAGAGAATGTAACTACCAGGTTGTTTGTTCAAAGTTTTGGAGGAGAAGTTAGAAATTGGTTTAGAGCCTTACCAACAGGCTCAATTCGCACTTTGCAGGAGTTTCACACACATTTTTTAGACCGGTGGGAGGTAAAAAAGAACCCACTCCAAAATTTTTCTGAATACGAGAATATTAAAAAAAATGTGGGTGAAACTATCCAAGACTATGGTTTGAGGTTCAATGCTATATATAATGCTATCCCAGCTAACCTGAAGCCTCCTATAGGACTAGCATTACTAAAATTTTCGGATGGTTTTGATGTCGACATGGCATATCAGCTGCGTGAAAGAGACCCATATTCACTTGAAGACATGCAGAAGATAGCAGTAAGCGTTGAAGCTAATCTTCTAGCTAAAAGAGCACGAACCAGAGTTGAGAAAAGAGTCACCATAAAAGAGGAGGCCTCTCCTTCAGAAAGAAAAATGGACACTCTGATCAGAACAGTGGAAAAAATGGTTGACAGGTTAACCATTGCAGATAGACCTGAGCCTCAAATAAGAAATCCGAATTTCAGAGGACAGCAGCTGCAATTCGAAATCAAACAGAGAGAAAAAAGAACACAGGACCAAGCTGTGCCACCATAGCAGTAGATTAAAACTCCATTGCAGTAGAACTACGTGCAAGGGACAGATTCAGATGACGATGATCTTGTGATTGAGGCTAATCACTTTTTCACAGCTGATGGTGCACCAATTTTCCTCACAGAAGACGAAGAATACACAGTGGCAACTCTAGATGTTCAAAAGGATGAAAATTTCATTTTGGCCAATGATGCAGCATTGGAAAATAAATCCGATGATTACTAGCAAAGATAAGCCAGTAAATCATCCCATTAATGTTGTCCACACAGATTTAGAGTCTTTTGTCTTGTATTATTATGGTGGTTTAAATGATGAGAATGTTCAGTTGGTACAAGTAGATGAAATACCTGAGGTTTCAGAGAATTTTAGAGAAGTCCTCAAATAGGAAAAAGAGAAAGTAGTAAGCACTTCTGAGCCTCCTGCCTGCCAACAACAAAAGGACAGTAAACAGCCAGAAATCAGCCAAGGTAAAGAAGAGAAAGAAACAAAATTTCAGCATCTTCAAGAAGAAGAAGAAGGCCCATAGAGCATGGATTTTGATGGAGTTGTTGGTAAGGATGGAGCTGGTATTGGAATATGGATTAGGAGCACTATTTTCCAACCTGAAAAGGTTCCCAGCAATGTTAGAGTTTGTGCTTATAATTATCTTTTGATTGCTTAAACAATGAAGCAGAATATGAGGCTTTGGTTGCAGGTCTCAAAATTTTGAAGAAGTTGAATGCAAAGAGGATTTTTGTGTATGGTGACTCTGAGCTGATAATCAAACAGGTGAAAGGAGAATACCAAGATAAAAATCTGAGATTGAGGGCATACAGAAATGTAGTCTTGGACATTTTGAAGACATTCCCTGAGTATACTTTGACAGCAGTGCCCAGGATGCAGAACCTTATTGTTGATTCACTTGCCACTACTGCAAGCAACTTGAAGATTCCGATGAAATCCAACAATAAGTTTGAGATCTATGTCAAACATAGGCCTATTGTTCTAGACAACTTAAGGTATTTGCAAGTATTTTGGGATGATAATGAGATTAATGCATTTTTGCAGGGTGATGGAAAATTTAAAGACACTCCAATAGAAGGTGAGTATGAGGTTGATGACCAGGAGTTATAAGCAAACCAGATGGACATATTGCAGCTAAAGGATAATGTGATTCCTAGAGGTCTCATACCTCTAGAGGAGCTTTTTGATCAGGATTATGTCGCAAAGAAACCAAGCTTGGTGCCCACGGAGAAAGGAATTGAAGATGTGAATCTTGGAACACTTGATCAGCCCAAGTTCATGAAATTGTCAAAGGCATTGTCCCCTGAGGTATGTTGGTCGCTTTAATTGTTTTAACAATTCAAGCTCCACATAAATTGTCAACCCGAGGAAGTCTGTTTATTCCAAAGACAATCACGCACTGGATATGCTCAATTCCAAAAGCAAAAATAATGTTGTAGTAAAAATCCACACAGTTATTAATCATACAAATCTAATTATTCACACCCTGTTTAATCAAATTTGAAGTTACTTATGTTATAGTAGAAGTAATTCCTCTATTGCAGTTTTTAAGAATCCAAATAAAAGGAAATCATTTTGCAGGAAAGGAAACCAATCAACCATAACAAGGAACAGGACCCTATTCCTTTAAATAGGAACTTCAGCACCTGCTGCCTGACACTAATTACTCTGTAGAAAAGATATACTCAGGAGAACAGGACCCTATTCCCATGAACAGGAACCTTCAGCACCTGTCTCCTGTTTCTAATCACACTGCAGGGAAAAGAAAGGCAATCAATGGGAACAGGACCCTATTCCTTTGTACAGGAATCTTCAGCACCTGCTCCCCAACATCAATCATACATTCAAACAAGTAACAGAAATAGATCCCTTAACTTCTTAAGATTGAATGTACTAAACACATGCAGCGTTAAAGGAAACAGAATGCTCAATAAACTACAGAACTTTGTAACTGGTGTTTCAGCAAACAGAATTAAAGTAAAGTGCGAATATCATAAGGAAATATAACAAACTACAGGAATAGTCGGGCGAATCTTGTGAGGAAGGCGGGCCCTTTCCTTCTCACAAGATTCCCCAGAAAAGGAATTAAATTGAAGCACTCAAAAGGAACTTTTATTCATCTGTCAAAATAAATGATACATTACAAATGGAGTCTAGCTCCTGTCCTCTCAAACACAATGTTCTCCTGTAGTTTTCGAACTCCCTTCTAATGATGATGTCTCCTCTTTTTAAAGAGGAGACATCTCTTACAATTACATTAGAGAAAATCTACGTTTATCCCAAATCTGTTCTTCTTTCTTAAAATAGGGCTATTCTGTTCTTCCATAAAAAGATATTGTTACAACAGATACAAAAAGAGTACTATCTTCATAATAATCCATGTAACCACTTCCTTGCTCGTCTCATGTTGTTGCCATTGTTCCAAAAAATACTCTTCCAAAATCGCAAATTACGAGTAGTGACGGAATTTTCGTGCCTGCTGACTGTTTCAGCAACGGAGTCGACTGTTTCAGCAACGGAGTCGACTATTTCAGCAACGAAGTTTGACTGTTTCAGCAACGGCCGATTGTTCCAGCACAGCACATAATTTATCTGCGATCTTTTAGACTTATGTTAGCAACAATCTACTTCGATTAATGATGAAATATAAGAGTAATATGGAATTATATGTAAACATATTAAACATATAGTAAAGAAGAGGATTTTATATACCTTTGGATAAAGTGAATGAAAATGATGATGGAATCCTTTTTAAACATGGTTATAAAGGTAAGGTGGTGTCAAAATATATAGTAAAAATGATACATAGTGAGGTCCTAACATCCCCCCCAGCTGAAAGGGTTGCATGTCCTCAGGCAACTCCTAGTCAGAGTCAGAGTCTGAGTACTGACTCTGTGCATGCAAGTTGCTCAAGCAGTAGCTGGAGAAGGTGGATTTTGTCGGAGCTCGGAATCCTTGATTGTTCTGCAATTGCTGCCATGCTACAGCCTCATCCCTATCAGCCAATTGGTAGTGACACTGGTATTTTTCTGTAGGCATCCATAGAATTGGAAAATGAAAATGGTAACCAATCCAGTTTTCTCCACAATGCCGAATACATCTGATGTAATTAGGTACCCTGGAAAGTGCAGCTTGAAGATTATCAGGGCTGAAAGGGTGATACTCTTGTCTTTCCTTGCATGACTGTTGCCAAAACATAGTGTTGGCATTTAATGCAGCAGTATCCTTTACTCTGATTAGCTGTAGACACTTTAAAAGTGTTGAAGCCTGCAGTTGTTGTATGTACCTATGCATTCCTGGCTTCTGCAAGAATCGGTGATATTGTGCTACAAACATGGTCGGATTTTAAGGTTCCGGTCTAATCCAAAGGAGCCGATTCTCCTCATTATGCCTACTTGCAATAAACGCAGTTTGCCAGGTGAGCTGATTGGCCAGGAATGAAACGAATGCCCTAATTTGTACATCACCTACGATTGGAGTGAGATTGAATTTTCTATTCTCAGGCATGGCCTCGTTATAAAGATAAAGTTCACACAACAAATGTTGGTCACTTTCAGGGGCCTCAGCAAAAGTCTTAACAAATTGTTCCGCAGTAAGAAATTCATGAGGTTTGCCATCCTTTATTGCCTTCAATTGAAAATAAACCAAATGTTCAGAGAGGAAGAGAGAATAATTCAAGGAGGGTTTTCGGGTAGCCATCAATTTTTTCACTAATGAAAACATCAAAACCAACTTTTCCTTTGATTCCTTGACTTCTTTCTTGGAATTCCTGAGCTGTTGCAATGTCTGTTCCCAAATATCCCAGTTGGCATACATGTGATTCTGCCAGGCCAACTTATGCTGCTGCAATATTTTATCTTGATCTACAGCATATTGTTTCTTCTAGTTGTTCATAAGTTCTAATTGTTTCCATGGCAGGGTCTATTTCCCAGCGTTATAAGTACTAGGTTGGGGCATTGTCTGAGTGGCTGAGCTGACCAACACAGGGCAAGATATCTGTGGTTGGGGCATTGTCTGAGTGGCTGAGCTGACCAACACAGGGCTGGATATCTGTGGTTTAGTTTCTTTTTCGAGACTTTTTGAGGGCCCTACTGGTTCTTGTGTGGCAGTAGGGCGTTCTTCTTTAATTGCAGCTGATGTAGATGCCTCAGATACCTGAATTTTGACTACTTTGTATCCTGCCTGTTGGTAAATGTTACCACACTCATGGCACATGTATTCTGTGCATGGATCCTTATTTTGTGTTGATGTTGTGTGTGCCAGCATATAGACATTCAATTCTCTATCAAAGGCTTCTCGTGCCATGATCAATTCTTTCTTATAGGCCTCTAGTTCTGACTTCAAAAACTCATTTTCCTCCAATAAAGATGCCATAGTGTGTGAACCCTGTGTGCTGGTTGATTCTGCTGGAGTTGTCTGCTGATCCACAACTGTAGCTGGTTCTTGTGGAGCAGCTACAGCTGGTTTCCCTGTATTATCATGCTTGGTGTATGATTCTTGTACCACAGTGGCTGGTTCTTGTGTTTCAGCCTCTGGGTAAGTGACTGGTTCTTGTGTGGCAGTCACTGTTTGAGCAATAAACGATGTCATGTTATCCCAGGGCACTGGTTCTTGTGTGACAGTGCCACCGGACGAGACGGGTTGGGGAATTTGGAATGGTGGTGAGGATTGAAGTTTTAACAGGATAGTGGCGGGGTCAGGGGAAATGGGAGTAACTCCTGTTTCAACAGTCATTTTCATTTTCCTTTTTGGTAGGAAAGCAAAGAAGTCAGTGTCTTTCCTTTTCTTTGTAGGAGAAGATTCTTTTCTAGGGGAAGGGATTTCGGAAGAAGTGAAAATTTGGGATGTGGCCCTTGTTTGTCGTTTTGAGACAGAGACTGTTGGGGTTCGTCTCTTTCTTTTATGAGTAGGTGGAGATGGGGGTGTTGGAGAGTCATTGCTAGGGATAGGAATAGTGGGTAGGGGTGACTCTACTAAGTGGGACGAACTTGGGGGTAGGTCAACTAGTTCTGAGGATGGAATTACTGGGGGGTCTGGGATATCGTCCAGTTGCCTCTCATAGGAACTCTCAGGAGTTTCTTGGGAACTTCTGGCTTGTTGGGGAATTTCGGCTTGCTGGGGAATGAGGAGTGGATTATTCAGAGGGGGGTTTTGCTCAGCAAAACCCCTCTGAATTAATAATTGACATAAACGATGATGGGTAAGGGATAACAATGGGAATTTAACCCGTCTGCAATAATATGACATGTTTTTGATACAACCAAGAAGATAATAGGGAATATTGACTAATCGAACATGCCTCAAATGATTCATTAAAACGAAGTCGTGTTGATAGACTACCTGGTAACGCCCTTCGCATGTCAAATAGTTCTTGATGAATTCAGCTACTGTTGGCCATGGTTGAGGTAATGAATGCAGACTTATACCGCGGCCTTTAAGTTCAACCAGTTCATCTGGAAGAAGAAAATCTTGCTGTGCATTTAAAATAACCTGTTTCCTACTGAACCAGCGAGCCCCTATAACCGGCAAACCTGAAACTTGTGTTATATCTTACTCTGTGACTGAAATTCGAACCCCTTGAACCACTGAATAATTCCCCTGAAGATTCTGTGCGAACTCTAAAACTTGCTGCTGATCAAATTCTCCCAACTTTTCGAAGTATGTTTTCCAACCTGCTTGTTGAAAAATTTGGTAGGCCTCCGGGAACAATTCGAGAAGAGTTATCGAACCAGGCTCATGTCTGATAGCCGACCCTCCCATAGCTACTAGCTTGAGTCACATGCAGAGGCGGAGAGAACAAAAACACAAGCTTTGGTCAAGCTAATTGTTGCAACAGAGGATATGGAGTCTTAATGATGGCGGAAATAATAGATATGAAAAGTGACGGAGGATTGGATGGTTTAGAATGATGATTCAGTTTTTCGAAATTCCCCCCCTTACGTATGGTGCAATGATGTTTAAGTGTGCGGAGATTGCAATCATTATGAGCAAGATCTTCTCTTTAAAATATTATTTAACTGCATTACATAAAAACCATATACCTTATATTTTTACCTTTGCTTTTAAAATTCGAAGTATAGAGTGCTTCATAATGGCTTGATATTAATGGAAGAATCTGTAGATTTCTCTGAAATGTAGAACAGATGCATATCAGGATCTGCTCAATACTGAATAATATTCACCCAAAGGATCTGGAGAGTAAAAGTGGAGAACTGAAAAGCTTGTATAGCAGAGGAAAGAAATGATGTTTTAATGATGAAAAGATAAATGACAGGTTGCTGAAACTGGTGTTTCAGCAACGGAAAAATGAATGACATGTTGCTGAAACTGGTGTTTCAGCAAAGGGGAAAATCAGGAAAATGGGATATAATGACTTGGGTTTAAAACAAGTGGGGGAAGTATTTGCTGAGGGATAATTTCAACAGTAGGGAACAGGAAATACTAGCTGAAGGGTGATATTTCAGGAATGGTAGAAGTGGGAAAAATGGAAAAAGGGAAGTAATGTAGAAATGGGATAAAAGGGATATTGCTAGGAAATGGGTTAAAATGAAGGGAACAAGCTTCTGTGATTGAAGCTTCATATCTTCTTGTGATGAATCTGTCCTCCTTAATAAGATTTTCCAGAATCTGCAAAATTCAATTGTAATATGCCAACCCATGACAGGGATTATTAGTTTTAAATCTAATCTAATACTAAAAATACAGTGCAGAAAATTAAATGTTGTGAGGAGCAGAAGACTCCCCTAGAAAAAGATAATGTGTATCAGTCATGCAAGTAGTCTTGAAATCCTCTTTAGAAACAGGGCGCTGGTACAAACGAAGCCTATGACCATTGACTAGTAGAGGTGTTTTAGAATCATCAATTGTTAGAAGTCTTACTGTTCCATTAGGAAAAACAGCATCTACTTCATATGGTCCAAGCCAACGTGTACGTAGCTTACCCTGAAAATTTTCAAACCGAGAGTCATACAATAAGGCCCAATTACCTTTTTGGAACTTCTCGTGTTTGATAATTTTATCATGCCACTTCATTCTTTGTTGTTGAATCATGGTTGTTTTATGAATGGCATCTAATCTTTTTTCATCCAATTCAAGAAGCTGCTGCAACCTAGCTGTCTGCACATCAGTCAAATCAAGATTAACAACTAAAGCAGTTCTTAGAGTTTTAATTTCAAATTCCACAGGAAAAACAACATTTTTACCATAAACCAATTCATAGGGAGAAAAACCTGTAGTGTTTCTCCAAGTAGTTTTGTAAGCCCATAATGCTTCAGGGAGCCTTTGAGACCAATCCTTCCGGTTGTCCTTCACTGTTTTAGTTAGAATGGCTTCTAATACTTTATTTGTACTTTCCACCTGCCCATTGGCCTGGGGGTGGTATGGTGTAGTCATTCTATGATGAATATGATATTTCTGAAGGGTAGACTTAAAACCATGAGAATTGAATGGAGGTCCTCCATATGTAACTAGCTCTCTAGGAATTCCAAATCTAGTGAAGATTTCTTCAAATAAGAAAGCTAGGATAGCCTCTTCATTGGCTCTAATAAGTGCTTTGGCCTCCACCCATTTAGTCATATAGTCTGTAGAGACTAATATATAAGTTCTTTGATTGGATGGAGGATTAATGGGTCCTATGAAATCCAAGGCCCATCTTTCAAATGGTTTAGAAACTACCTGGGGGTTTAATGTCATTTGATCTCTATGATTGGGTTGACCCATTCTCTGGTAGCTGTCACAAGCCCTCACATATTTCTTTGCATCCTTAAATAATGAGGGCCAATAGTAACCCATCCTCAAAATTATGTGTGTTGTTCTTTTATCAGCAAAATGCCCTCCACAAGGGCCATCATGACAAGCTTTCGGTATGTCATACACTTCATCTTCCCTAATGCATCTTCGGATTTCCTGATCAAGCCCTGTGTAGAAAAGACACCCACTTATCCAGCTATACCTGGCACTTTGTTGAAAAATTCTTCTCTTTTCTCTGTATGATAGGTGTGATGGTAATTTTCCTGCAACCAAATAATTAGCAATATCTGCATACCATGGAGAGTGAGCAGAAACTGCAAACAAATACTCATTAGGAAAAAATCATCTACTGGAATATTATTATCAGTTTTTAACCGTGAAAGGAAATCAGCCACCACATTTTCTTTACCAGGCCGATCTACAATTGTGATATCAAATTCCTGTAGTAATAATAGCCATCTGGTAACTCTAGCATTTGTAATAGATTTTTTCATTAAATACTTAATAGCCGAGTGATCAGTGTGGACAAAAGTATAATAACCAGTGATATAATGTCGAAATTTGTTAATGACATAAATTACTGCAAGAAACTCCTTTTCGGTAACTGTATAATTAAGCTCAGCAGGGGTCATATTCTTACTAATAAAGTAGATAGCATAAGGAAGATGATTCTCCTCTTGTCCCAAGACAGATCCAATTGCAGTGTCTGAAGCATCAGAAGATATATGAAAAGGGAGGGCCCAATCAGGTCCCCTCAAAATAGGAGCAGTAGATAACTGATGCTTGAGTTCTACAAAGGCTTTCTGACAAGAATTAGTCCACTTAAATTCAACATTTTTCATAAGAAACACAAATAATGGAGAAGCTATCTTAGAAAAATCTTTAATAAATCTTCTGTAGTATCCAGCATGTCCTAGAAAACTTCTCACATCGGTTTGTGTTTTAGGAACAGGAAGATTCTGAATGACCAATATTTTAGATGGGTCTACCTGAATACCTTGAGATGAAATAAAATGTCCAAGCACTACTCCTTCACTCATCATCATATGACATTTTTCAGTACTTAGGGAGAGGTGAGCTTGTATACATCGTTTAAGTACCTTCTCAAAATTTTGTAATGCATCTTCAAAAGACACACCATAAGGAGTAAAATCATCCATAAATATTTCCATAGAGTCATTCAGCATATCAGAAAAGATTCCTATAACAGCCCTCTGAAAATTTGTTGGTGCATTACATAGCCCAAATGGAAGAACTCTATAAGCAAAAGTTCCCCAAGGGCTAGTGAAAGTGGTCTTGTCCTGGTCTTGGGGTGCAATTCTAATCTGATTATACCCACTAAATCCATCTAGAAAAGAAAAGAATTTCTTCCCTACCAGACTATCCAACACCTGATCAATGAAAGGTAAAGGAAAGTGATCCTTTTGAGTGGCTTTGTTCAAGGCTCTTTAATCAACACATACTCTCCATTTCCCATTTTTCTTAGGGACAATTACCAATGGGGAAACCCATTCACTGTCAGATATGGGGTATATAAATCCTGCATTAAGCAATTTATGAAGTTCTTCTTTAACAATTTCTCGTAAATTAGGGTTCATTCGTCTTTGGGGTTGACAGACTGGTCGACATCCCTCTTTAATGTAAATTCGGTGAGTACATAGTTCAGAAGAGATCCCTTTCATATCTGTGTAATCCCATGCAAATGCTTCCTTATTTTCATGCAATAACTTCATTAACTGCTGTGTTTCAGCAACTATTAGATCAGGATTTATGTTTAATGTCTTGCTAGGTTCAATTTCAACTGTTATACTTTTAGATGAGATGGTGGTTAATGTCTGAGATAAGTCTTCAGATTCAATCTTTTCTTGGGTATCTGTTTCAAAAATTGCAGTCAATTGATTGTGTGTTTCAGCAATTACAGAGGAAGGTTCACAAATAAAATTATTAATTATTTCATCCTTTGTATTGTCTTTAAGAGTTAAGGCTTGTCCAATAGTTAGAATGGGCTGAACAGCATTATCATCATAATCCATCCACATAGAATCTTCATTATTAATTATGGGTGTAGCATGAGGATAAAGAGTAAGTTGTTTGGTTTCATAGCCATTAGAAATTTTCATTGAACCAGATCTGCAACTGATAAAGGCATCAGCTGTGGCCAGCCATGGCCTCCCCAGAATTAAAGGATGTCCCCCCCAACTTTGTTTTAGTCTGCAATACAACAAAATCAGCTGGGTAATTCCAGGATTCAACTGAGATAAGTAGATCTTCAACAACTCCTTCAGGTTTAATTGTAGAACGGTTAGCCAACTCTAGAATGGTAGGTGTATCTCTGATTGTGTTATTCAGCTGTAACAACTGTGAAGTTTCAAGAGTCATTATGTTTATTGCAGCACCTAAATCTACCAGAACTTGAGGAATCATTGTTTTACCAATTTGAACTATCACGGTAGGATGGCCGGGGTCACCATATTTCACAGGAGGGGTTTTTCCGGACATTAATGCAGATAAATCACCCATCACATGTACTGTAAGGGGATATTTAGTTTTCCTACCAGGTTTCTTAACACAAATATCCCTTATTGTTCTGGCATAAATTGGTACATCTCTTAATGCCTGTAAAAGTGGAATTTTAACATACAAATTTTGTAGTTCCCCTAAAAGATTAAAAGCAGGTGTTTCAGGCGTTCTAGTTAAAACCAAACACTCGGGGAATGGTGGTTCTGTTATTTCAATACTCTTGTTAGAGGGTGGTTGTGCTTTCTTATGTTTCTCAGTTTCCTCTTTATCAGAATCAGAAGAAGTTATGTCATCAATAATAGGCTCTACTATTTTCCCAGATCTTAAATGAATATCATTACATTGAATAGTAGGAAATATAGACTCATTCTGAATATCAATGACTTGCACAACTTTATTATTGGGGTTAGGATTTGGTTGCGCAGGTAGCTGGGGTCTCATTTGTTTATTTGGCGGAGCATTTGATGGCAGAGGAAGTGGTTGTTGAAATTGAGGAAATTGATTTGGATACGGGAGTTGTTGGCTTCTCCAATTTGAATTCCAAGGGTTAAAAGAAGATGGCTGTTGTGGGGGCCAAGGAGTCCACATTGTAGGATCAACAAAGGGAGGGTTTGATTGTTGCATGGGTGGGAAATTCATTTGATTAAAGGGTGGGTATTGCATTTGATTAAAGGGAGGGTAATTTGTTTGACTGAAAGCAGAATAATTATTCCAACAATTAAATGGCATACTAGAGTTCATACCTTGTCCTTTTGGTTGCCATTGTCTTCTTTGAGTTTAGCAATTAAACTGCTTTAGATTCTTCTTTCGTTGGCTGTAATGCTTCCTTTATTCCTGGTAGAGATGGAAATTGCTGTGTTTCATGATCTTTCTCACAAAGGGTGCAGATTGGTATTTTTTCCAATGGGCACTCCCTTAGTGGATGTTTGTCTCTGCACTTCGGGCAAAAGACAACCAGAGTTGCTTCTGCTTCAGCCTACTTCTTCTTAACCTGAAAAGTGTCAATTTGTGAAGCAAAGGAACTTAACATCTCAGTTTTAAATTCTTCAAGTAAATTACCTATTTCCGCTCTTGTTGCTCCCCCACTGGCTGATTTCTACACTCTTGAATAGGTGGGATCTCTATTACTTACTCTGTTCCTTGCAGCTCCCCTTGAACACCTCTTACAAAGTTCAACAATATCATCATATGATTCTTTAGATATATCTCCCTTGCCAAGCATGTTTAACATGTCTAAACAATCATCCCTTAATCCTCTAAGTAATATTGTTTTACGAATTTCCTTACTTATATTCGGATGATCAGATCTCTGTATATTGTACTGCAGCCTTTCTACATAGTCCTCCAAATTCTCGTCCGGCTTTTGTGCCATATTGAATAGTTCGTCCTTCTTTTCTCTCGTCCGAAAGTAATCTTGACATTTAAGCATAAATTTTTGTTTCATCTGTTCCCATGTTGTGATTACCTGACTCCCAAGGCTCATGAACCATCTTAAAGCATTTCCTTTTAATGTTGCTGTAAACAGTTTCAAATTTTGAGCATTAGTAACATAATCATAACTTCTGCATAATATATCAAATTCAAAAAGAAATTCATCTGAATCTTCAGAAGATAAACCATGGAAGTTAGGTAAAGATGACATTGGAATGTTCTTCATAGGAGTTGTTCCTCTAGGGAGATCACTAATAGGAAATCCCAAGATAGAGAGAGAATTTTCATCCTTTCCTTCTCCTTCAGGATATACATGTCCTCCACCAAAGAAGTCTTCATTGTTTCCTTCCATTGGCTATTCTCCTACTGCACTTGCTCGATCGTCAAGATCTTCTACTGGCTCCTCAATGTTTTCCACTGGTCGTCCAATACTCTCTATTATTTCCTCAACGTGCTCTGCTGATTTGCTAGCACTTTCTTCTGACTCTCCAGTACTGACTGCTGGTTCCTTAATCACCGGCTCCTCTATGTTTTCAGGGCCCACAAATTCCTCTGTTTTGTAATCTGATTGAGGGGAGTGCTGAAGTTTTGGTCTTCGAGAACTTAATCTCTGTGATGATTCAGCCTTTGATACAATCTCGTCAATGAAAGTCTTTCTTCCTCCCATTCCTTTGCCTTTGCCACCTGTGGGGTTAGTTTTCTTCTAGGTTTCGCGTCCTCTCATACAATCTGCACATCTAGAAAGAAAATATTAATTCTTTTGAAATCTATAATTGCCTTCCCCGCCAACGGCGCCAAAATGTTGGTCACTTTAATTGTTTTAACAATTCAAGCTCCACATAAATTGTCAACCCGAGGAAGTCTGTTTATTCCAAAGACAATCACGCACTGGATATGCTCAATTCCAAAAGCAAAAATAATGTTGTAGTAAAAAGCCACACAATTATTAATCATACAAATCTAATTATTCACACCCTGTTTAATCAAAGCTGAAGTTACTTATGTTATAGTAGAAGTAATTCCTCTATTGCAGTTTTTAAGAATCCAAATAAAAGGAAATAATTTTGCAGGAAAGGAAACCAATCAACCATAACAGGGAACAGGACCCTATTCCTTTAAATAGGAACTTCAGCACCTGCTGCCTGACACTAATTACTTTGTAGAAAAGATATACTCAAGAGAACAGGACCCTATTCCCATGAACAGGAACCTTCAGCACATGTCTCTTGTTTCTAATCACACTGCAGGGAAAAGAAAGGCAATCAATGGGAACAGGACCCTATTCCTTTGTACAGGAATCTTCAGCACCTGCTCCCCAAGATCAATCATACATTCAAACAAGTAACAGAAATAGATCCCTTAACTTCTTAAGATTGAATGTACTAAACACATGCATCGTTAAAGGAAACAGAATGCTCAATAAACTACAGAACTGTGTAACTGGTGTTTCAGCAAACAGAATTAAAGTAAAGTGTGAATATCATAAAGAAATCTAACAAACTACAGGAACAGTCGGGCGAATCTTGTGAGGAAGGCGGGCCCTTTCCTTCTCACAAGATTCCCCAGAAAAGGAATTAAATTGAAGCGCTCAAAAGGAACTTTTATTCATCTGTCAAAAGAAATGATACATTACAAATGGAGTCTAGCTCCTATCCTCTCAAACACAATGTTCTCCTGTAGTTTTCAAACTCCCTTCTAATGATGATGTCTCCTCTTTTTAAAGAGGAGACATCTCTTACAATTACATTAGAGCAAATCTACGTTTCTCCCAAATCTGTTCTTCTTTCTTAAAACGGGGCTATTCGTTCTTCCATAAGATGTTGTTATAACATATACAAAAAGAGTACTATCTTGAGAATAATCCATGTAACCACTTCTTGTTGGTCTCTCATGTTGTTGCCATTGTTCCAAAAATACTTTTCCCGGAATCGTAAATTACGAGTGACGGCGAAATTTGCGTGCTGTGACTATTCCAACAGCGAAGATTGACTGTTTTCGACAGCGGATTATTTGACAACGAAGTTTGATTGTTTCGACAACGGCCGATTGTTCCATCACAAAACATAATTTATCTGCGATCTTTCGAGACTTATGTTATAGCAATCTACCTTCGATTAATGATGAAATATAAGAGTAATATGGAATTATATGTAAACGAATTAAATATATAGTAAAGAAGAGGATTTTATATACCTTTGGATAAAGTGAATGAAAATGATGATGGAATCCTTTTTAAACATGGTTATAAAGGTAAGGTGGTGTCAAAATATATAGTAAAAATGGTACATAGTGAGGTCCTAACAAGGTAAAGAAGAAATATGTGAAGTTGCTTTCTAAATTTTCTGGTGTGTTTGCATGGGATTACTCATATTTGAAGGTGTATGATAAGAACATAATCCAACATACTATTCCTATCAAGCCAGATCAAAATCCATTCAGACAGAAGCTGAGAAGAATCAATCCGAAGCTGCTGCCATCAATTGAAAAGGAGGTAAACAGGTTTTACAAATTAGGTATCATAGTTCCCATTAGATTTTCTGACTGGATTTCAAATTTGGTCCCAGTGCGTAAGAGGACTGGAGAAATAATATTGTGTATAGATTTTCGGAATTTGAATAAGGCTTCCTTAAAGGATAATTATCCACTTCCGAAAATGGACCATATTCTGCAGAGAGTAGTTGGAGCATCCAGGATGTCACTACTTGATGGCTACTCAGGGTGCAACCAGATCTTGGTGCATGAGAAGTACCAAGATAAAACTGCCTTCACAACGCCCTGGGGAACCTTCCAGTATGCTAAGATGCCCTTTGGACTGAAGAACGCTGGAGCTAATTTTCATCACGCCATGGACATTTCTTTTGAAAATGAGAAAGATGCTTTTCTTGTTGTTTATTTGGATGATTTGACAGTGTTTTCAGGATCATATGAGGAGAATTTGCACCATTTGAGAGTGGTTTTTCAGCGTTGCAGAAAATTTGGGATTTCGCTCAATCCCAAGAAGAGTCTCTTTGCCATGGATGAAGGCAATTTGCTGGGGCATATCATCTCTAAGGATGGTATTTGCATTGATCTAGCTAGAGTGGAGGCAATTCAGCTCATAGATCTTCCACGAAATAAGAAAGAGATTCGGGCCTTTAATGGTAAGATGAATTTTTTGTGTAGATTTATACCTAATCTAGTTGAACATCTAAGAGAAATGACCAATATGTTGAAAAAAGACAACACTTTTAAATGGAGTGAAGAATCTATCTAGTCATTCAATTTGGTAAAGTTTTCTTTGTCTAATGCCCCAGTTTTGAACAGTCCCAACTATACTTAGGATTTTATCATTTTTTCGTTTGCATCTAAGCATACTATGGGTGCTGTTTTAATGCAAAAGAGAGATGAAGTAGAAAATCCAATTTCCTTTTTCAGTAGGACTATTAGAGATGTTGCTTTAAGGTATAATATTATTGAAAAACAGGCATTGGCACTTATCAAGGCATTGAAAGACTTTAGGGTTTATATTCTGCATTCACATACTATAGCATATGTCCTTAACGCAACAGTGAAGGATGTGTTGACGCAAACAGATCCAGAAGGTCAAAGAGGCAAATGGATAGTAGCTATGTTGGAGTATGATCTGGAGATCAAGCCCACGAAGTTAATTAAAGGCCAAGGCTTGGAAAAATTGATGGCCCAATCAAATCTGCGTGCTTTAGATATAAACCTCATTACAGCAATATCGGAGGATGAAGATGAAAGTTTTCCTGTCCCTATTTCAGATATTTTTCTGCAATCCCCTTGGTATTCAGATATTGTTTATGTCCTTCAGCATCTGTCACCTCCGACAGGCATGTCTAAGAGTAAATGTAGATCTCTGAAGCTTAAATCTGCAAAATATTGTATTTTAAACAATGCTCTATATTGGAAGGATCCAGGAGGCGTTCTGCTCAACTATTTGGTTGAAGAAGAAGCTCAAAAGGTAATGCACGATTTCCATAAAGGTGACTGTGGTGGTCACTTGTTTTGGAAGACTACAGCCAACAAGGTATTGAGATCTGGGTATTACTGGCCCACATTATTTTTTGATTTATATAAAATGGTGATGAATTGTCATGAATGCCAAATTTTCCAAGGAAAGAAGAAATTGCTTCTGCTTCCTTTGAAACCAATTTCAGTGAACGCGCCCTTTCAGCAGTGGGGGCTCGATTTCATAGGAGAAATTCATCCCACGTCCTCAGCACAACACCGATGGATATTGACAGGGACAGATTACTTCACGAAATGGATCGAGGCCATCCCTGCTAGGCAAGCAACAGACACGGTAATTATTCAATTCCTTCAATCGAATATATTATCTCGTTTTGGCTTCCCATGTAAAATTGTGACAGATAACACAGTGGCATTCCGATCAAAGAAAATGGTCGATTTCTGTGACAAGTACAACATCGTGCTGGGCCATTCAACAGCATATTATCCACAAGGCAACGGCCTGGCAGATTCATTGAACAAATCGCTGATGAATATAATTAAGAAAATTCTGGAGGCAAACAAAAGAAATTGGCATCAAAAGCTCATCAATGCAATGTGGGCGGACATAGTTAGCAATAAAAAATCAATAGTTATGTCACCTTTTGAATTGGTTTATGGATCTGATGCTGTCTTTCATACTTCTCTTACAGTTCCAGTTATGAGATTGTTACAAGAAGTTGGTAGCGAAGATGGTGACAACCAGCGAAGGATCAACCAAATGATCCACCTTCAACAAACAAGAGAATAAGTGTTACAGAAAGCGATTCAGTTGCAGGACAAGATTAAAAAGATCTATGACAGGAAGACTAAAGCAGAGAAGTTTCAGCTGGATGATGTAGTGTTAAAATGGGATGCAATAAATGAAGACAAGGGGAAGCACGGTAAGTTTGACAACCTTTGGAAAGGGCCATACAGAATTACAGCTTACAGGGGACAGAATGCCTTCTTGCTTTCATAAATGGATGGCCAGGATTGTCCTGGAGGAGCACTAAATGGTAGGCTATTGAACCACTACCATGGTTGAATACAATGGATCAGGATCTATATCATCATCATTGTATATACCATGTTATTTTTTATTAGAGTTCAAGTACACAGTCATTCAAGTTTGGGGCCTGAGGTGAAGGCTATAAAACTTGGAAGACATGTGTATGGTTTGGTTTTATTTCAGTTCTTCAGTCTTAGTCTTGAGTTAGAGTCAGTTTGCATTTTTGTCAGTTTTCAGCATTTTTGACTCTATGCCCAATGGATAAGGCTACTTGGTCTATGGTGTTCTTAGCACCTCCAAGGAGCTACCATCCCCATTGGAGCCAATGTTAGTGTCAGTCTATTCATACTGCCATCAGTGATCAAAAATGCTCTTTTTCATTCTCATATTAGGAGTCTCATACCGAATAAATTTCACCATTCCGCTAGGTCATGGATTCATTGATGGTAGTAAATTTTTATCAATTTTCCCTCATGAGGTACTTGCTAATTCTTCTCTCTATGGTCTTCAGTCATTATTCACTTTCATTCTTAAAAACATGTCATTAGTTCATAGGATGGGTCTCATTAGTTTCTAGGGTCTCACCATGGTCAAATTAATGAGTCAAATGCCAATAAATGTCAGCAAGGTCATGAGGAAGTCAATAAACTCAAAGTCATAGCACCTAGAAGATAAAATATATATTCTATTCAATTTGATGTAATTTTCACCTCAAAACCATGTTTTGTGGTGAAAACATGATATTTTTCCTTTATTATTATTCATCATATGTAATAAGTCACAATTCAGAAAGTCGCCATCTCCACAAAGTCATCTCCCTACCTTCAGAGAAGTTTTCCATAGCATGATCAACATCAAATCACCTTCCAAGTAGATCCATCAGAAAGAGCTCGGAAAGAGCTTTCCAACGGTATATTACACTCCTAAACTGACTTCTGGATTGAAATTTATGCTTAAGTGAAGTAAAATTCCCTATATCTTCAAATAACCCCTATTTCCCATTTTTCCCTTAAAACTTTATGTTTCAAGTTTTAATATTTTCCTTATAAAAATCCCTTTTCCCCTCTCCGATTGCAAAATCACATTATAAAAGTCTTTTAAACATATAAATCATATATGCAATTAAATATAACCACTTCCCCATCATTACCCCTAAACTTTATAATAAATTTTATACATATAAACTCCCCACCGTTCCAACCACTTCCCCCCCATACCTTTAACTTTATATTAAAGTTAAATACCCCCGATCCAAATCGCTCCGATTGACCAATCACATCACCCCTCCACCGATCGCAGCCCCTCCTACATCGCAATCACAACGTTTGTAAAGTGCACTCCGATTGGCCCATGCCATAACTTCTGATGCGATTGCCCGATTGTATATCTCCCGATGGACTCCGCCCAATTATAGTTTGGCAATCGATCTTCCCATCCAATCGGACGGCCCAGACTCGATCAACGCCTCGAAAAACAATCCCGCCAATTGCAACCCTTGATTCCCCCTCCGACCGTCGATCTTTCCATTTGATCCGACGGCTCACAGCCGATCGGAGCATTCTCATCAGCACTTCCTAAAGCCCTTCCCTGATTACAAACTCTCGACCATTCCACAACTGTCGATCACCTCACTCCATCCGACGGCCCACAGCTATCGCGCCCCAATCGCATTGGCATTATTTTATACGTTATACACCGATCCTCCCAATCCCGATTGCGATTGGCACTTGTGATTGGCACTTGCGATTGGCACCAGCGCAATGTATATTTTCAAATGTTTTATTATATGATTGTATTCCCCTTCCCACCCCTTCTGATTCTGATTGTGATGCAGGTCCTGCCTCCTTTCCTCCGCTCCTATCTATTTAAAAATTAATTTTCCTTCACAAAGCATATAATTTCATTTAAGTTTTGTTTTGAACAACATTTTATTTAAAAATTCACTTTTCTCCAAACTAATAAAGGAAAGCAAAGCAACAGTCAGTTGGCCGAGAGCTAAATAAAACAAAGATTTTCTATAGTAGCAAAGAAATATGATTGGATGGCCCATTTTTCCTTCAGTGCATTTTCAAGAGATCAAAAGTATCGTTGTCCCTTATTTTCAGGGGCAGATTGTTGTTTTTCTTTCTATGATTGCATTTCAGTTCTTCAGTTGTTAGAATAGCTCCCTTTTTCTATGGATCTATGTTCCCACATTTCAGCTTATTTATTGTAATTGTAAATCATTGGTCTGAGGGTTCTGTAATTCAGCAGTAGGGGAATAGTGTGGAAGAACATTTTGCGCTCAATTATACAGTTTGATAGGGATTAATAAGAGATGCAGCTCTGATTTGTGGGATCCATGTGGTATGAAAATTAGCATTTTTTTCTCTCCTTTGTTTCATATGTAAATTGTTATGTTTCATTTCTCATCCATAAAACATTTCCTTTTGAATGATTTCAAGACAGAAAGGTAGGATCCATTTTCATGCCCTGCCTTGGGAAAAAATTCATATTTTGTGCTTTCCTCTTCTGTTTGAAAAGGATTCATTTCATTTGTGCCCTTTTCAGCTCCTCACGAGTCTTTCCATCCCATCCTTATTTAACTTTAATTTCTAACTTTCCTGCCTATCTTGCCCCATGAAATACCCTATGTCCTGATTTAATCCCCAGTTTAAATTGTCTCATTTTAATCCCACACATCCCTGAAATTCATTCATTTCATTTTATTAAATCTTTTTCCCATATTTTTACCTAGCCTAATATCAGATCATTATTGTGTTTCATTGAATATCTATCTTTACAGAGAGAGCCCTCTCCTGTCCTTGTAGGACTAGCTACAAGGCTGAGCATGGTTTAGTTGTTACCCTATTTTGCCCTTTTCAGCCTGGGGTCCAATTCAGGATCTAACACTTCAAACGACCAATCCGATGTCACATTTGAGGTTTATATCCTTCTCTTGGAACATTATGAGGAAATTTCTAAACACCCAGATGGACTATGCAATATTTATCAATAGATGGAACATCAACAAGCATTAAAACCCTAATATTTCACTCTTTTCCTCTAGCTTGGCGGTAAGCGCTCCACTTGATATTTGCATTGATAATTAGTTTTTTTAGTTAAGATTTCTCTATGGGTGATTGATTTGTAGATGTGACCCTTGGAATTTGGAATTCGTCATATTATCTTTACAAAGAACACCAAAAAATTTGATAATTGTCACTTTCTCATATCTCCTTAGCATTTCTTGTCTCTATATTGGGGGTTTATCCCACATTGGCTAAATGAAGATGTATTTCTGGTGTATATACACCAATGGTTGCAACGATTGTTGACACGTTGTGCAAATACAATGACCCTAGTAGACTTCGGCATTGAAAAGACTTGGAGATTAGGCAATGAGACCAATTTTTTTTTTAATAAAATTAAATGAACCCTACATATTAGTCCATCAGTCGAAGAGCATTAAAATGCTTATAAAATAAAATAAAAAATTTCCCCGAGCTATAATTTAAAAAGAAAAAATTATAAATAATTTTATAGGTAATAATAACTTATTTAAATACAATGAAATCATAAAACATTAAAGGAAATAAGTAAATTAGGATAAAATTTAGTTTACATTATCCAATTATTGTGTGCTTTTATCTTTTGGAATTCTCTATCGAGGTAAGTCATGATATTAAAATTAAATTATTGTTATTTTATTATTAATAAATATTTTCTCTCTCTCTCTCTCTCTCTCTCTCTCTCTCTCTCTCTCTCTCTCTCTCTCTCTCTATATATATATATATATATATATATATATATATATATATATATATATAATCTTTTTTTTTTGGTATTTTAGACTAATCCTAAACCCACGGGTTTCAAACCGACGACCTTGTAGTTGGAGTGTCTTAATAGTGCACCCCATCACAGACTTCTCTATACCACATGGGCCAACTAATTTTGTTTATTCAAATACAAAAACATTAATAAATAAAACAAATAATAATAAGGAGTTACTATGTGGTGATAAAGGGAAAAAAAAGATTTAAAAAATCGCAAGGAAAAGGGGGTTTTTTTGCATGAGGTGATGTAGTGTAAAAAAGTACGAGAAAAAAATAAAAGGGTATAATGGAGAAAATTATTGCATAGGTCTCTATGAAAGAGATGTAATGTAAACATAAATTTTTTAACTCTTCCAAATTAAAATAATAATAATTAAAAATAAAAATTAATAATTCAAGGCCTTTTCACAAGCCATAGTTTTTCCCATGGTATTATTGTGATGAATCCAATTTAAAGTCATGAGGAAATCCATTATAGAATAAAAGAGGGAGGCTCGAAGAATATTAGAAAAAAGGTTAAATAAACGATCAATAATTAAGATGGATCTAGGCTAGTTAAATAAAAACATGGATAGAAAATTACTACAAAAAGGAAAGACATTATATGGGTAACAAAGGAGAAACTAATATAACGAGCACATGGGTGATGATTAATATTATAAATTATGAGAAAGTTGTTGGGTTTTTTATTTCAATACATGAGCGCATTGATGGAGCTTGTGATTTAAGTGAGGAAGCTTCATCTCAGAAAGGCTAGGAAAAGATATCTTGGCATTGAAAAGTTAGTGTAGGAAAGAAGAAATGCAAAAGAGGGAAACATTTTAAGGAACCATTTTTCATATATTAAAAGAGTCTTTAATTTAATTTGGGTTCAATATGAAATTCTTTGTAACATATCATCATTTAGAAATAATTAATTATGTGAGATAATCTTCATTATGTTTTATAAAAAATAGTATATTAACCCTGCAAATCGTGAATATAAAAATAAAAAGAACACATTGACTTGGTAACACATAGCTATACATAGTCATACTCAATTATTGTTAGAATTGTATATATATATGCACTTTTAGCTCTTTGATAACTTCCTTTACATAGAATTTTCTTTGATAAGATTTAGTACATAAAGATTATATTTTCTTAATGGAGTTTATATTTACAAGTATAAATATTATCTAGTTGCTTAATGCAGTTTATATTGGCAAGTCTAAATATTATATTTTTATTGATTAAATGGCATAATTTTTTTCATTAGTTTTTTTTTACTATAGAAATTTGCAACTATGCAGGTTTTATACTCGCATGACATCATAGGTGAACCAAAGTCTATTCCTAAATCATACTTTATTTTCAATCTAATAGACAATAGATATTTTATATTCCAATGATTGGTTATAATAGAGAGGTTACTAGAATTTGGCTAACTAATCTTAAATAATAAATTATATTATTTAATATTTTTTCCTTTACCTTTTACCTTAAGATACATGATTATACTAGGTTATTGAAAGTATTTTAAGTATGCACTTTAATCCATTTGCTAGGTTTCAATGCATGTAGACTATCTTTTCGTAGTGGAATTAATCAACAAACGTTAATATTATATTTTCATTGAGTAAATGATATAATATTCCCTAATTTCAATGATATTTTTTTTTAAAATAAATATTTATAATAGAAAGAGTACTAAAATTTAACTAGACTTAAATAATATATTATGATATTTATTTTTGTTCTTAAATATTTTCAATATTTTGCACATTCAATTCCAAACACTAAAGCACTAAAATGTTCAAATATAACTCTCCAACATCTCTCTGAATTATGTTAAAAACACTATTATTTTACTTTACTTATCATTTATTAATTTATAATTTTTTTGATATTTTTCTAATATAAATGTTCAAGAACTCCACTGTAATGTGGATGGTGAAGATAATGATGAATACCACTATGATGAGACACATATGGATGATGACTGCAAAGTGAGATGTAAATAGCTTATTATAGTCGCTACTAATGAATTTGGTGAAGTTGAAATTGTTAATGAGCACATGCATACTTAGATATCCAACCACAAGGTCGATGAACATTATGTTGATGGCATGTATGGTTTATTTTTTGAAACATTGATTGATCACAACAATATGGAGAGTGCCATGTTGGATGAATAATTGAAGGTTAAAGTTGCCACTATAACAACAATTTATGAAGAAGTTAGAACTACTCATGAAGTAGTGTGTGATCTAGCAACATCCGAAGACCAAGAAGAGGATAAAGTGATTTAAATTTTTTTGATGAGAATATCCACTGAGTGTATAATAGTGGAAAATAATCTCAATGAAGTTGAAGAGGCAAAGAAGGAAGAGGAAGAGGAGAGTACTCTCACTATAAAGCATAATGAAGATATTTTTAACATTGTTTTTTAATATAAGTGTTCAAAATAGCATGGGAGTGGAATTTGAAAACATATTTTTTGATAAGTTTGATGTAGATTTGAAGCTCATTTAAGAATGGATTGAGAAGAAAATTGAACAAATTGATGATAGTTTTAAAACATCACTTGGAATAAAATAATTAAATGAAATGGTGAATGAGAAAAAGGAGAGTGATTATGATTTTACATGTAAGCCTAATGATGATTTTGAGTGTGAAGATTACAAGAAAAAATAAAAATTACGTGATGATGAAAGTGAAGTGATATACATGGAAATTTGAGGAGAAGAAGAAGCAAATGTTGAAAAATATTTCAATTTTGGAGTTTTGAAGAAATTAAATTTTACTATGAGCTAATGTTATGGCAACAATCAAGGCATTTGATAATGATAAATTGAATTTTGGTTATAAGCTTGATGAGAGTGATCATAAATCACAACAACGCACAAGTAAGTAGATTATGTGGTCATAATAGCCTCAAGAAGCTTGAGGTAATTTTCAGAATGTTAACAAAAAAATTCAAGAAGAAACTACAACGAAAGAAGGTGAAAAAGAATGGAGCTTAGCAAATAAAGTGCAGCAAAAAATGAAGAAATTTCAAGGGTATAAAATTTGAGAGAAACGATAAAGAAAATCCAACATTGTAAATTTTTTGAGTCATTGTAACCCTAGCTGAGACTTAGAGTTCATGTTCAAGTTATGATTGAGTCAATTTTTATTATAAGCCTAGAAACATAGTTGAGTCATGTTTTTAAGTCATGTTGAGTCATGTTTGAGTTATTTTGAGTCATACAATCATAATTAATGGGGAGCATTGGAAATAGTAAATTACTGCCACATGTAGTGCAGTCTATATTAAGAGCGTGAGTTAATTTGAGTTAGTGTGAGTTAGTTAGAGTTTAGTCTATATTTGGAAAAGTCTAATTTAGCATGAGTTTGCATGAACAAGTTAGTGAGAGTTAATTCAAGTATAGTTGGAGTTTTCAAGACTCCATAGTTGGTAAATTAGGCCCTTATATAGTGGTGACTAGAATTGTGAGAGGTTTATGAATAGAAGTTGTTATTTTGTATGTATGATGTGTTTTCCTCCTCTGCGATTCCATGAGAGTGATCACATTTTTGTGAGTACACCCTCATATTGGTCATCATCGTCAATTTTGTTATTGATAGTCCCTTTCATGTCTTCTTGTAAAACAAATGGTACTTTCAGAGCTACATAGTTTTTTGCTTTTATATGGATAAGAGGTAGTTGATCACATTAATAAGATGAGTTTACCTATTCATTTCCCTTTGAAGGACGCGTAAGAAAATTTTTCTCACTAGAGTTTAAACATGCATTGGTTATAATAGCCATAGTCTAACTAGGCCACAAATTTTCTTAGAAAATAATGGAAATGCAACATAATTTTGAGAAAATTTGGCAATTATTTTTGGAAATCTCGGTTACAGTCATCAAGTTTCAGGATTTTGGGTACGCCAAGGGTTCTTGATGGTACTAAATCCATTTCCACCATCTAAAAAAAGATTCAAACACTCCAAAGATTATATTTCTTGAAAATTTTGTAGCGAGATTCTAGTGAAATTTTCACAGTCCAGGAAAAATTGTAGCATAGTTAGACAATACCATTATAATAATAGTTATTGAAATATTCTTAGTTGATGTGCAATAAATTCTTAGTGTATGTGTTGATGAATTCAACATTAAATTGGAAGGCAATATATTGTTATAATATAATGAAATATGTTTTTTGCTTTACAATCAAACCACATATGTAAATCCATAAAATGTTCTCATAGTTCAAGATATTGGAGTTGTGAAAATCAAGTACCTTGTGGAGCAAAGTGAGAAGCACATTCCCTGCAACATCCATGAGAAAGGGTTGGTGTCTGGCATCATATGCGTAATTATGACTATGAAAACCAGTGTCCGGCATCATATGCGTAATTATCGACTCTAAAAGCCAGGTTGCGACTGCGAGGACTTCCCTGTGTGTATGAGCTCCGACGCTATGTAGCCTGCATTCCCACCAGACAAGTCTGCAGATTCTCGTTGTGATCATATAACCAAGTGACAATGAAGTTGATTATTTCTAAAACGATTTTCCTCTGTAATTGATTAATAATAACAATATTTAATCCTAAGGTAGGCACTATTTAAATCATCTAACATTAAAATCAATGGTGCACAATGGTACACGTGGTAGTTTGGGAGAGTTGTTTTCAAAGAGGGATGCTTTACAGCGTAAATATTTTTATATATGTTATTTTAATACAATTTTAAAAAACTTTTTTAATTCAATTGAAAAGTAGAAGTGAATAACTACCTTTAAGATAAATATCAACTCCCTATGCTCACTATTACTAAAAATATTTCATAAGTATTCCATAAAAGTGAAATCCATACAATTCACCTATTAATTATTGATAATTAAATTAACATTTTCGAAACACTATCATAGATCTATTTACCTAGTTATAGGCAGTTTTGGAGAGGAAATTCTTAAAGACAAACTTTATTTATAATTGAAGGATCATAAGAATTTTGTAGAAGGTTATATTTTCACATCATTTACGGTAAATTTGACCATGGAACTCTTCCCCAAAAGGTTTTGACTTATTTAAAGACAAACTTGATCCCTCTAACTTAGGGTCTACCAAATCCCTGAAGGATGGTAGAGCTAGAATTAAATGGATCTAGGTTGGTTTAATTCCCCCCTTTAAATAGGCTATATTCCACATGAATATCATAAACAATACCATGGGTTCTCATAAACCTGTAGCTAAAAAAAAAACACCTAACTTGACCAAGTAAAGTTTACCTTAACTAGCCAACAAAAAATAATTAAAAAAATATAATAACATAAAATTTGTATTTTAACATAAGGTTATTTTTATTTTTATTTCAAATTTACATTAAGTACCTAGCAAAAATTAATTAAAAATTTATAATTTATAATTTATATTTTAACATAGGGTTATTTTTAATTTATTTTGATCTTGTCAAAATGTTGAGAGGACAAGACATTACAACATCTATTTCATAATGGGTGGGAGAAAGCATCTCACGGAAACAACATAATTAAATATATATATATATATATATATATATATATATATATATATATATATATATATATATATATATATATATATATATATAAAATTTTAACCCACTAAAAAGATAAGTTGACATCATCCCATTATTAAATAAGTTTACCTTTTCGAATTATCTATCTGACTAAACCATTATATTAAAATAATAATAATAATTATTATTATTATTATTTATTAGAAATTGGAGAGAGCATCCATTGAACAAGATTCACACACAAATAATTAATTTCTATATCAAATCACACGAATACATTACAATATTTATAGTGTTGCTGAGATCCAACTAATTCCACTCTTGGAGGGAGAAGTTGAGAGAATCTCTCAACATTCTCCAACAAACCAAACCAATCCCTAATCTTTAGTATGCATCATAAATGAGGCATTATCTCAAACACCCCCCCTTAATGCCTACATTACAGAAATGGAGAAAACACTAATTTAATACAAACATTTGTCTGCCCTAGTCTTCATTAACATTTGTAACCACTCTGAGATCTCATAGACAACGCTCTTTCTCCACCATTTTCGAGCTACCATTCAACCCATTTAAAATACAATTGTTTCTGACTAGCAATGCTGAATTTGTAAGATCAAATATTCTTGACACCCCCAAAGAAGAGTCTCGACACTGAACTATCCTATTGAAATATTTCCATCTGTGAAATAACCCCGAAGAATAAATTTCAACAGTCTCTAGGAAAATATTCTAGGTACAGAATATGATCAGCGATCAATCCTACAAAGTGACCTTTACACACAAGGATCTCATTGTATAACCTATAACCGATGCTCTTGAAGCCCGAAGCACAACAAGATCCATCAGCATATAACAAATTCACACAATCAAATTAGCCAATTGTTCTCTTGGCACTGAATAACGTTGAGAACGACTAATTTAAATAATTCTAAATTATTCAATAATTGGTTCTGCACTACACAAATCTCACAACAAATGTCACATAATATATATCTAAAAAATGCACAAGCAGCTTCAATTGAACACAAATTGTTCACCACCAAGAACTACCATAACTTGTCCGAGCAAGTTGGCAAACAAGTGCCATAGGTTAAAATGTTAGAAAGAACTAGGTAAGATAGATTATTACTATACATATATTTACCCATGACAAGTTGATTTAGTGCTCTCGGACAGCTTCAACATGTATTTGACAAAGGTAGTTCAACGTCTTCATTTAAAGAAACAGGGCAACAGATAGTGTTCCAAGCGTTCCTACTCAAGCTTTAAATGCGTTCTTGAATGTCCTCTAACAGATTTAGTAGTCCGTACGCCACGTGAGCTCCTAATATTTGGTCCTCGATTGGTGATTTGGCTATTAGTTTTATATCTGTTGGAAATTCTTTGAGCTTCACGGTTCCATCTTTACTACTGGCTTTCATCTCCAAATTACAAGATTCTGCCCAAATCGATAATCGGCAATGGTTGCAGCCATGGAGGCTAGATAAAAACGCACATACTGATTCTGCAAAATGTTGCAGATACTGAAGCTGGAATCGGCGAAAAGAGAAGCATGGAATAGGAAAACAGGACATAAATAATCCACCACAACATTTTATCAATCGGCCCATTCTGTTTCAATACCTGATTCAGCTCAGAAATTTGATGAGCTTTCACATAAATTCAAGCTATGCCAGTCCTTCACTGAAAACGGCCCTATGCTGTAATTCTCCCTTTCCCTTCTCAGCGTCCAATTAACGCTATGATGCAATTGGCCCAAATCTTGTATGTTCGAGGCTTCTATATTACCTTCGTTAATACCCAATATACACAAGAGCACATCAGCAGATCGGGATCAGTAGGAATTGTTAAATATCCACCTGACTCTAGATTTGAGATGATTCTAGACGGCCTATCTCCGGAACATGGTCGGACCTCCAAATTAGCCGAGCTAATGGACAAGTTGAAGGATTCAAAACCAGACAGTGTTCCTCCAGTAACATTTATTGTCTCCGACGGGATTATATCGTTTCCACATAAAACAGCGAGAAAGCTCGGAGTTCCGAGAGTATCATTCTGGACGCATAGTGCTTGCGGTTTTTACGACTTCCTTCAACGATCCATGCACGTTTATAGCAACAACAAAATTCTTCTCGTATCACAATGAACACACAGCACATTAATAAAAACTTCACACAGCTCTCACATCTTCCTGGGTACTCCCGTGAGGGATTAAGCCTAGCCAAGCTTTGATACCATATTAGAAATTGGAGAGAGCATCCATTGAACAAGATTCACACACAAATAATTAATTTCTATATCAAATCACACGAATACATTACAATATTTATAGTGCTGCTGAGATCCAACTAATTCCACTCTTGGAGGGAGAAGTTGAGAGAATCTCTCAACATTCTCCAACAAACCAAACCAATCCCTAATCTTTAGTATGCATCATAAATGAGGCATTATCTCAAACATTATTATTATTATGAGACATTGAATAAATAATAATAAAGAAATATGGGAAAAACAAATTTAAAAAATAAAAAGGAAGAGGGCTTTTGCATGAGGTGATGTAGTATCTTTGAGAAGAACATAAAAGGGGATAATGGGGAAAATTATTGCATATGTTTCCTCTAGTAGTATGGAAGAGATGTTGTAATATAAAAATAAACATTTTGATTTCGTCAAATAAAATAAAAAAGAGAATCTAATAATTTAAGGTCGCTTGTTTTTGGGCTTTATGTTTTGACAGCCCCTAGTTTTGCCCATGGTATTTGCTATGATGAAACCTATTTAAAGGAATGAGGCAATCCATTATCGAATGCAAGAGGAAGCCTCGAGGAAACTTAGAAGAAAGATAAAGTAAAAGATCTAGATTTAAGAGGGTTCTAGGCTATTTTGTTAGATTTAACTTTGCATACATTGAATATAAAATTAAATGCTAATACTTAGCTATATATAACCATATTAAGTTATTGCCAGAATTTTGTTATGCACTTTAAGCTCTTTTATATGTTCCTTTACATTTTATATATGCCCTTGCTATTTGATAAGTTCCTTTACATGAATTTTTTTTTAAAGGCTTTAGTACACAAGATTATCTTTTCTTAATGGAGTTGAGATCCTCGTGCCTGAATATTATATTTTTATTGATTAAGCTGCATAATTTGCAACTTCTCAGGTTTCATACTTGCTTGAAGCTTTAAGGAATGGGGTGGGGAATTTGAATTTAGTATCTAATGTCACATAATACTTTATTTTCAACTTAATAGATAATAGATATTTTTCATGCTTGAAGTTTTAGGTGAATGGAAAATTTGAACTTAAATAATACTATATTTTCAACTTAATAGATAATAGAGAAAAAGTCACTAAAATTTGGCCAACCTTGAATAACAATTTATTTTATGTAATTTTTTTGGCCAATCAAAACAAACTTTAATTGCAGGGCATTTTTATCTTAATCTTGATTGCAGATTTGGAAAATATCTCAAAATCCAAATAACAATAGCAATTATTTGAGATCACTGCTATCTTTTATATTCTTAGATATTTCTCAAATTTGCAGTAGCAAGTTTAAATATTCAAAATTTACAATTTGCTACTGCATTGAACCTTTCAAATTTATTCCAAATTTATTTTTAACAACAGCAGTATGTACACCATGCGTTTCAAAATTACGCAGAGCAATGATGTAACCATTGTGGCGCCATACAATATACTCATGCAGTTTTACCATATTGTTTTGTGTTCCTCTGCACTATTAGCACGCGGTGCACTATTGTTGTGTTCCTCTGTATCCGTTCGCTGAATTGCCTCAGACAAAGCATAAATGGGGAACGAACTTATCAATAGAACCAGAGAAAATTAGTGACAATTGCAGTAAATTGTAGGTAAATGAATGTAATGAACTTTCTCAGCAAATTAGCAAATGAAATATAATGAATTTAACAATAGTATTATGTACACCATGTCTCTCAAAATTACACAGAGCAATGATGTAAGCATTGTGGTGCCTTACAATATACTCATGCCGTTTTACCATATTGTTTTGTGTTCCTCTGCACTATTAGCTCGCGGTGGAAAAAGTAGTTGTATGCGTTCGCTAAATGGGGAACGAACTTAGTTAGTAGAACAAGAGAAAATTAGTGAGAATTAGTTAAATGAATATGGAAGCTCTTTTTCCTAGAATGTTTATAATGAACATTCTCGGCAAAAGAAGATTGAGTATTTCTTTACAAACAATTTATTACAATTATCACTTATCATACTTGCAGGAGATAACTTTCTTAGTTTGCAGTGGATAACTTTTCTCTTGTACTTCTGAACTAAGCTCTTCATTATTTATGTTCCGTCTCAGGAAATTTAGCCAAGGCACAAGACAGTTTTTTTACCTGTATGTTCCGTGCTCATCTTAAATACAAAATAATATGTTGTGATTAATCAGAAAGATAATTTTAAAATTGATCCATACAAAATCACAAAAATTAAAATCTAACAAAATTACATAAATATATTGTAAGAAAAACAGGATACCTATATCATGGCTCTGTAATTTTGGAAGGCATGGTATACATACAACAACTTTTAAAAATAGAGGCACATTGCAGTAGCAAGTTGAAAAATATGGTGAAGTTTGTTATTTGATAATTGTTTCCGAGTAACAGGCTCTATGAGAGAAAACATCTATGGAAGGCTTCGGCAGCGGGCGATGGGAAATTTCAACGGAGGACCCAAAGGCTCAGGGCCGTCGACAGACTCAACCCTCACACAGGAGGGATTTTCATTGCTCCGGTTATGATGCTTGGAAAAACTGTCATTCTCTACAAATATAACAATGGTGGTCTCGCCTGGCCTGATGGGGAATGAGCAATGGATTTTTTATTGTTACGAAGCTTTGAAAAGCGAGAATTAGTGGAGGAGAGACAGGACAACGCCACCTTTGTTTGCTCTTCCCCTGTTCTTATTTTGAGAAGGTATGAGGCCGTATTCTTATTCTTCATTTAATTCAATCACTATTCCATTCTGATCTTTCTGTTTTCAGGGCGTGAATTACGAGATTGAACCTACTTCTTAATGGCATGGATCAGAGTAGTGTACTTAAGTCTCACAAAATCATTATGAAAATCAAATTTACTCCAATGCACCACAACAAACAAATTTTTATCCCATGATTGTTTACTGCTTCTAGGTATCTCATTTTTATTTTGAAAATTTTTACTTAAACCCATACTTTCAGAACCTAGCTCTGATCATTTGTTTTTGTTCCATGTAGGCAGATAAGCATAACCCCCATAGCTTTTCCATCTCCATCAACATCATCCCCATCACCACCCACCCCCTAACTTTTCCATCTCCATCAACATCATCCCCATCACCATCCTCGCACACATCATCCCCATCACCATCATAGCTGCAATCACCATCCTCAAAATGGTGGCCATTTGCATAACCTCCATAATCATCATAACTATGATCACCTCCAACATGCTCGCCCTCACCTCTTGGCAAGGGATGAGGAGGATGAGAATCTTAGGAAGGAGGATTTGAATCTTCAGACATCTAATCATTAGTCTTTGAATATTGAATCATATAATCATGAGTCTCAATAAGTTATTAGTTGTAGGATTCATTATCTTCATCACAACACACTTTACTTTCTTCAAGAATTAAGTAATTCTTCATCACAACACTCTACTTTCATCACTGATTAAGTAATTATTAGTCTCTATATCCTCAGTGATGTAATCATCGGTCTCCATATCTTGATCTCTCCACACACTACTTTCATCACTTCACTCACTTGATGATGTTATGCACTCTAAATCCTTTGCACTTGGCTACTAATACGTATGGAAGCCAAAGTGAAAGTGATGATAATAGTGAGTGGAGTAATGAAAATAGTGTGTGGGGAGATGAAGATACGGAGACACGTGATTAAATATTGAGGATTAGGAAACTCATAATTACTTAATGAGTGATGAAAATAGTTAGTATGGTGATGAAGATAGCTAATCAAACAACTAGTGAGAGAGACTAGTACATGATTGAGGATTCACAAACTAATGATTACATTTATGAATATTCAGATCCTCTTCCGACCTTTCCAAGAGTGGGAGGTGAGGGTGAGCATGTTGGAGCTCATCTAGTTATGAAAATTATGGAGGTTATAGAGATGGTCACCATTTTGAGGGTGGTGATTGAGACTATGATGGTGATGGGACGATGTGGTGATGGCTATGAGGATGATGTCTATGGGAAAGGGATGATGTCTATGGGGATGGTGCCAACTTTTCTAGTTTAAGTGTATTTATGTGAAATTGTTAAACCATTTTACGTGAAATTGTGAAACCATTTTATGTGGGTGCAATTCAAACTTTTAAATATATAAAAATATAAATAGAGTAGAGGTATGTAAATAAATAAAACATCTTCTTATATTTAATCCATGAACATATTTATATTTAGGGAAACTAAAAAAAGGAGGTTTTATTTAAGTGAAGCCTGTGAGCCAAATATCATGGAAAAAATTATTATTAATACCATGGGCTAAATACTATGGGCCAAATAAAAGAGTTACGGTTAATAAGTATAAATATAAATAAACCAGAGGTATGGTAAAAAATAATACCACTTTTTATATTTACTCCATTCTAGTCTTCATATTTAAGGAAACTCAGAAAGAGGGTTTTATTTAGGTGAACAACTAAATGTAAATGTAAAAGTAATATTTAACATTTAAGATTTAAAATTCAATATAATTAATTTAATGTGTGCCCTAATGAAAAATCACTTCTCTCCCGAAATATATAAGTTTAACACAAATCAAGTGTCGAAGTGTATTTGTGAGGAAGAGGAAGCATCTATGTGACAATGCCAAGGGTGAAAGAATATTTGTGAGAAAGGATTTCTGGAGCTATGTGAAGTGAAAAATAATATTTATGGGAAAGGATTTCATAGTACTAACTAAGATAGATTTTTAGGTTTGATTTCGTTTGCCCTGCATTTTATTTTTTTCTACCTCTTTGCTTTTACCTTTTATCTACTGCGAATCCATGGATGTGATCATGTGTAATGAATGACTCTTAACATGGAATTAGAATGATTTAATTTCTTCCTTTCTTGCCCGACTCTGAAACAAAGTGGTTTCAAGAATATATTTCTAAATGTGAAAAAAAACCAGCCCAGATCCATCTTAACTCTCGATCTATATCTAGCGGAAAGGAATCAAACCTTTCGAGGTGAAAAACTTTCCTCAATTTTTGAACTCAAAAAGAGGTTTGATCAAATATTTTGAGGTGAAAACCTTTCCTCAAGTTTTGAACTCAAAAAAGAGGTTTGCACCTCTACAGATTTGATCCCTCTAGGGTGAGGTGCAAACCTTTCCTCAAGTTTTCAACTCAAAAAATAAAGGAATCAAACCTTCCGAGGTGAAAACCTTTCCTCAATTTTTGAACTCAAAAAAGAGGTTTGATCAAATCTTTCGAGGTGAAAACCTTTCCTCGAGTTTTGAACTCTAAAAAGAGGTATGCACCTCTACAGATTTGATCCCTCTGAGGCGAGGTGCAAACCTTTTCTCAAGTTTTGAACTAAAAAAAGGGGTTTGCATATCTAGAGATTTGATCCCTATGGGCACTTGATAGATCCAGAGTTAAGATGGATCTAGTCCGGTACATAGTTAAACCATGCCCTAACAATAAAATATATGTTTGTTTTTGGATTAGAATGTGGTTTAAGAACATAACATATGGTGTTCAAAATAGTGCTCATAGATATATCCACCAATGTCACGACATTTCATAATTAGAATCATAATAATCAATCAAGGAGGTATACCAAAAATTATTATCAATTCACACTTTTAACTCAAACCTTGAATATATAAAGCTACATAAAGGAGTAACGATCTTATTTAGGAACTTTGTTGACAATTGTCCAACATTTTGAGAATGAAACATACCAAGGGAGACTTACTTTTATGTAGTTAGGGACCAACTCAAATACATAATAAATGCAATGTGGCGATAAAAATGTAGTAGGACTACATCTAATGAAAAGAAAAGAATATATTTATATGGGGTAGTTTGGAAAATATTCATAAAAGTATAAATACTAATTAATATCATTCTAAATTGACCATTTTATGGAATTAATGTTCTAGCTACTTTAGCTAGGGTTCAAATATGAGCTTAGTTTAAGTAGGCCATTTTATGCCATTGACTTTTTTTTTTCCTCGTATAGTTAGGCTCATTTATATCTTATCCTTAAAATTGGGCCCTTTTTAGTAGGATGATTAAACCATTTTATGTGGATGGAATTGAACCATTTTTATAGATGGTGAAACCATGTTGTAACAATAAAGGATTTATTTTTGGTTTAGAGTGTGGTTTCATAGGATAACATATGGTGTATGAAATAGTTCCCATATATAGATAGAGAAAAGTTACGACATTTAATAATTAAGGTCTTAATAAGGGAAGTTATTATCAATTTACATTTTTGACCTCAAACCATAAAGATTAATAATTTTATTTAATGATTGTATCATTGTTTCTCCCACATTTTGGGGATGAAGCATGCGAAAGGATACCTCATTTTTTTCACCTAGGTTGGTATAAAATTACATAATGAATGTAATGGGCCATAAGAGTGAGACTTAGTCTAACTTATAGACAAACATACTTTTTCATGGGAATCCGTGAGAACAATTCCAAGAAAGAATATGATTTTTTGTTCTTTAAAATGAATATTTGAATGTATATAAATGGAGTCAACACCCTCAAAAACAAAATGGGGCACTAGAATTATACACATTAAACAACTTAAACTCAAGTTTTGAAAATCGTATTTGTGATGAGAAAGTCCATTTTGTGTATAAGTATGAACTAGGACATCATGTGAAAAAAAAAAGTATATATCTATATATATATATATATATATATATATATATGAGAGGTAGGCAAAATTTTCATCGAAATACAAATATACTCATTAATTTCATTATATTTGATTATAAAGAAAAATTTCATTATAAATGGATTAAACACCCTATAAAACTGTGTGGGGCGTAGAAAAAATGTGATGAAAAAATCTAATTTTTGTATAAGTACCACTTTTGATTGCTCGTCCTTAGGGCCCTACGTCGCCTGTTCTTATTTTGAGAAGGTATGTGGGAGAATTCTTATACTTCATTTAATTGAATCAATATTCCATTCTAATATTTTATGTTTTCAGAGCACATATAATGCAATGACCTCTAAAGATTAGAACTTGTGATTAGGAGATTGAGCCAACTTAATGTTTCTTCTATAATGGCATGGATCAAAACAGGGAACCTAAGTCTCACAAAATCATTATGAAAATAAAATTTACTGCACTGCACCACAACAAAAAAATCTATATCCCACGATTGTTTACTGCTTCTAGATATCTCATTTTTATTTTGGAAATTTTTACTTAAAACCATACTTTTAGAACCTAGCTCTGATCATTTTTTCTGAAAACAAAAATGGTTAGAATGTACATGACACGAATGATTGGATGAAAAAACTTGAATTCTTGATGAAATCAGGGAAAAAATCATTTTTTTTTAAGTCTTTCTAGAAAAGCATGCGCCATGTGGTTGCACTGTACAGAGTGGGGTTTCTTTGGCATACATGCGAGATGCGAGGTTTAACTATTCCACTACAATTTCTTGGGGCTTGCACTTGGTCTGAATCCTTTGTAACTTATGCCATTCGAGTGGGTCGGTCCATGATGACAATGAAACCCTAGTGAATGGTGTAATACTACGTACACCTTACTAGAAAAACTTTACCCCATGGGTGTGTACAATTTTTTAAACATTTTTAACAGTGTACAAATACTCTTAACTCTCTTGTTTTTTTACAAATGCTACAAGGGTTTGCACTGCACACATTGGGTTTCTTTGGCTTACATACCATGTATGAGGTGGAACTATTCCACCAAAATTTCCTGAAGCTTTCACCTCATCGGATCTCTTTGTAACTCATGTAATTCGAGTGAGGCGGATCATAGTCAAAATGAGACCTTCTTGAATGGGCTCATAATCCATTGACCTTATGAGCGAACCTATGCCTCATTGGTGGGATAATTTTTTTTGTCTTTAACATTTTTTTTTAGCCCAGATAAATGTAATATCCCTATTTTCGGTATTCTATAAATAGAGAATACACATAAAGGTCAGGGGGACCTCAGAAATAAAATATGTAAATATATATTAATTGTAGAAATTAATATATAGATGTGGAAATTATATCATTGCATAAATATTAGAGTAAATTTGAGACCAAGATTTCAAATTCACGAGGATGGAATAGAATCCTAATAATTTCCCAAAAAATCTCCAGAAATCCTTGGAGAAAAATAAAATAAAATAAAACTATTAGATGGGAGATAAGAATATAATAAATGCCTCAGTAAAGTGGAAAGTTATTGAGAAGAGGTGAGAATAAAAATAGAAAGAGGAAAAGCTATATTTAAAGGAGCTTTTGTGGAAAAAGAAAAAGTAAAGCCTAGGCTAAAGAAAAAACATCCCAAATTAACTGGACAGAGTTATGGAAACATGCTGAGAGAAATCAAGCTTAAATAAGCTATTGCTCGTGAGACAAGGGGGTTGTCTACACTGAGGAGGAATTGGTCTCTGCTCGGGGGATAGCTGTGAAATAAGAAGGGTTGGGAGGAAAATAGTCTTTACCAGAGTGGTATGCACATTATGTGAAGTTTTATGTTTTATATTGCTATTAGTCATTATATAATTATGATGCGGAATTTAGAAAAAGTTACATTTTATAAATTCCAGCTCGAAGTTCTGTAGATTTAATTTTATAAATTATGTGTAATATGATGTGGTTAGTTCTGAACTAAATAAGTGTCTTATCTATTTAACAGAGATTAATCATAGAGGGGTACAATTAATCTTTCTGTATTGTTACACAGACTAGATTTAATTTAGGGACAAACAAACAAAATCTCTAAACCCTCGGTAAGGGTCTAAATTTTTTGTTTAAGTCCATCTAAATATCTAAAATTTCATTGAATATTTGCAGTATATGTGCCATGAAACAAATACAATTTATCTATAATAATAGTATTAAATTATGAAAAAGAAATGAAATTATAAACAAAATATAGTTTAGATACACAACATGAATATAAATACATATCTGAATAATGAACAGACAATTCAAAGTTAAATTGTATAGAATGTTTTAATTTAGAACAAATCTTCTATTATATCCATATTAATATTAAGTCATATAGTTATAAACCTATAGTGAATAAAAATGTATTAAATTACATGTAACAGTCCTTTCTATGAAAATCCTCTAGTGTAGATGAGGGTGAAACCACTTTACAAACCATTCATAGGTAAAAATTATATACAATAGTTTAATTACAGATTTATCTCGGTCATCCATCAAAATTCAAATACAAAGCATGGGAATGAATTTTTCAAATGGAATAGAGTGGTGGCAGAGCCTCCCATTTTCGGAATGACCGACTTGAAATAAGTGTAATTGATCGTTGGATATTATCGTAGTTGGTTGTAAGGAATTGTAGTAGAGAGTAAAATTAATAAAAAAAAGTCTTGCAATGAAACATATTGATCAAAGTTAGAAAATATACTGAAGAAAACAAAAAAGAAAAAAATAGAAGGCATACAGGTAATAATAATAATACATGTAAGTGTAGCTTCAAGGTGGAATTTATTCCTGTACATATCATAAACATAATTTTAGTACAAGAAGATGAATAGAAAAGACTTAAATTCATGACTGAAATTAAAAACAAAAAGAATTTGAAGAGTCTATTTTGACCTGAGGGAATAACTGTATCGTAATACATCAGAAATTGATATAGTTGAGGAAAACTATATGAATATGGAAAAAGGGTTTTCCAGAATTAGTTTCAAAAAAGCAGTATTATAAATATTGTTTATAATTAAATTCTGGAATCCAATAACTATAATTGAGTAGATTAATATGAATTTAAAATACAATTCTGAGATTTTAAGAACAGATAAATTCAATTCAGAAATTGTACCATGTTATAAGATTTAAATTACTCTTATACATGGTTACAGTATAGATAAGTAAAATAAATTAAATATTTTGTATAGTTATGCAGAACCATGTTAAAATGCATTAACATTTTTTTAAGATTTGAGGAAATAAAAGAGTAATTGTAAAATACAATATAACATGGCAAACCAATGGAATTAGAAATGCTAAATAAAATATTACATAATGATATTACAGAGAAGACCCAAACTGTAACTCTGTCAAACCACCAAATTCTTAGATATATTACGAATTATGAGATAAATAAATTTGAATTTCCAAGTATGAGTTTGATAAGACGAAAAGAAAATAATTCTTACCAATGCAGAGGGCAATCTTCTCTGGTAGAGTACGCAGAAGAGGTATTCTGATACAGCATAACTCTCAATGTCTAGTGAAATCAAATATGGATACATATACAAGACAAACTAATCTAAGTTTGAGAAATAGGAATTATATGATAGAGGAGTAAAATATAGTGGAAGGCGTTAACATATAATTTTATTTTATATCTCCAATTCATAACGTACCTAAATAATTTACTTGCGAGACAAAAAAAATTATCAATCAAATAAGAAGTAAACTATGTGAAGGAAATAATGCATAATAGTTAGAATAATCGATATAAGAGGAATCAAAGGTTGAGGAATTCGTATTACTTTAAACATTAATGGAAAATTCATAACAGACCTTCATCAAAACTATAATAAACATTCCGTGGGAATAAAAAATTCAAGAACATTTTAGGGAAAATTTGCAATTCGAGAATAAAAGAAAAATTTAGGTAATGTTTGATACATATGAACATATATAAAGGGTTTGAATCGATTCATTGGGGGGAATTCAATTCTAACCATACGAATTGGAATTCGTAAACAAACTAATGTAATGACAAAAAATTACAAAATCGAAATGCATAAGTGAATTATATGCAACTGAGGTAATGTGTATACTAAGAAAATCAACTGAGAGAAACGAGAATTGAAATCTCATGATAGGGTTGAAACCCTATATTTTAATTAATGCAATTAAAATTCGGGGGCAAGTGCGTAAATAGGAAGGTCATTACCTCTTCTTCGGTCGTACGAATTATTTTGGAACATAAATCTAATGCAATGAAAACCCTGTAAGTGACACATTTAATTCAACATTAAAAATGCTAGAATGGGACTGATATTTTCTTCATAGGTATAATACATTAAGATCAAATCGAATAGAAAATGTAGGGAAATGATAACATAAGACAATGATAAATTATGGTTTTCTTATCTGAAAGACAAATGTGATACACAGAAATTGAAGTAGAACCTTCAATTCGATCCTCCATTAAGTCTCGCATTAACAAACAGGTGTAGTGAAGACGTAATAATAACAGCCTCACAAATTTCACAGAAATTCATTGTAAGAACACGAGGGGGGATTCTTGGTGCTCAGTTCGCTCCAGCGAAAAAGAAGAAAAAATGAAATCACAAATGAAACGATGGAACAAAAACCCTAGTCATTCAACGCATTGAAAAACCACAGATTGATCAACACCATTGATGCAATGTCAGATCGACCCTACACTTTTCCATTGACCGTATTGATCCCATGTGATCGCTATAGGAGAAAGGATTTACATTAATGGGGTTGTGTAACCAAAACGATAAGGAAACTAGGGAATTAATACACACGAAAACGATCCCATCATTCGAGTTCTAATCATAAAGGGAATGCAATAAAACCTTAATGAATAATAAAGGATGTTAATTCGAATTTCCATCAACGTTTAATGATATGCCATGGTAAACATTAGGTAGGGGTTTATATATGTGCATTTTGGGGATAGCATATAATATGGGTTAAGACATATAGGTTCTTAGTATATATATAAATCCCGAGGTAAGAATATTAGATTTCCTAAACTATTATGTCACCAAATATTAACATTATAAAGTGAAAGTGTATGCGTAGTAAAATATGAAATGTAAATATATTGAATTGCGCTGGTTAATAACAATTCTTGGAGGGTTAGTAAATTGACAGCTCGACGAGTCACACATATATTAAGAGAAATATGTATAGACCCCTTAACTATTTATATTATATGTCGTATAGAAATATATGCTCGGTGATTATGATATACTAGGAAATAAAAAAAATAGTATGAAGAAATAATTCTTATTTGAATAATAATAAGAATTAGAAAAATTTTAAGGGATGAATTATACTCTATGGTGTCCAGGCTGAAATTCTTTTCAAAGGTTATTACTAAGGTGAGCTATGGTATTATGAGGAATAGAAAATAATAAAAATAAGTTATCGAGTTGGTGTAAAATACATAGGGCAACTATGTATACAAATTCAAAGGAAGAGGAGTCATGTTGTAATAAATGGAATACATGCATTAAAAAAAATCATGGTAAGGAATGTGTCTTATAAATTAAATTAATGAGTAGATTATAAGACAGGGTGGAGGGAGGAAAACAAATTAAAATAGAAACAATTTGTAAAATTGTATTGTTAGTGAAAAATGCCAAGGATGAATACGTCAGAAAAGACATTGATCATGACTAGAATTACTATAAAAAGAAAAAAAATGGGTGAGTTGGAGTTGTTACAAATGGTATCAGAGCCCATGTTAAAACTCTGGGCTTATGGGTTCCAACACAGGAAAAAAAATGTCTATTTTCAAAGACATTTTAAAACTTTCATTTATGATTATGAATTGATATCTGTGTAGCAAAAATTAGTGTAGGAATTAGTGTAGAAAAAGTACAACTGCTATCATGACTGATAGATAAAAGTTTTAAGTAGAACTGGGAAGGGGAGCGGCCCTACCAGATCTAAATTCTCAAATGTTAAAAATAACACTACAACAAGAAATAGTTTAGTTAAAGAATAACTATGAACGCTTTCTCCAGTATTGAGCAAAAGAGGTTGGTAAAGAAATTACCTCCAATTATAGTTTCAAATGAAACAAAACCCAACTCAGAGAGGTCTGAGAGTGGAGAAAAATCTTCCTAAAGAGCAGAGAAAAGGGAGTTGCAGGAATAATTTTGAAATTAAATTAAATCTCTAGTCCTTAAATAAGAAAAGAAAAGGGATGCACAAACCTAGCTCCTAAACATGAAAAAAATACTTCTAGGTATATGAATACAAAAGAAATATAAAAGTAAAATTGTGGGTTACCAATGGCAAGATAAATCCACACTTTGGTGAAAGAATCCAAATTTTTATACTGACTTGGTGAAAAAAAAAACTGTTATGAGAAGAGTTTGAAGATAAATTCAAATCTCGGCGCCTTAGTGAGAGGTAATATGAAGACCGAACAAAGAAAAAAGCATGAACTAATGCAAACCAACTCACTATAGATTAAATTTTGATTAAATTCACAAAAAAAATTCTTTGATATGTGCCTTATATCATAGAAGAGAAGAAAAGTACAATGAATTATGAACTATCTAAACCACATCAAAAAACATAGAATTGAAATTGACAATTCTAAGATTATGAAAATGATTGTTCGAAAAACACGACTATGTTACGAGTCATAAAAATAGTTCTTGCATGGGAAATTGTGAATGGAATTGTAGGCCAAGGTTTTCCAAGTTTGAAAAGCTTGAAACTTTATGATACGATCGTCAAGTGAAGAAAAAAATTGCTATCTCGAAGTTATAGATATATATTCTTTCGGTAAAATGAAGGGATTGAAAACTAAAAGGTTGAAGAGCTTGAAAATTTATGATAGGATCGTCAAGTGAAAAAACAATGTGCTAACTCGAAGATATAGATATATGCTCTTCTGGTAAAATGAAGAGATTGAAAATGAAGAAATTACCTCAGTTAAAGAAATTAGGCATCCACTATTTTTGGAACTTTGAACCATTGGAACTCGAGAGTGGTGGTCTTCTAGTGTTGGAGGACTTGAGCTTCTTTAGCTATACCCTTTTGACACTACAGTGGGATCCTCTTGGTGTTTTGACACTATAGTGGGATCCTCTTGGTGTGTTCAATGAAGAATTAATGCCCAAATTTTAACATTCATACATATAGACTTGTCCATTGTTTAAAATATTAGTATTAGAGAAACTATCTAATTTAAGGGACATAAAAATATGGAGGTGCAATAAGCTAAGGGAGTTAGAGTTTAGGAGTTGCAAATTTCCAATGTTGGAGAGGTTGATGAGATTGTCTAGAGGAATGGAAAAACTCTCCGAATCGAAGAATATAATTGATTGAGAGGTAGCAAAATCTAATTTAGAAAGAGCACATTATTTTTTTATATATCATATGACTTGTAATATTATTTTTTAAATATATTTTTTCCATTTGTTGTGTAATATTTGCATTTTTTTATATATTATATATTATGTTCATGTTATATACACAAAACAATGTTTATATAAATGTTATTTACTTATTTTAAATAATATTTTAATATATTATAAATAATGTATCGTTTCTTGAAATTTTGTACAAATATAACAATGGCGGTCTCGCCTAGCTTGATGGGGAATGAGCAATGATTTTTAATTCTTACGAAGACTTGAAAAGTGAGAATTAGTGGAGGAGAGATTGTAAAACACCACTTTTGTTCTTATTTTGAGAAGGTATGCGACTGTATTCGTATTCTTTATTTAATTGAATCATTATTCCATTCTGATCTTTTCTTTTTTCAGAGCTTATATGATGGCGTGGATTACCAGATTGAACCTACTTCTATAATGGCGTTGATCACATCAGGGCACCTAAGTCTCACAAAATCATTATGAAAATCAAATTTACTCCACTACACCACGACAAACAAATTTGTATCCCATGATTGTTTTCTGCTTCTAGGTATCTCATTTTAATTTTGGAAATTTTTATTTAAAACCATACTTTTAGAACCTAGCTCTGATCATTTTTTTTTGTTCCATGTGAGCTCATAATCATACCCATCGACATCATCCCCTTCCCCGTCTCCATCCTCTCCTACATCAGCCTATCACCATCATAGTCGCCATCACCATCCTCAAAATGGTGGCCATCTCCATAACCTCCATAATCATCATAACTATGATCAACTCCAACATGGTCTCTCTCATGTCTCACTCTTGAATATATAGTTTGAATCTGAATATTCAGACATGTGATCATTAGTCTTTGAATCATAAATATGTAACCATTCATCTCAGTGCGTTCTTAGATATTCTCACATTTACTATTTTCATCATACTACTTTCATCAGTACGTTCTTATCTCTTGGATTGCTATTTTCATCACCACACTCACTACTTTCATCACGGACTAAGTAATTATCAGTCTCTGAATCTTCAATCGATTTCCATATTCTCATCCCCCACACATTACTTTCATCACTCCACTCAGTATTTTCATCACTTTCCCTTTGGTTTCCAGATGGCTAAAGATTTGAGGTGATGTAGGGGCATTAGAGTTTACTCAGCAATGTGAAAGATTATTCACATGTTGTGGCTAGATGAGTTTAAAATTCATTCACTGATGGGTGAAAGTCAATTTTACTGAGAGGGTTGAATCCCTCAAACAAATTATTTCTATAATAAATTAGGAGAGTATATTTAAAAAGATTCAGAGATAAGTTGTTTGAATAGGTGTGATATTGTTGAGCATATCTAGCTTCAGTTGATAGATTTTAGGAGGATATTTGGCAAGTAGGATTCTGTCTCAATTTAGGAAAATTCGATCCTAATTAAGGAGGTTTCTATTATGTAATAATAACTATGAATTGTAATCTCTGTGAGTGAGGAATTGGGAGTTGGCCGAAGAAGAATTATTTGTAAGGATTGATTTAATAAGATTGCAATATTTCTGAATTATTGTTTATATTGGCAATCCCCAGAGGTTTATACTTTCGTAATTTCAATTGAATTATTATCTCTGTGTCTATAAATCGATTGCATTTAAGATACTAGTCTCTGTGTGTATAAGGTTATGATCTTTCAGAAATCCATTTGATATTGATGTGAATCTGTGTAAAAGAATTATTGAGTGGAATCGATGAAGGATTCAATTAGCATAAATCGATATCGATTTTTATATTAAAGCCACAATATAGAAAATCATTGAAGATTGAATATTGAATGTTTTTTAATCCTGTGTGAAGGGTTCAATATAAATCGATGAGTTTCGGTCCTTTTGATGAAGAACAAAAACAATGTCAGCATCTGATTATTGAGCATGTTTAATCTTGCATTGAAATTATGGTTGTTTGAATTGATATCAGTGAGGTCGATTCATAGCATTTAAATGGAGAAGACAAGTTTGAAGGGAGCGAATTAAAATACAGTGGAAATCCTGAGTCGAATGTGTTCCATTTGAAGTTGAGCGGTTTTGTGTAGGAATACCACTGGTCTTGCGTGCTATTTGGGCCGAGGAGCAGTTTCACAAATTGGAGTGCAATCCAATACAATTACAACACGTCATCTTCAAATTACTGCCTATTTCGCATTGGGTTCATGTGATAAAGTCTGAGCTGCAAGGTAATGTGATTATGGTTCGATCATGAAAGCAAGAGATCCAAGCACATTCACAATTAAGGTTGTGAGGGAGTTAAAGGAGGTATGGACAACGTTTATTTCATTGGTAAATGGTTATTATAATTAAGACCAAATATTTGGGCCCGAGGGAGAGAGTAAACGTTGATTAAAATTTCTTATGTCGGAAGTTTAAATGGGTTAAATAATATCATAAGTTTAAGACTTGGATATTTGAAATGTTATTTCAAATACATTTTAATGAAATATTCCAAAAGGGTTTCAAGAAATGATTTAAGTGCTTTAAAGATTGAATATAGTTTTCGAAGCAATTTAATTAAAATCAAGGATCATATTATTTGAAGTTTTATACAACCTTGGACTATTGTGGATTTGATTAATCAAATTTTACAAATTTGATGAATGAAACAAATCATAAGGAATAATATCAAACTCCTCAGGAGTTGGAAACAAATGTAAGCAAGTTTGAGAGGCTCTCCTTAACACCTACACCCACACTGCCATCATTTGTGGTATCAAAGCAGACTTCAGGGCATTTACTAGAGATTGAACAGACTTCCAAGAGTCAGAAGAAGAAATCCAACATGATTGTCCGAATTGGTAGAGGTGTTGCTGGTAGAAGAAGAGGTAGGTCAGTTGCTAATGCAGAAGTACTAGAGACTATGCAGCAGATCCAAGCCAGATTGGAAGCAATTGAAGTAGGACAACCGAGGGATCCTAAAGATATCAGTGAACCTAAAGTTGAAGAAGAAGAAGGAGGAAATGTTGAGCTTACTCCTGAGATGAGATTCTTTAAATCATTTTTAGGATCTACATCCAAGCCTAGACTTGAAGTATCAGCTTTTGCAGGAGGATTGAATCTAGAGGAATTGATAGACTAGATCAATGAGATGAATAAATGCTTTGATTATGAAGATATGGGTGAAGAAAAGAGAGTTAAATTTGCAGTTACAAGGTTAGAGGGACATCCAGCACTTTGGTGGGATGGAGTGCAAGCAGAGAGAAGGATAGCTGGTAAACAACCAATCAAGAATTGGAGCAGAATGGTGGCAAAGCTGAGAGGTAAGTTCTTGCCTAGTGATTATCAGCTTACATTATTTCGACAAATGCAGAACCTTAGATAGAGATTAATGGCAGTGAAAGAATACACAGAAGAATTCTACAAAGTGAGCATAAGAGTTGAACAGATCCAGGACACAGCACAGAAGATTGCCAGGTATGTAAATGGTCTCAGATTGGAGATTCAAGATGAAATAAGTATATTTTCTCCTAAGACAGTAGAAGAGGCTTATCAAATGGCCTTGAAAGCTGAAGAAAAACTACTGAGAAAGCAGTCTCCCAAAGGAAGAGGTACTTTTCTAGGAAAGGGAAGTCAAGGTGGTAGAGGAAGATCTACAACACCAAGAGATGGAGCTAGCAGTAGCTCACCTCGGCATGCACATACAAAAGGTAATGCAAGTGGCAGAAGAAATTCCTACAGAGGAAGAGGAGGCAGAATAAGAGGAAGAGAAGTAATATGTTACCGATGTAACAAATTGGGACATAGAGCCTATGAGTGCCCAGAGAAAGAGAATGTGGGTACAAGTCAGAGAAATGCAATTGTTGCTCACGCTGGAGAAGAAGAAGAAAATTTTCCTGAAGCAGAGAGAGAAATTGTACCAGAGAAGGGAGAATCTTTGGTTGTTAACAGAGTTTTGTTGAAAAAAACGAAGGAAGTTTCTGAGCCACCACAGAGGAAAAATTTGTTTAGAAGTGTATGCAAAGTTCAAGGGAAATGCTTTCAATTAGTCCTTGATATTGGCAGCACAGACAATTTGGTCTCTACAGAGGTGATAGAGAAGTTGAAGTTGAAGACAAGGGAACATCAAACACCCTACAAGGTGTCATGGCTTCAGAAGGGTCATCAACTGATTGTGAAAGAATAGTGTGAAATAGAGTTGCAGATGGACAGATACAAAGATAAAATAATGTGTGATGTGATGCCTATGGATGTGTGTCACATACTGCTAGGTAGACCTTGGCAGTATGACAAAGCAGCAGTGCATGATGGTAAGAGGAACACCTACAAGTTTTTCAAGGATGGTATGTATCAAACATAGTTACCTATGGAAGAAGGAGATGCATCAAGAAAAAAGTATGATCCAAAGACTTTATTGCTGAGTGGGAAAGAATATTTGCAGCAGATTGAATATGAAGAGGTAAATTTTTCTTTAGTTTGCAAACCTAAGGTAGTATTTACTTCTACTAATATTTCTGATTCGCCAATTGAAATTCAAGTTATGTTGGACAATTATTGTGATATTATTGTGGATAATTTTCCTGATGAGTTACCACCTGTAAGAAGAATCAGTCATCAGATAGATTTGATTCCAGGATCAAATCTGCCAAACAAAGCAGCTTACAGCATGACTCCTACATAAAATGAAGAAATCAGAAAGCAAGTGAAGGAATTCGTTGACAAAGGTTTGGTCAGACAAAGTTTGAGTCCTTGTGCAGTACCTACAGTGTTGAGTCTGAAGAAAGATGGAGGTTGGAGAATGTGCACTGATTCAAGAGAAATCAACAAGATAAAAATCAGGTATAGATTTCCTTTGCCCAAAATTAAAGATTTAATGTACTGTTTGAGTGGAGCAAGATATTTTTCAAAACTAGATTTGAAAAGTGGGTATCATCATATTAGGATAAGGGAAGGTGATGAATGGAAAACAGCCTTTAAAACAAATGAGGGATTGTATGAGTCGATGGTAATTCCCTTTGGTTTATCAAATGCAACTAGTACTTTTATGAGGCTCATGAATGAAGTATTAAATGAATTTATTGGTAAATTTTCAATAGTATATCTCGACGATATATTAATTTATAGCAAAACAAAGGAAGAACATTTAAGGCATCTTAATTATGTCTTGAAGAAATTACATCAAGAAACGTTGTTGATAAATTTAAAGAAGTGTTCATTCATGAAAGAAGAATTGGTATATTTGGGTTTTGTTGTTTCTGCTAGAGGGTTAAAGATGGATCCAGAAAAGGTAAAGGCAATTGTAGAATGGCCTTCACCAAAAAGTGCTTTTGAGGTAAGAAGTTTCCATGGACTTGCTAGTTTTTATAGAAAATTCATAAGGAATTTTAGCAAGATTAATGCACCTATCATTGAAACCATAAAGAAGGACAAACAACCATTCAAGTGGACTGCTGAAGATGAAAATAATTTTCAGTTTTTAAAATAGAAAATAACTGAGAAACCTGTTTTAGTCTTGCCTGATTTTAATAAACCATTTCAAGTGAAGTTTGATGCCAGCGGAGAAGCTATTAGAGCTGTCTTAAGTCAAGAAGATAGGCCTGTAGCATATTTCAGTGAGAAGCTGAATGAGACAAGAAGAAAGTACTCTTCTTATGACAAAGAGTTTTATGCAATAGTACAATCATTGAAGAAGTGGAGACATTATTTAATGACTAAATAATTTGTACTATATTCAGATAATCATGCTTTATAGTATATTATGTAGCAGCCTAAATTGAATCAAAAACATGCTAAATGGGTTGAATATCTTCAAAGTTTTAACTTTGTTTTGAAGCACATAAGTGGCCAAGCAAATAAGGTAGCTGATGCCTTGAGTAGCAAGAACATTCTTGTTCAAAAAAGTCAAATTGAAGTGGTAGGTTTTGATTTTCTTAAATAACTCTATAAAACAGATTTGGATTTCAAAGAAACATTTGAAGCATGTTGTAATCCTATTTTGATAGACAAAAGTCAGTGGTTAGATTATTCCTTGCAAGAGGGTTTGTTGTTCAAAAGAAATCAATTATGCATACCAAATTGTTCCATGAGAGAGAATTTAATCAGAGAGAAATATAGTGGTGGACTTGCTGGACATTTTGGTACTGATAAAACTTATCAGCTGCTAAGTCATTTTTATTATTGGCCAAAGATGAGATCTGAAGTGGAAAAATTTGTGAAAAATTGTAAAATTTGTCAGTATGCAAAGGGAAGAAGCTAGAATGTAGGTTTGTACATTCCATTTCCTATTCCAGAAAGACCTTGGGATATGGTAAGTATGGATTTTGTTTTAGGATTTCCTAAGACAGAAAGATGGAATCATACAATTTTTGTTGTTGTTGACATATTTCCAAAAATGGCACATTTTATTCCATGTTATAAAACCAATGATGCTACTCATGTTGCCAATTTGTTTTTCAAAGAGATTGTTAGATTACATGGGTTGCCTAAAAGTATTGTTTCTGATAGAGATACCAGGTTTGTTGGTCATTTTTGGAGGACATTGTGGAAGAAGCTTGGTACTAAACTGAGTTTTAGTTCAGCGTATCACCCTCAAATTGATGGAAAGATTGAAGTAGTGAACAAAAGTTTGGGTAATATTTTGAGAATTCTTGCAGGAGAACATCCTAAGCAGTGGGATCATATTTTACCACAAGAAGAATATGCATACAATGATTCACCAAACAGAAGTACAAGACAGAGTCCATTCCATATTGTTTATGGGATGCACCCAAGAGGAGTATCTGAATTGAGGAACTTGGGAAAAGCAGAAATGAGAAGTGCTGAAGGAGAGGAATTTGCTTCAAAGATTCAAGCAATACATGAGCAGGTAAAGAAACAACTACAAGACAGTAGCATCAAGTACAAAGGTAGAGCAGATTTGAGCAGAAGAGAAGTTAATTTTGAAGTTGGTGATTTAGTTTTGGCTCACTTGAGGAAAGAAAGATTTCCAAAGAGGTAGTATAACAAACTGAAGTTTAAAAATATAGGACCATGCAGAATACTGAGGAAATTTTCTGATAATGCCTATGAAATTGAATTTCCATCTATTATTGGAATATCTCCAATATTTAATGGTACATATTTGTACAAGTATGAAGATGGTGGCACAGATGAAAAACTAGAAGATAGGAAGCAGATTGATTGGGTAAAACAGTTACCTACAGCATAGCCACTACAAACAGAGATAATCTTAGACAAGAAAGTTTTTAAAAGAACCAGAGGAAAAGATTATTTCCAATACTTAATCAAATGGAAAGATCAGCCAATTGAGGATGTTACTTGGATGACAGAAGCTATGTTGCAGAAACTGGGCAGTTCTGTGGAGGAGCTCATGGAAAGGAGCCCATGAAGAATTTTGTCCTCAGGAGTCTGATGCAGGGGCATTAGAGTTTAGCCAGCAATGTGAAAGATTGTTCACATGTTGTGGCTAGATGAGTTTAAAATTCCTTCACTCATGGGTGAAAGTAAATTTTACTGAGAGGGTTGAATCCCTCAAAAAAATTATTTTTGTAATAAATTAGGAGATAAGTTGTTTGAATAGGTGTGAGATTTTTGAGCATATCTAGCTTCAGTTGATAGATTTTAGGAGGATATTTGGCAAGTAGGATTCTGTCTCAATTTAGGAAAATTCAATCCTAATTGAGGAGGTCTCTGTTATGTAATAAGAACTATAAATTGTAATCTCTGTGAGTGAGGAATTAGGAGTTGGCTGAAGAAGAATTATTTGTAAGGATTGATTTAATAAGATTGCAATATTTCTGAATTATTGTTTATATTGGAAATCCTAGGAGGTTTATACTTTCGTAATTTCAATTGAATTATTATCTTTGTGTCTAGAAATTGATTGCATTTAAGATACTAGTCTCTGTGTGTATAAGGTTATGATCTTTCAGAAATCCATTTGATATTGATGTGAATCTGTGTAAAAGAATTATTGAGTGGAATCGATGAAGGATTCAATTAGCATAAATCGATATCGATTTTTATATTAAAGCCACAATACAAAAAATCGGTTAAGATTGAATATTGAATGTGTTTTAATCCCGTGTGAAGGGTTCAATACAAATCGATGAGTTTTGGTCCTTTTGATGAAGAACACAAACGATGTCAACATCCGATTATCGAGCATGTTTAATCTTGCATCGAAATTCTGGTTGTTTGAATCGATATTAGTGAGGTCGATTCATAGCATTTAAGCAAAGAAGACAAGTTTGAAAGGAGCGAATTAAAATACAGTGGCAATCTTGAGTCGAATGCGTTCCATTTGAAGTTGAGCGGTTTTGTGTAGGAATACCACTAGTCTCGCATGTTATTTGGGCCAAGGAGCATTTTCACAAATTGGAGTGCGATCCAATACAATTACAACATGTCATCTTCAAATTACTGCCTATTTCGCATTAGGTTCATGTGATAAAGTCCGAGCTGTAAGGTAATGCGATTATGGTTCGATCATGAAAGCAAGAGATCTAAGCGCATTCACAATTAAAGTCGCGAGGGAGTTAAAGGAGGTATGGACAGCGTTTATTTCATTGGTAAATGTTTATTATAATTGAGACCAAATATGTGGGCCCAAGGGAGAGAGTAAACGTTGATTAAAATGTCTTATGCCGGAAGTTTAAATGGGTTTTAATATCATAAGTTTAAGACTTGGATATTTTTTCCAAGAGATTTGAAATGTTGTTTCAAATACATTTTAATGCAATATTCCAAAAGGGTTTCAAGAAATTATTTAAGTGCTTCAAAGATTGAATATAGTTTTAGAAGCACATTAATTAAAATCAAGGATCATATTATTTGAAGTTTTATACAACCTTGGACTATTGTGGATTTCATTAATCAAATTTTACAAATTTGATGAATGAAACAAATCATAAGGAACAAGATCAAAATCCTCCAGAGTTGGAAACAATTGTAAGCATGTTTGAGAGGCTCTCCTTAATGCCTGCACCCACACTGCTATCAGGAGGCCATAACATACTTGATGATGTTATGCACTCTAAACCATGTGCAGTTGGCTAGTAATACTCCTCTCTAAGATGGAGTATGGATTCCAATCATTCGCCACCCGGAAGCCAAAGTGAAAGTGATGAGAAATGTGAGTGGAGTCATGAAAGTTGTGTGTGGGGAGATGAAGATACGGAGACTGATAATTACATATAGTTTACTCCGGATGAACTTATTCATATTTTTGTGCAACAATAAAACACCGCGCATAGTTTTTAAGTGGAATCTCTTCGATTTGAAGTGAAGCAGTGGTATGAAAGTATATAGGTGTTTGGAACATATTGGTTGATTGGATAGAGAGAGAATCATTAATGTAGCTCTTTTGTTGTCATATTTGTCATAGGTTGTTGTAGCTTTGTTGTTGTCATATTTGTCATAGGTTGTTGTAGCTTTGTTGTCATAGGTTGTTGTATCTAATTACAATACATATAAGACAAGATGAATTGAATGGTCATGTTGTTGCGATTTGAGCATTTTGTGCATTTTAGCTTTGTTGTTGTCACTTTTTGATATCTAAGTTGCATTTTTTGATGAGTGCAAAGAGCGTGATGTAATTGAGAAAGTTGTGTCTTTTCTTGTCTGATTTTCCAAGTTTCCAATTGTATAGTTATTCTATGTGTCCAAAAATCTCAAGTTTATTTTGACCTAATTTATAATATTATAAATCGAATGTGAAAGAATCCATGAATCCAATGCTACATCCATATATGATATAGAAATTAAATTATATGACCAAATTATATATTGCTCGTGTAATAAATTATCCCTCTATAAAATTGGATATGCTTGATATAGTAAGATAGGTTATTAAAAAAAAAAAGTGATTAGGCTATTAAAAGGAAATTTCATATTAAAGTGTCAAAATATTGGTGAAATTTATTATTTTTTAATATGAAAATTATGAAATGTTTCACTAACTTAAAAATTTAGATTTTAAAAATGTTATATAATTTTTTTAAAAATTAAAAATATGGAATATTAGCCAAGAGTAAAATTTAATGCCTAAAATTTTCTATTTTGAAATGTCATATTCATTATATGTATTTGAAAATGATATATTCAATTCATTGATTTGACTAGATGAAATATCCCAAGTAGCATGAAAATTAGCATTGTAATGAAATGTGAAAGTCAAAAATATACTAGTATGCATGAATTGTAATGATAGTTTTTAATAAAGATTGATTTTCTAAACGAAAAGGTAAAAAATTGTGTAAAATGGATTTTGTAAGAACATTGACATTTTAATAATGAAAACTTAACTTAATGTTAAGTGTGAATACATATTTGACTGTGTTATAAGTGTGATAAGTATGAAAAGGGGTTTTGACTTTATGATTTTTTTTTAATGAAAAACATCCAAAGGTTATATGTTTGAAGAAAGATTAATTTATATTTGATGAAAGGTTAATTTATGAAGTATGTAAGCAAAAATTAAACTTTATATTTGGGAATTTCATCTATAACATAAGGGTTATTAGATAATTTAAAATAGATTTATTGACTATCTTGATCCATTCAAGCATATTATTTTAAGGAGCAATTCATTGTGATATATAAGGTATCTTATTCTATTTCAGTGAGATCTAGCTGAAATTAGAGTCACAAAGAAGGGGAACCAGGAACATCTTACCACGTTTCATGTAAAAAGAAGTTATAATATACTAAGACTATAATAAGATATTGTAAAAATATTTTATGTTGTTAAGTTTAATTGCTAAGTTAAGATAATAAAATATCATAAAAATGATAAGATGATTAGTGAGTGTTATAAAGAATTTTGTAAGACAAATTTCTATACCAATATTTCCAAAGAATGCTATAGTTTTTATGGTTAAAGAATACTATATTGTAATAGGTGATAAGCAAGAATATTAATAGATACACTACCAATTTATTATGAGCTCTCCCTCTTTAAATTTCATCTCTTTATTTTATCATGAAAATATCACAACCCATGAGGGCTTAAATAGTCAAAAATTACATTACAAGAAAGCATATGTCACGTTATCATAAGGCTTAGAAGTATGAAGAATTATGAAAGATTTTGAAATTTTCCTTCTTTATTTTGGAAGATGCTATGATTTTTGGGTGAAAAGTGATATCTTATATTCTTTATTACGAAAATTTACAATTATATACTTTATTATGAAAAGTTACAAGTGCAAGAAGATGAGAATTAATACACAAACACGTAAAATAAAATTGATAAATGAAAATTGAGTTCATGTTGAAAGATGGATTAAAACTGAAATTCTAGATTACTATGCAGTAAGAATCAACTTATATGTAGAAGTTTAAGTGTAAGATTGTAGAGCTTGATGAGCATGATTATGTTGGGGATTGTGCCAATTACTTCTCAATTGTGAATGACATTATTGATTAGTGTGATTGGTTGTTATGTGCATTATTCTTATAATTATTTATGTTAAGTATTATAGTTTCATGTAAGGAAAAGACAATATTATTCCATCGAGAGTTACAAATTTGCATTTCCATGTTCACTGGAATTTCATGTAGTATACTATTGTGTGATATAAGAAGCATTTTGTATGTATAAATATTTTCTGGTGCTTAATGAATAATTTGACAATTATCTAGACTACTCATGATTAAATCTTTACATTCAGTTAATATTTTTCTCTTATCTTTTCAAAAACTTTATATTTTGGATATATCTTGTTGAGCTCCCTTTGCATTTTAATATTTTTTATTGAGAATTATTTATGCACATTATAAAATTTTCCACTCTACCTAACACTATGTAGCAATACTAAGAAATATTTATGCCCATTGTAAATCTCTTTAGTTTGACTAAAATTTGATATTAATATCGAGAAAATTCTCAATAATATATTAGGCTCTTAGCCACTTTAGCTAATATTTGGTATCAAATTGTTGAAATTCTATGGCATGTGTAGTATAATACAATTTGATGATTTCATAATTATTTCCTAATGATTTTCAAATAGTATTTCTCATACCACTTATATCATTGAATAATTACACATAAAAATTCTCAATTGTAAATGCAATAGAAATAATAAAGATCATAGGAAGACAACCATGCACAATAGACACAATATTTTTGTCCTAAGAAACCCAACTTTGGGAGAAAGCCCGACAATATTTTCCTCTAGAGCAATTGTCTTTTAGAAAGGTTTACAAATAAAAAATTTGACTAGAAATTTTTGTCAATATTAATATTAAAATTGCGAGTAAAAATTGGCCAAACATCTATTGGTAAAAAGTCAACTTAGAAAATTTCATTCAATGTTGGTTGGTGTTTTGTTTTCGAACCCTCGTTCTACATTAAAACTCGCACGTGCAACTAGTCAAACTAGTATGTCGTTAAACTTACACGTGTGGCTAGTTAAACGAGTTCGCGATCAAACTTGCACATGTGGCCTCATCAAATTGTTATTCAGTCAAAGTTCTAGATTCAAAATCAATTAAACCATGATCAAATATCACATGTGTGGCCTGGTCAAACTCTGTCAAACCTGTGGTAAAATGATGAAAAAAAATGAAAGGTGAGTACCAAAATAAATTTCTCCTTGGCTGCACTTTCTCCTCCACTAGAAAATATATGAATGAGCTTGTTATGTTGATGAGTGCCTTGTCACATGCATCTCTATTTATATATAGATCTAATGTTGATCCAAGACCCAATAAGAATCCCCTCATCACAAGGAACCCCTTCACTTATTGAGCCTACATTACAACTTAACATTAGACTAAAATATTTTATTCCATGAATGGGTGAAAAACCCCATTTAAATTAAAAAAATAAAACACTCTCTATATTAAAAAATAGATCACTCCATCTTAGAGTAAGCAATGTGAATACCATGGGCCAATATCCTCGAGCCATACACCAAGGCTAATGAGAGAAAGACTGTCTCGGGCCATTCACCCCTAGAAATATCAACATGGCACAATGTGATTTGGATTCGATAAATATATTGTTTTTCATCCATATCGATTATTTCAAAGTGGAGGAATCATCTCTGACGACCATTTTTACCAACTTCCGGGAAATTTTTGAGGCATAAAATGACGTTTTTTTTTTGGGGAGGGGGGGGGGGGAAGTAAAACTTTAACACTTTAGTGTAGCACCTTTTTCTATTATTATACACATATATACCTTTCCAATGACATAAGAATCATTTCAATCAGAGTCCATATGTAAACGTTATGCCACTTGGAAGTTGACCTTCCTGTTTTCACCACCAAAATTCGAAAGCATGCCATGCTAGCTCCCATTATTTATGAAAAATGGGCTATCCATATAATTATGATGTAGAAGAATCTAGAATATTCTATATTGTAACCCTAGTTAAGAGTTGAGGTAGTCAAACCTAACCACTAGTAGGTTATCAAGTTGTGTTATAACCGAGCCACTGCGAGGAAAAGTGATGCCATTCTTTTAGGTGCATTTTTTCCATAGCTAAGAAAAAATATCCAAGAGGGATAGGAAGTAGAGAACCAGGATAGGATTCATGCATTGTAGCATCCCATGGGCTACATGCCATGATTATTTGTACTTACAACCATACTTCCATTCAGAGAAAGAGATCAGACTGACCTCACCTTCTGGTTGGGATTTTCACCTGAAAGGGTTTCCCAATTCATATCATGTGTCAAATTTGGGCGTGTGTGTGATTTATATTCATTGTTGTCTAGTTTCTACATAGTTTTAAATTCACATGCATGCATTAGTGATATTAAATCTGCAGATCCAGAAATCTAATAAAATGGTAATAGTGTAGAATTTCATATTTTAAATATAATTTTATCAGATATATTGTGATGAGATTTCTAGTAGAATATCCACAACGGTTCATGAAACACCATGGGTGAATGTATCATTACCCCCTAGTTAAATTAGCATGACTCTGTGGGAGAATTTCAACCCAATGTTGCAAATTACAGAAACATCAACACTCCCTCTCAACGAGGGAGATAATATACATTACAGCAAGCTTGTCTCTAAAGTATACAAACTTTCCTCTAGATAGAGGCTTGGTGATAATTTATACATTTCACTTATCTGTGGATATATACTAGAGGTTCATTTCTCCCTTATGCACTATGTCTTGGATGAAGTGATATTTTATCTCAATGCGATTTGACCAACCATGAAATATTGGATTCTTCGAAAGCTTGACATAGCATTGATTATCACAATATATCAAGGTCATCTCGAAAACCTGATCAAATAGTCCTGCAAGAAGCTTCTGAAGTCACACTTCTTCTTGACTTATGACATTGGCTACGATATACTCTACTTCAATTATATTGAGTGCGATAGAAGTCTATATCCTACTAATCCAGGATATCACAGAGTATTCCTGCAAGATAAAGCAACACCTTGAGGTTCTATTTCTATCCACTGCACTCTTGCCTCATTGAGAACAAGCATATCCTTGCACCCTCACTTCACCATATGAGACATATCTTAGACCATATACAATTGTACCATGCAAGTACATCAACACAAGCTTTATTGTGACTCAATGTACATGCCTTGGCTCAAACATAAATTGACTCAATGTGTTCACTGCAAAGAAAATATTGAGTTTGGTGTTAAGCATGTACATTAAGGATCGAATAAACTACTTGCACATAGTGGGATCCATCAAACAAAATTCCATGCATTCTACAATGTAATTAATCATTAGTAAAAGAAATATTCAAGTTAGCTATTATCTCCGATAGAAAATCAAAAAAAATATCAACATCAACATTCTATTCAAAAATTTAGCAGCTCAAAAATTATAGACTCAAGGTGGAATCAAATATTTTTGAGGGAAATCATTTCAATCAAAATACTATTTTAAAGTATAAAATATGCATAAAATAAAAAGAAACCTAATTTTTTTTTCATTAGTTGTGCATCGTAACTTTCACATCATAAAATATCTTTATATTTTCACCTTTTATATAGTATCCTTCCATTACATTAATCACATATTTCGAAATTTAACTTTGCACTATCATAATTACTTGATATAACTACACATCATCTAATTTCACTACATATCATTGTAATGCATTTGATTAATTGAAATCGTTTCAAATTGTGATGTCAAGTTATCATGTGTTAATGCGACCCATAGTGGAGCTAACCATCCATTATGAAAGTTTGCAGACATAGTAGAACTTGCATCGTTTTTAGCTCCTTATGAATTCAAAACCCCAACTTTCATTGCGTCCATAAATCATGGCATAGAAACTCTATAAATCATTTAAATAGGTTGTGGTAAAATTGAAAAGTGTTAACTTCAATATCTCCTCCCACAATTTTGGTTGCAATGGGTCTAGTAGTGTGTTATGAACCAGATGTGTTTGAGGTTTTGCAAGCTTATCCAAAATGTGGCTAAACATTTTGAAAGGTTGGATGGTTATCCTTTTTCTAACAATTCATGGGTGGGAATGAGAAGGTTACATTGGATTTTGTTGAAACATTCAATGGCATTATACCATAGATTAGTGAACTATGATTATAAGTATCATAAAGTTCTATATATTGAAATAATGAATTAGAATTAATAGGTGAAAAATGGTTCAAGAATATAAATTGAGGGAGGAAAGTTGGAAAAAATTGTTAAAGAAATCATAGGAATCCATAAAATTCACAAACAAGGTTCCAAGAAAGTTGCTAAAGAAAAAGTGGCAAGATTTTTTGTTTATCATTCAAAAATATGTAACCTGTGAGCGAGAATATGGTGTTTGTGATTTTCTATAATATAAGGCTATTATTGCATTTCAAAGTTGATAAGAAGTTCAATTTTCCTTTTTATTTACTAAATAATCATATGAAAATGGCAAAATGGATTCAAAAAACTGAGAAAGGAGCCTGTGTCATTTCGACCTACTGAAAATTCTAGTCGTTGATGAATTGCAAAGAAAAAGTAAAACATGGGATGATTTTTTTAAGTATAAATTAATCCATTAAGCCCCTAGTTGAAACAAAGGAAAAAAAACAAAATCGTTGTCTCTAATAGAGCCAAGGGTTCAAGGCTTAAGAAGAAGAAAAACAAAGTTTGAAACATGAATGTTAATTTTTGTAGCTCAAGGACAAATTCCCTCCTTTATACAACTTTCCTCTTCAAGAAATAATTGTCTTGGCCCATGGAAGAATTTAATTTGGTAAATAGAAAATATTATTTTCAAGATGAAACCCACAAGTGCACAAAAGTTCAGGTCGAAATAAGGAAAAATTGGGTCTCCTCCACCACATATAAATACACATCATGTCACATCACTTTGGAGCATCTACAACACATCTTATCTTCTCTCTCCTCGTTTGATCGGTTCATACAGTTCTGAAATAAGGAGGTATGAGCTCAGAAATGTGAAGGGAAAGAGGAAAAATATGATTTTTTAATTGAATTTCTAATCGGGATAGTTTGACCAGTCATTGACCAAATTTGACTTGATGATTTGACTTTGTTTGACTTGGAAAATTTTCGTTTTGGAAGGCTGAATTAACTGGTGTAGGAGCCAAAATTTTATGGGAATTTTGACTTAGGTTGACAACATACCTTTGACTAAAGTCTAACCATAGATTTCTGAAGTTTGACCACATGCCTTCTCTCTCCTTTGACCAAACTTTAGAGGATTTTTTTTACTAAGCTTTTACCAACAAAGAAGGTCGAGTTGTTTCACTGTTGACCAATATTATTTGGAGGAAGTTTGATCATTGACTTGTGGACTAGTTAGGGCATGTTTGACTATTATTGACTTTGACAAGAATTGAAGATTTAACTTGTTAACCAGATCTGACTTTTAGGCTCATCTCTTGGATATTGGTTGGTTGAATTTTTGGATAGTTAAGGATTTGATTTTTACTCTTTGTTGACGAATTGGAACATTATATCTCTATATTGAATATTTGATGATAATCTAATAGAATAAGAATTTAGAAAATGTTTTCCCCATTGTGGGGTTTTTCCGTAGTCTTTGAACAAATATTGTGTCTCCTGTTATTTCTCTTGGTTGTCTTCCATTATGCATTGGATTTACTATTCTATCTAAAATTTCTTATTTTCATTGGAAGATTGAATTTATCTAAAAAGTGATTGCTAATTCAAGAAGAATTGGAATAAGTGATTGTGTTAAGCATATAACATTAGAAAACTAACAAGGAAGGGCTCAAAACTTAATCTTAAAGATAATTTAAACCCTCCAAAGGAGAAAAGGGTTCCAAAAGTCGCAAGAAACAAATACTCACAATGAAAATATGTCAAATCATAGGTAGAGGAAACAAAAGTGTTTTAAACCTCAGATCATAGAGAAAGAAGTAGTTAAAACAAAGGGAGTCTCCTCTAAAGTGAGCACTCCTCTAAAGAGAAGAACCATAAGGAGCATGACACAAAACCAATGAAATTTGAGGAATGATGAAGATTTTCATGGAAACTAAGTTATTGAAATTTTCAAGATTCACTGTAGGAACCGAGTACAAAGGATGATGATATATTTTTGAATAGTTTGGTAGAGTGATTCGAAATGAATTCTATTTCAAATAATTCACATGTGTTTGATACATGCAAGATAGTATAGAGTGAATAAAACAAAGATAAAAAAGTTAAAGCTTCTACAACTATGGACCCCGAAGACAATTTTACAATTGAAGATCCTAGTGTTGATTTTCCAATTATAGAACCTTTTAATGACGTAGATTATGTACCTACGTACAAAAAGTAAGAAATGTCAAATGATTGAAGGAAAATATATGATTTTTTGAGTCTATATAGGTACATCGAAAGTTAAAATACAAAACCCAAAACTATTGTTAAAAATTCTAGAAGGAAAAGGAACAATTGAAGGCAAAAAGGAAATTACTAGCCAAACGAGCGAGATAGTGGTATAGAAATTTAAGAAAATAAAATAAGGAATAAAAAACTTAAAACTAAGATAACCATATAAAAAAAAAGGCCAAGACTTTTGGGTTGTACATTCTACTTGATGCTTCAAAAATGTTGAATGTAATGTAGTACATTTTAAAAAATTTGGAGAGGAATCATATTATTTTAGGGGACATATAAGAATTGGTTTGCATGAAGACATGGAACACCATCCATGTGGAGGAGATGTTGGGTTATCATTTTCAAAAAATTTGTCACTTGATTTTCCAAAATTATTTCTTCTGAAATAATCGCCTACCATGTTTTATGCCCCGTCTTCACCGCATTAATCACAAAAACCTATCGTTTAGAAGATAATACGTGAAGGAATGGTTTTTAAAATATTTTGTTTATATTTATGAATTTTTCATATTTGAATAAGTAATGTTGATTACATGAACTTTTTAATAATACGTCACTACAAGAATCTTTGATTATGTAGTGACTATATATATTTTATAGCTGAGACCATGGTAGAGCCATTGTTGTATATGGTTGTATTGATGTAGAGAAACAACCACCAGTTGGATAAGATTGCAACATAGATGAATATGGACATATGTTAAACATCCAAATCATAGAAGAAAACATACAAGTGGTAGAGGTTTGTCAATGCCCAATTTAATAGTGGTAGTGGTAGAGTTTATTACAATGAACGGAAGTTCGTGATAACATATCAACAAATTTTTTATCAAATCGAATAGAGGATCACATTAAACATAGATCCACATATTTATTGAACTAATTGTCAACATGTTAATAGAGGAAACAATTACCAGAATTCATATTTCTCTAGGATGCTCTATCTAGCAGTTTCAATTTGATTTGTATTACGTAGGGTTAGAAATATGACAAATCACTTAGAACGACATATAAGAAAGCCTGTAAAACATTGGAGGGAGACCCAATAGATTATGTTATCCTATAAATCATCTTGATATATGTTGTATTTTATTTAATTGAGCTAATATAAAAACAATGCATTTCATCTTACACTTGTTTCAATCCTAAGAATAATGTATCAACTAAGTTAAGTTAATACTGTAACAATTTTGCAACGAAAACCTAAACGAGGAGGGCCTACCATGTAATTTTCAGAAGAACTTCTCGGATTATTTACAGTATCATGAAACATTTGTCGACGTTTCGAATCCCAACGGGGATCCATCTTCAGGACAGTAGAATGAAGAAATTGAAGAAGAGTCATAATTCATTAATAGTGAAGAAGGTAGAGAAAGATAAGACAAGAGCCGACCATCAAAGTTTTATATTTAATTTTTAATTTTTAATTTTAATTATATATTTTTATTTCTTAATTTTGATTTCTAATTTTTATAATTTACAGATAAGAATTAATATATAATTTTTATCAATAAACTTATTAAATTTATTGTTTATTAATAAGTTTATTATTTTTTCAAGGTTGTTAAAAGTCAAATTCTTTTCCATTTTTAATTTATGTATAATGTTTATGGTTTTTTAATTTAATAAATAAAATTAATTTTTATTTTATAAATTAATTTAATTTTTATTTTAATGTAATTTATATTTAATAGATTAAAAAGGTAACTAATTAAATTTGTATTAACTTACTTATTTTAATATTATTTTATAAACCATGATTATTATTTCATCTAATAAATAAAGCTAATTTATAAAATAATTTTAATTTTATAAATAAACCAATGTTTTTCTAATAAGTATTAATATTTATTTAAAAAATAAATAACTATTAATACAGTAGAAAATTATTGATTTATTACATTAGTTATGTTTTATTGTTAATTCTACTAACTAATATTAAAGTTAATTATTAATTATCATTAATTAGTTAATATTTTAATCTAATAAAATTAATAATGTTAGGATGAAGATAAGTATTTTCTAATAATAATTATTAATAAATTAATTAATTTTTATTTTATAAAATAAAATGAAAATTAATTTATGAGAATAATTATTAAAAGTAAGTTCCTTATTTGTTAAACCATCACTAAAGAAAAGGGACAAACCTGAGACTATTTTACCTGAAAAAGTCTACCTAGGAGGAATGTGCTTTCGAGGAACAGATTTGTCGAAGAAGAGGACGCCAGCTGTCACTAATTTCATATCCCCCATCCCTATCATGTAATGTTATTCATCACAAGTTACATCTTATTTTATTTTTTAGCTCATGTCGTAGCATTCGTTTTAATTTATATTTTCTAATTCATTATTATAGTTTTGTTCTATGCATATTTATAGAGTGCTAATTTCAATATGGTTTCATTCTTTCAAAAATGCTATAGGAAAATTAATATCTTATTTATAATTTGAGAAATAAACCCATTATTAGTGTAGAATCCATCATTTACAATGTCAAGGTTTTAGCCTTATATAGATAATGCATGCAAAAAAATTCTTAAGAAACATAAAATATACAATTCTAAAAATAAAAAATATTCACAAATATTTTTCTCCTTGAACCCAAGACTAGGAAAACAAAATTGATTTTTCATTATATTATTTCCAATGTTACAATACATTATATACATTCTAAAGCATTCATAAACACTCAATCCATTAACCCTGGATTAGACTATAACCATAGTTCCTTTGATTGTATCTACAAAAAGCATGGGAAAAACTATTATGCATAAAACAATGCACAAAACCATGCATAAAACCACGCACAAAACTATAGGAAAAACTACCATGTGTAAAACTATGTCTAAAAGCATGGGAAAAAAAACCCAAAAAAATTATTTTGAGGCACTACCTCAACCCTCATGCAAGGGGGATAATGCCCCTTGCATACCCCCCAACCAAAGTGAGCTGCCAAGCCCTCTCTCAAGCCCCCCTATGTTTTTGGTTCATATAAGTCTTGCAAACAATATAACACACACCCAACTAAATGCATGGTTAAACATTGTAATTAAATGTTACAGTAAGTAATTTACAAATCTCAGATCTAATTAGTTCTTGTAACATATTATTTATTTAATTTAGAAGGTTACAATTCAATATCTTTTGTTTACAAATAAATAAATCATGAATATATAGTGTATACGTTTCAAAAGCTTATGATTTCTGGCTCATAAATTAAATGGATGGAATTTAAAAACAATTAAAATATATGAAATAGATCTAAGGTGCTACATTGGAGAGATGATGACAAAATTAAAAGATCAAAATAGAACATTTTCCATAACCTGTTAGGATTTAATTAGAATACATGCACATATGGTGGCCAAAAAGGAAACTCTAGCTATTCAAGTACATGAAATCTATTATGAAGCTTTAACTACCTTAGAAGATGAATCCTCACCTACATTTACCATTGCAAAAATATCACAATTAAGAAAATTATGTCAAATTTTGAAAGGAAAAGTTATGCAATTGGAGATGCAACTTTAGTAGGTGAAAATACTATAAGAGGAACAACTTAATGAATATTTGCATTGATTTAGGTGGATATTGGTGGATATTGGTGGCCACCCACCTATTCCACTTCGAACCCAACACTATTTCCTTTCAGTTTCCTAATTTCTAGCAAAGTTTACTATTTTTGGCTATTTTTTGGGTCTTGAGCTATCAGAGCCACTTTTAGGCCCTAAATGATGTTTTTTTTTAGAAAAAAAGGAAAACACCTAACATTTTTTAGGGTTTTCCAGTCAAAAGTTATTTTCCTTGGATAAATTTTCTAAGAAGTTATTGTACGCGTCAAACCAAGACAGAAGTTGATGTACCAACTAACCCCAATGGGGCCCACAAAATATTGGTGCTTCATCTCCTAGGGTTAGGTTTTTAGATGTTTAAGGTTTTCCATTGTTTCTAAATAATAAAAATGCCTCCAAGCCTCATTGTAACACAATTAAAAGACATGTATTTGTCACATCTCTTCTCAGAGATAAGCTACCATCACCCAAGATAGGTTATTTCCATTCTACAAGTAAACAATTTTCAGTATTTGTTATTAATTAATCAAACTTCAAATTTTGTTGTAACTATGTGTTTATGTTGAAATATATATTTCATTTCACTCTTGCATAAATCCAGATCATGCATGTTCCCAAGGAGATGTTTGATTAAGTGGTGGCTAACATTACGGGTCTTTCTAGGTTAGTCGAATCTAGTTTTCAAATATAGAACCATTTACAATAAGTTCTTGAGGTATAAAGGGAAAAAAATCCCATTAACACTGGGATTTCTGTGTATGTTATTGATCAGGAGATCATGTGCTATGCTCAAAATTGAAAGTGCTTGAAATTGTACCAAACTTGAGTGACCGGAAAGGGCTAATTGTTGTGATTTTGACACCGTGAACGGTTCGAAAAACTGATGTCGTATGAGGAAGATATTGCATTTTGTTCGTTTTCCCAAAAAACTAAAATTTTGTGACTGGGATGCCTAGTCAGCATGCAGGTACAGTCATCAGGTGGCATATTCTAGGGAATATTCCCTTTTCTCACAGCCAATCAGATCGCGTCACGTGGCTTAATTTGGGCCATTGAATTTTTTTGGTATGAGATGTGGTTATGTCCATTAATGGGATTGTACGTTTTTATATAGGCTATTGGATGGGCGACACGTGGCAAGCCTGGAGGCCACCACATGTCCCGAGGAGGCTGTGGTAAAACTATGGTGGAGTCAGGGGGCGGGGGGGTGTCGACCCCGCGACCTCCAGTCTACATGCCATGTCCTCTGACCACCTTTCCTACTGCATATCACTTAACCTTATAGTCTTCCGCATGAACTTAAGGTTTTAATTTTTTACATTTGGGGGAGGATACTTCCAGTGGTCCCAACCCACTGGCAGCCCAAAGAAGTGATCACATGAAACTAACCTATAGCATAAAACTTCAGAACTGGCAGCTTAAACCTTAACCGACGGTGATCTATCCATTCATATGTCATGGTAACATTTAAGGTTGTAGTCGACGGTTAGTGGGGGAAGTTTATCCAGTGGAGATATTAAAGTCGGTCACATGCGCAGGTGGTGGTGGCTTTTATTTCCATATTTTTCGGAACTATTACGACTCGAGGTTCCAATCCATATACGGAGTTAACAAACGATTAATGCGGATTTAAAGACGGGGGGTCGGCATTTGACAACCCCGCCAAAACCATTTAATTTTTATCCAAACGGTCTTCCAGCGGAATTGGAGAGTGCCCTAAATTTAGGGATTTTTACTAAATTTAGTCACAGTTAAGTGCCAGTTTCCACATTTAGTGGAGTTTTTCTAGATGACATTGGGAAAAATGCATTGGGAGGTCAATTTTCGACCAATTTGGGTGAAAAAAGAGTCTACCTAGACTAATTTGAGCATTCTGGAGCCATTGGTGCAGAGAAAACAACTATTAAAGGCATGTAAACTCATGTACTTTGAAATTTTTAGCATAATGACAAAGAGGGACATGTTGTTGGGAGCTGGGCTAGCAGATGTAGCCCAGGAGGGGTGAACTACTTCTCCATGACTATTGTGTAAAACTTATGTGTGGTTGTATTTCTCTGTTATACACTGTTGTATCGTGTTTTTTCGGCTTATTTTCATGCTTAAATTCCAAAACTTCATCTCTATTTCATGGTTAAAACACTCATTCCTTAAGAAAACAAATGGATACAAATTGTGCATGTTTATATTACTGAAAGGACACTTATCACAACATAACTAATACACTCCTTTTAGATCATGTTGGTATGAGAGCCAGATTTTAAACTGTGGTGTTTTTGTGTGCAAATATTTGTAACTGTTTGCAAGGGTTTTCATGCTTACTAGGCTCAAGATTAAGAGAGGAGAAGGCAAATTGGTGGAAGCAAGAGGTTCTCAAAGTGAGCCACAACAAAGGAGGGAAAGATTGCCACATTCTCCACCACCTAGCTCACCTCCAAAAGAAGCAGAAGCAGCATTAAGTATGCATCTGGGAGAAGCAGAAATCCATGAAGAGATGGATCCCAATGAGGAAGAAAGAGTGTACAGAAAAGCATTTCTTGACTTGAATAAAATGGTTAGAGTCCTTTATCAAGAAAGGAAAGAGAAACTAGAATAGTAAAGCTCCAAAATTCACAAGGAAGGACAGGGATCATCAATAGGTCACAATGATGAAGATAAATAAAATAAGGGAAATGGAGTAAATGGAGATAGTGGAAAGTCACCATCATCACCCTCATCTTCATCCTCATCATCCTTTACTTAATATTCAGTACATCAGCCATACAAGTCAAATAATACTCGTAAAAGTACTTTTCTAAAACTTGATGTTAAGTTTGAATTGACAATGTTTAATGGTGAAGTCAATGCATAAAATCTTGATAATTGGATTAGGAAATTGGAGGTATATTTGAGAATCCAAAATTTTCATGATGATGATACCAAAATCCAACTAGCTTCATTGAGGATGGAAGGTGCAACACTTGTTTGGTGGGAAGCCAAGACAAATTATTAGATCAAAAAGCATGGTAAGATTATCCTATCATGGATTGATTTCATCACTGCAATAAAACAACATTTTTATCCATTAGCTCATATGCAAAAAGCCATAATGGACTGGAAAATTTTTAAACAATTGAAAGGACAAAAGGTACAAGTTTATACTCAATAATTTAGGAGAAGAGCTCTTTTATTAGGAGTATATTTGCAGAGCCAAGACACTTTGTTCAAGTATATAGGAGGCTTACATACCTACCTAAGACATACTATCCTCATGTTCAACCCTACAATTCTAGATTAAGTTTGTGTACAAGCCACACACTTAGAGGCAAGGGGAAAACAAACTTAGATGAGAATGAGGAAAATGAGTTTAAAGGCAAATGGAAGAAAAATAGAAATGAAAATTTCATAAAAGAGAAGGGAAAATTATTTTGCAAACATTGTTCTAAAATTATCCATGATGAAGACCATTGTTGGAAACTTCATCGAGTTGAAACTAGAAAGTTTGAAAGCCAAAGAGAAATCCAAGGAGAAAGGAAAAACTGTTGCAATATTTGAACAAGACTTAGGGTCAGATTCAGGAGATGAAGCAAAAATCATGGCTACGGGACTAAAGAATATGAAGGGGAAAGAGATTGAAACTATACCTAGTTCTTGTATATCTAACTGTCACATACAAGCTCCAAATGAAGAAAAGAGAATTGAACTCTTTCATGTGAGGGTCATTTCCAAACATACCAAGGTAGACACATTGTTTGACAGTGGGTCACAAGAAAATTTAATCTCTGAATACTTGGTCAAGAAACTTAATCTTGAGACCATTCCACATCCAAAACCATATCCACTTGGTTGGATTTGTAAGGATGAAAATTTACAAGTTTCAAAGAAGTGCATGTTGTGTTTTACAATAACTGCACATTTCATTAGCACAGTTGAATTAAATGTTTCTCCGCTTGATATAACATGTATGGCGTTGGGAAATCCTTACTTGTATGATAGGAAATAAATCTTCCATCACCATGAGAACAAATACCATTTATTCAAAGATGACAGGGAGTATATTGTGAGAGCTCATTGCAAAAAAAAAACACTTCTTTAGTTAATGCGGGGCAAATGAACATGCTAGTCAATGCAAGCCAAAACTTGACATTGATGATGATTAAACAAAGATATGTTTTACATCATCCTTTTCAAACAAATTCTGATGTATGTAATGATTATTTTTAGTTTGAAAGAAGATGACAAATAGTTGCAACATTTGACATTGGTGTTGAACGGTGTTGAAAACAAGGTGTGAGTGTAAGAAGTTGCAAAGGTCCAAGAGAGGACAAACCAACTTGGCAAAGAGGGGACAGGATTGAGAAATGTTCATTTCTGGTTTCCGAAAGGCATGGTATAATGGCAAAGAAACTTTGTTAAGAATTGACACAAGTTCTAGGAAAATTTAGCAAAAAATCGCCATAAGGACATAGTGCAAGGTGAGAACAATTCCAAGTTTCCTTTGATTATAGACCAATGTAGAAACAAGATTTTTACTGAAAAGTTAGGTTGTTGTTTTGCAAGTTCAGAAAATGTGCAGCATGACACTGTCAAAGACAACAGTGGTTGGTCAATAGAATCAAGGAAAAAATTGTATTTTCATCAAAAGCTTCAATTAATGAAATTAGGGAAATTTCAGTGGATAAAATTGGAAGAGTGGGGACACAGTCTCCTCATATTCATGTTCAGTAATATAGAGATATTTTGGGGTCCAAAGCTTCCCAATGAGGAGGTGTGATCAGGACATCATGTGTTATGCTCAAAATTGAAAGTGCTCGAAACTGTACTGAACCTGAGCAACCGAAAAGGTCTCATCGTTGTGATTACGACGCAGCAAATGGTTCAAAAAACCGATTTGGTATGAGGAAGATATCATGTTCTATTCGTTTTCCAAAATAGCTAATATTTTGTGACTGGGATGCCCACTCAGCATGCAGGTACATTCATCAGGTGACATATTCTAGGGAATATTCACTTTTCTCATAACCAATCAGATCGTGTCACATGGCTTAATCTGGGTCATTGATTTTTGTGGTACGTGATGTATATCTGTCCGTTGATGTGATTGTATGTTTTTATATAGGCCATTGGATGGGCGACACGTGGCAAGATCGGAGGCTACCACGTGTGCCCAAGAGGCTGTGGTAAAATTATGGTGGAGTCGGGGGGGAGGGTCGACCCCACGACCTCCTGTCTGCACGCCATGTCCTCTGACCACCTCACCTACCACATATCACTTAACCTTAGATTCTTCTACATCAAATTATGGTTTTAATGTTTTACATTTGGGGGAGGGGACCACCAGCGGTCCCAACTCGCTGGCAGCCCAAAGCAGTGGTAACATGAAACTAACCCGCAGCATAAAACTTCAGAACCGACGGCGTAAACCTTAACGAGCAGCGATCTATTCATTCACATGTCGCAGTAACATTTAATGTTGCAGGTGACAGTTAGTGGGGGAATTTTATCCAGAGGAGATATTAAAGTCAGTCACATGGGCAGGTGGTGGTGGCTTTTATTGCCATGGTTTTCGGAACTTTTATGACTCCAGGTTCCAATCCATATGTGGAGTTAACAAACGGTTAATGCGGAGTTAACGGTGGGGGGTCGACATGTGATACCCCGCCCAAGCCATTTAATGTTTATCCAAACGGTCTTCCAGTGGAATTGGAGTGCGCCCTAAATTTATGGCTTTTTACTCAATTTAGTCACAATTAAGTGCCAATCTCCACATTTAGTGGATTTTTTCTAGCTGACATTGGGAAAATTACACTGGGAGGTCAATTTTCAACCAATTTGGGTGAAACAAGAGTCTACCTAGACTAATTTGAGCATTCTAGAGCCATTGGTGCAGAGATAATAGCCATTAGAGGCCTGTAAACACATGTAATTTTCATTTTTGAGCATAATGACAAAGAGGGACATGCCATTGGGAGTTGGACCAGCAGATGTAGCCCAGGAGGGGTGAACTGCTTCATCATGCCTACTGTGTAAAACTTATGTGTGATTGTATTTATCTATTATACACTATTGTATGGTATTTTTTAGGCTTATTTTCATGCTTAAAGTTCAAAAATTCATCTATGTTTGATGGTTAAAAGACTCATTCCTTAAACAAACAAATGGAGACAAATTGTACATTTTTATATTACTAAAAGGACACTAAGCACAGCAAAACCAATACACTCCTTTCAGATCAGTTATAGTTTTTTTTTTCAATTTTTTTATTTTAAAAAATTAATATTCTAGTGAAATTTTCTCAATATATGACACTAGAATTTCATTCAGATCCATATTATGATATTTAAAAAAAAATAAACCAATTAAAGAATTATTAAAACATGGCGAAACTACGTTGAGGTTGGCATATTCCCATTCTAGAAGATATTGCATATATAATAGTTCTTTCATGTCAATATTTTTCTCAACGCTTATGATCCAGTGGATCAATAAAATGCTCAAAATTCAAGGTGTTCAAAAGTGCTCGAAAGTGGTGCAAAAATTTAGATATCATTGCCTTGAATCCAAAGCAACTTCAGTCAATGAAAATCAATATGCTCCCAATATGGCATTCTAATCATTTTCCTAAAAAACTAAAAAAATCATAGGTTAGATGCAAGTATGATGTTTGGGAAGTACGTACACTACCAATGGTAGGCTGCCAAGTGGCCTCACCACATTGGTCGAATGGTTGTGTTTTGATTGGTTCGATTTATAGATTTCTAATTAGTTATGGTTGTTTTATGTGGTCCAATGGGTAAGAGCCACGTGGGCCAATGGTGGGAAGCCACGTGGCCTCCCAAGGTTTGACCAAAAAAAAATATGGCTGAAATGAGCCTCTGAGTGAGTCAAACCTGAGATCAGTGGAGTGAAAACACAATGTTGTACCACAAAGCCAACAATGGTACTTAACCTGCTACAACACAATGATGTATTTAAATTTTAATGGGTTCATGTATGGGGGACAGGGTCAGGGTTAAGCCCTAGTCCCCAGTCACCCCATGCCGACGAGACCGCATGCAATGGAGCCAAGGGAATGGGCTTAACCCTGACCCAAAGCCCCGGTAATACACATACCCAACTATAGTCAGGCATGTGGATAATACATTGCAGTGGCATGATAACCCAACCATGGTGCCGAGCAATGTTATAACATAATCCGGTGCGAAGTTTCGAATCCAATGACGAATCAATGGGAACGTGACACAATTTCTCCTGCTCATTGGGGTCATTGGGAATTTAAAGGAAGCGACATTTGCACCCAAATCAGCGCAAATTTCTTCGGTGTCTGGTGAAATTATCACTTGGCAGTTCCGGAAAAGGCAGATTTGTAGAACTGTTAGTAGGTCAATGCAGTTTGTAGAGAAGTTAGCAACAAAACGTCTCTAGAGCATAACTTCTTCAGATTTTTGTTAAATTAAGCCCAACAAGAGCCTAGCTTGGTGTTTTTCATTGTTTTAGATCCATTGGAGACATTATTTTTGTATTCTAAGCATTGAAAATCTATGTAATCATATATTTGAACACTTAATGAGAGAGGCCCAAAATTTGAAGTTGGAGCAGGAGATGTAGCCCAGGAGGGGTGAAACCTTCATCATTTTGTTGTCTTGTGTTACTGTATGTGGTATTATTATCCCTATTTTATGCTGCAAACTGAGTTAAAACCCATTAATGAATGTGCTTTTGAAAATTGACTAATTTCCTAAACGAAATAAAAACTTACTTTCACATTTAATTAAACCTTCAATTTTTCAAATACATATCAGTTTGGTATCATAGCTTTAGCTGTTTTGAAGGTTTAATTTTGTTGCAAGTGTTTTTTGATGCTTACAAGATTGAAGCTCAAAAGAGGAGAAAGAAAGCTTGTGGGAACAAGTCCTCAAGCTAGCTCAAGGAAAGCACATTTACCTCAAGTTTCACCTCAAGTGCCATCCAAAGCCTCACTAGTCATGTCACGTGAAAGAGAACTTGAGAATATTTCTCGTGATGAGAAAAAAATCAGAAAATCATTATTTGAAATGCATGAAATGGTTAAATTTATTTATGAGCAAAGGAACTAAAGGTTTCAAGGAGAGAGCTCAAATCCTCTAGGATGAAATGGAGACAAACTTCCAAAATGGAATGGAGTGAATGGTAACAAACCACCTATACCTCCACCTTTTCCTACACCTCCATCTTCAAACTCACCTTCTTCTACATCAACCAATCTACAAACACCTCCACATTCTCCAAAGGGACATGGTAAAAATCCTTTGTTCAAACTTGAAATAAAGTTTGCATTGCCTATGTATAATGGAGAGGTGAATGCTAAGAAATTGGATAATTGGGTTCGTCATATTGAAGTGTATTTCAGGATACAAAGGATTAAATATGATGAGACCAAGATTCGAAGTTTCTTCTCTAAGGTTGGAAAGTGCAGCACTCATTTGGTGGGAAGCCAAATCTCAAGAGTATCTTAAGAAAATAGGTGATATTATAACTTCTTGGAACGACTTTGTGGTTGCATTAAGAAGAAAATTTTATCCTTTAGAATACATAAAAAACTATATAATGGATTGGAAAAAATTTAGGAAAGCTAAGGGTTAGAGTGCAAAAATTTATACCCAAGAGTTTAGAATAAGAGCATTGATTTTGGGTGTAAAAGTATCCTCTCAAGACAATCTACTAAAATATATTGGAGATTTACATAGTTACTTAAGACACACAATTCTCACGTTTAACCATACAAATATAGATGAATTTTGTGTACAGGAAACTCATTTAGAAGCATGAGGGAAGAATGTTCCCCAAGAGGGCATACAAATCCCATTCAAGAGTGGAGACAAACGAATGGGGAAATTCAAAGGAAAGGGGAAAAATAATGCTTCCATCAAGAAAGAGGGAAAAAATATGACATGTAAACATTGTTCAAAAGAAGGCCATGATGAAGATCATTGTTGGAATCCTCATCTTGAGATGAGACCCAAAAATTTTAACAACAAAGGAATGCAAAAGACTGTTGCAGCTACACAACGTGATTTAGGATATGATTCCAAAGATGAAACAAATATCACATTCATGGGAGTGAAAGGAAAGGATTCTATAGCATGTACCAGTTCTTCTAGTAACTTTAATCAAAATCATAATGATAAAGAAAGAATAGAGATTTTCCATATTAGCATCATCTCAAAACATAACAAAATAGACACTTTGTTTGATAGTGGATCACAAGCCAACCTTATTTTAGAAACCATTGTCCACAAACTAAATTTCGAAACGATTCCTCATCCTAAACCTTATCCTTTGGGTTGGGTATGTGACAATGCAAAATTTCAAGTGATAAGAAACTGAAAATTTAAATTCGCCATCACTGCAAACTTCATTGATGAGGTAGAGCTTGATGTAGTTCCACTTGAAATATGTGGTGTTGTTTTGGGAATTCGTATCTTTATGATAAAAAAGACATATTTCATTGTTGTTATCATGATTGTTTTTCAAAAATTATCAAATTATGTTCATCATTGTAAGATATGTCTTTAATCCTCACTTGTCTGCTAACCTATGGTGGAGAGGCCTTGGAGGGTTAAAATATATGAGCTTTTATCACATTTTAACAAAATCCAAAAAGAATTATAAATCCAATCGCTTTTTTATGTTATAGAGTCATTAGGGTAAAGTCTCTTTTAATAAGTATTTCAAATGCTTTTAGTTGTTAAGGTCATGAGTTTAACTTGAAAATTCTTATTCATTTGCTATGATTTTCCAATCTAAGGTTAAAGACAGAATGTTACAGTCATCAGTTGTGTTAGAAATAACATAGGAATAGTTGTCTTTTTCAAAAAGGTAGAAATTACCTGCAAAATTGTTACAAGGAAACAAAGGAAGCATTATTTAAGTGAAACAAACACTATTATTCGAATATCGAATACCTGTTAAAACAAGAGGTGTTTCTCACCTAAAAGATGGTTATTTTTCATTGGAGGATACATTAAAAGGTTGGTTATTTGTTTGCTAAGGTTACGCAAATATATTTCTATTCATTAAAGGATAAATGTATTAAAGTGTAGTACGAGTAGCGATTATTAAAAAATGTGATGGAGTTCGGTGAAAAGAGTTGGCAACAAGTTTAAATCATTTTTGTTTTTGTGTCATTCCCTCTCACTAATTTTGAAGGCATGCAAAGCTCTGCCTCCATTCACTCTTGTGACAACTAGAACAAAACATTTTTAGCCTCCAGTTCAAAACAATTTGTTAACAAGTGCTAGCAAGTAGGGCTTAGTGGAGGATATTTTTTCTTCATTTTACGTTTGTACATTTATGGTTAGGTTAACTGTTAGAAATATGGGCATGGGAGGTAACGTGAACTATTCAGAGCTGGCTAACACCCATTTTGTTGACCATCATGATAAGTCTGAGTTCAAAGCAGTAGGTTGGTACCTATTTCTAAGGAAGCTTTCAGGTGAAAATGTGGCAATGGCTCAGGTATTTGTTGAGACATTTGATGGAGAAAATGTCAGGATTGGGTCTCAGATCTTCATGATCACCAAAACCATCATTCCAAGGGCAACTCAAACTTTAGCAATAAGTGATTCCTAGCACAAGAATAACAAAACTCTACTTACATCTTATTCTAATATATATTTAAACCCTGAGCATGAACATATTGGTTGGACTCCTACCATTCACATTTCATATTTGAAACTTGAGTGGAAGCATTTCATTACCACTGTACAATGTTACATATCCTATGAGGGTAGGTTTTCAATTGTCCATAAATACCAGATGAGGTTTCTAGCCCATATCTCTGGCTCCAAACCTATGAAGCTACCCTTTTTCCTTCACAGATATTTTTTATCAATGTCTCTAAAGATACAGAAAACCGCAAGTTATTCTCTTCATAATCTCTATCACATAGGTTTGATTAAAATGTCGGTAGTTTATAACCTAAGAAGGAAAAGAAATGCATGGGAAATTTTTTTAGCAAATAAGGTTTTTAGAAGTATTCATTCAAGGAGAAAATTAGGAAGGCCTAGAAAGCTAAAAAATTGGGAATAACAGTCAAACCCTACCCCTACATTAACTCCTTCACAAGCTCATCCATCTTCAATATCATCTAGTAGAAACACTAGGAACTTAGACAGAAAGGCTAGAGTTCAAACCACTACTTCTACACCAATAATCACTCCTACACCAATAGTGAAACTAGCCAAAGGGGTCTACACTAGCAGTTCATACAAAGAGCCACAGACCTTGAGGTATTTCATGCAAGAGTATAGAAACAAAATAGAACAAAAAGATACCTTTCCTGACAAAAACAATGTGTCTAAGAGAAAACAACAGGCAGATTCCTCTTCAAAGGGTAAACAGAGGAGAAGAATAATTATGAGAGAGGGACCTTCATGTTGAGATTCAACAAGATGATGATCCTAGTGAAAATTAAGCACCTACACTAGGTGGGGCCTGCAGGCTATTTTTAGGTGTATGTCTATTTTTAGAATGTTGAGAAAATTCTATTTATAGCGGGAGTCTATTTATAGATGGTTGAGAAAATTCTATATATAGATGAGTTTCTATTTTTAGATGCATGTGCGAAGTCTATTTATAGATCGCATGTCTAAAAATAGAATGCATGTCGATTATTATTATATATTAATAATAATTAGACAATAAATAATAATGTATTCTCTTGAAGCACTTGATTTCAGTTAATTGATGTGGAAAACCAGTTAGCTAGAGAAATTTCAAGTTCTAAGGTTGGTTGGTGGGACATGCAAGTTGACTTAGTTGTAAATGAGTGATTCAAAGTTGTAATAGAGTTGGATGTGTAGTTATGTGAGTTGTAAATTAGTTTAACTTAGTTAAGTGAGTTAAACTCAGTTGTGCTAGTGGTAACTAGTTGTAAATAAAGATACACTAGTGAGAGATCAGTGAATTAATTATTTAATTAATTCACAAGCAGTGATCTCACACGCAACTGAATAAATACTCCTATTAACTAAATGCATGTCTGATCCAGTGGAGACCTGGTTGAGAGATAGGTGAAAGGGACAGTTTCACTATCTGTTGTGACATAAGTGGGTGTACTCATGCAACCACACCCACATTGGAGATGCCAATGAGGATTTTGTATTCAAGGAAAAACAATATCAAATTCATTCAGGGATTGTGATCAGCAGGAATTGCGCAGTGGAGGCAGGTTGTCAAGAGGCAGTAAATTGGCACATCTATTTGCAAATTTTTGTATGACAGTGTGAGACGATTGTATATTATAATGAGAGCTCTTGGATTAGAGTTTTTTATGAGATTTTTTCATGATCCATGATATATACATAATATATGATAGTGAGGTTATTATCTTTATGATTTCCTGGTAAAAACATTTGTGTTATGTGTGATTGATCTTTCTTCATGTGTTTGCAATTGGCGATTAAATTTCCGCAAAGATTTAAGTAGAAGGATTATGTATTTAACAGTGGCATATAATTGTTAGATTAGGAGAATCTAGGAAATACATAATTGTATTAAAATTTCTACATGGTATCAGACCAAAGAAGATTGGAAAATTGAAGCAGTGGCTCGGTTTGTTGGTGGAAACAATTCGAATTTTCTGCAAGAATTTCTTTGTGTGACAGTTGAGTAAACATCAAAATGGATTTCAATGGTTTGTGGCTAGAGTATGCACTCGAGGGCAGCTCGAACTACATTGCATGGAAGGATAGGATGGAGGTGGTGCTTGAAAATAATGGCTTGAAGGAATTCATCGCCAGTGATGTTCCTAAGCCCACTTCGATGGATGCTGCATTACTTGATGCATGGCAAAAGAAAGTAGCGAAGAAGAGAAGGATTATGTTGGAAGGTGTGGGAGACCATATTTTCTCAAGCCTTCATTGTAAAACCACTCCATTTGTTATGTGGAAGGCTTTGATAGATCTTTTCCAAAGCAGTAGTGACCATAGGAAATTGGCGATGAAGGATAAACTCAGAAAGATCAAGATTGAGAAGGGCGACAATATTCCTAAGTATCTCACAAATTCTGTCCAATGTAGGGATGAACTCGGGAGTATGGGAATCAGAGGTGTTGATGATTATTTGGTGAGCTTGTCTTTCTTGGGAATTCCTAAGAGCTGGTACGGTTATCAAGACTCTATCAACGAACAGGAAAAACTGTCAGATTGGGAACGACTTTGGTTGGATCTAGTGCAGGAGGAGTTCAGGCAGAACACGAGAGATGGCTCTTCATCAAATCATGATGATGAAGATGATTTTTCTTTGGCTACCAAGGAAAGGAAATGGAAGGGGAATAAATTCCACTCAAAATCCAAGTCTAAAGGCAAGAACCTGGATTTGTCCAAGGTGAAGTGTTTTCACTGTCACGAACATGGCCATCTTGTCACTAACTGCCCACAAAAAAAGAATAACAAGAAGGCTACTGGAGTTGCACCTAGTGAGGCCCTTCCCTCAAAATTTGAACTTGATTTCTCTTTGATCACATGCTTGGTTTCAAGCGTAATGGTATCAGTGTGGTATCTTGATAGTGGTGCTTCCTTTTACATGACAGGAGATAAGGATATTTTCAGTGATTTGGAGGAGAAAGATCTCCAAATGCATATAGAGATGGGCGACGATGAAAGATACAGTGCGACTAACATTGGTACCATTACCTTTGAGAGGGATTCAAGTAAACCATTTCTTTTGAAAGATTTTATAAATGTCCCAGGTCTGAAGAAAAACTTGGTCTCAGTCGCGATGTTGGAGGACAAAGGCTATGATGTTGTTTTCAACGATGGAAAATCTTTCCTACGACACAAAACAATGGGTCAAGCCAAGAGGATAGGGATTCAAGTCAAGAATCTCTACAAGCTGGAGGTAGATGGTTGTGTTTCCATGATGGGAAAGGTGGAAAAAGTGGTGAGCCGAGATGAGGGCGAGTTATGGCACAGGCGATTGGGCCATCTTCATCATGGAGCTTTGAAATTCATGCAGCGATTATCTACTGGACTTCCAATGGGAACACCTGCTCAATTAGATCAGTGTAATGGTTTCACCATGGGGAGGTATACAAAGTCCACCTTTCATGAAAAGGATAACCATGCTTTGGTGATCTTGGAGACAGTTCACACAGAAGTGTGTGGACCATTCGTGGTTGCTTCAACAACAAAACACAGGTATTAGATGATTTTTATCGTAAATGTTGGATCTACTTCATGCAGTAGAAGGATCAAACATTCTCAAAGTTCTGTGAGTTTAAAGCATTGGTGGAGAAAGAGTCGAGGAAGCAAGTGAAGGCTCTCTAGAGCGATAATGATGGATAATGCATCTCAAACGAATTCAAAGACTTGTGTAGCAAAGAAGTAATTCGAAGAGAAATCATAGCGCCTCATAACCCACAACAAAATGGGGTCGTGAAGAGAAAGAACAAAACGATCGTGGGTGTTGCACAAGCGATGCTGCATGATGAGGGCCTACCAATGCATTTGTGGGCGGAAGCATGCAACACTGTGGTTTATGTGCAAAACCGTTGTCCTCATAGGGTACTTGGCATGAGTACACCTGAATAAGCTTTTACTGGTAAGAAACTGGATGTTTTTCACTTTAAGATTTTTGGCTCATCTGTTTATGTGCATGTGACCAAGAACACCAGGAAGAAGCTGGAGCTGACTGCTGAAGTTGGGATATTTGTGGGGTACAGAGAAACACTCCATAACTATCGTGTGTATTTTCCAAACATTTGAATGACTGTGATGCAACGCGATATAAAATTCAATGAGGAGAAACCCATGAATTTGTCACCTGAGAGGGAGCTAGACTTGCATGCGAAGGACGAACTTCTTGTTCCCAAAGATGAGTCTCTAGATGTGGATCAGCCACAGGAGGAGGTTCATGGAGTGGAGGATTCCACTCACGCAGAGAAAAACATCAAAACTAGGAGAAGGCATGCCACAGAAGCTGAGAGGCTGAAGCTTGATGCGGCACATAATGTAGGAGTCCCTACTTCACAGCGCAAACAGAGATAGTCTCCTAACCAATTCTCTGGATACATGGCTCTCATGAGAAAATTTGTTGTGACTGAGCCATCTTCCTTTTAGGAAGCAATGCAGGATCCCACATGGGTAGATGAAATGGTGGAGTATGACTCCATTTTCAGAAATAGTGCTTAGGAAATTGTTCCAAGGCCGGTTAATAGATCAGTGGTAGGTTCAAGATGGATCTACAAGGTAAATCAAGTTGCTGATGGGAGTGTTGAGAAATACAAGGCCATATTTGTGGCCCGGGGCTGCTCACAGATCGAGAGGATTGATTATGAAGAAACCTTTGCACCTGTCGCACGGTATTCTTCCATAAGGACCATCCTTGCTCTCTCAGTGTAGATGGCTTGGCACATTCATCAGACGGATGTGAAGACTATGTTACTTAATGGGATCATTGAGGAAGAATTGTACATTGAGCAGCCTAAAGGATTTGAGATCTAAAGTAGCAAGTCACATGTGTGCAGACTGAAAAGAGCGTTGCATGGGCTGAAGCAAGCACCCCGTGCTTGGTACACCAAGAGTGAAGCGGATGCAAACCTATACCAAATTCTGGTGGAAGGTAATATTTTGATCATTGAACTTTATGTTGATGATTTAATACTGACTGGTGATGAGCAGTTAATACACTCATGCAAGGAGTACCTTACAAAGGATTTCGATATGAAGGATATGGGCCTCCTTCACTATTTCCTTGGATTGGAAATATGGCAGTGAGATGGTGAACTTTTTGTATCTCAAGGAAAGTATGCAAGGGAGATATTGGGTAAGTTTCACATGGAGGGCTGCAAACCCATGTATACTCCTCTTCTAGGAAATTGGAGGAAAGAGGATGCTACATCTGGAGAGGTACTAGATGCTATTGTTTATCGACAGTTGGTGGGTTCGCTAATGTATTTAGTAAATTCAAGACTGGACATATGCTATGCGGTGAACCAGCTTAGTCAAGCGACGGTTAAGCCTACAAAGCTCTTTTGGAAGGTGGGAAATCATCTCCTGAGATATCTTAGGGGCACATCTGAGTATGGCTTATGGTATAGACATACAGATGAGGTGAAGTTGCATGGCTTCACGGATGGAAATTGGGCGGGCAACCCAATGGATAGAAATAGCACATTAGGAGGGGTCTTCATTATTGGATCTACAGTTTTTTCTTGGTACAATAAGAAACAGAGATCCGTGGCACTTATTTTAGTGGAAACGGAATACATGGCAACAAGTCAAGCTGCATGTGAGGCTATCTGGATGAAAAAGATCCCAGTTGGTTTGTTTGGTTCTCATTTAGATCCTACCGTGATTCATTTCGATAATCAGAGTTGCATTAAACTCTCGATTAATCCTATGTTTCATGATAGATCTAAGAATATAGATATTTGGTATCATCATATTAGAGATTGTGTGCAGCAGAAGATCATGTTGCTTCATTACATTCCTACAGAATATCACGATGCAGATATCTTGACGAAGGCGCTCACCAGGAGCAAATTTGAATACCACAGAGACAGGATCGGGGTGAAGGATAATCCCTTTCTGGTTGAGAGGGAGTGTTGAGATTCAAAATGATGATGATCCTAGTGAAAATTAAGCACCTACACTAGGTGGGGCTCACAGGCTATTTTTAGGTGTATGTCTATTTTTAGAATGTTGAGCAAATTCTATTTATAGTGGGAGTCTATTTATAGATGGTTGAGAAATTTATATATATATATGAGTTTCTATTTTTAGATGCATGTGAGAAGTCTATTTATAGATCTCATGTCTAAAAATAGAATTCATGCTGATTATTATTATCTCTTAATAATAATTAGACAATAAAAAATAATCTATTCTCTTGAAGCACTTGATTTCAGTTAAGTGATGTGGCAAACCAGTTAGCTGAAGAAATTTCAAGTTCTAAGGTTGTTTGGTGGGACATGCAAGTGGAATTAGTTGTAACTTAGTGATTCGAATTTGTAACAGATTTGGATGCATAGTTATGTGAGTTGTAAATTAGTTTAACTTAGTTAAGTGAGTTAAACTCAGTTGTGCTAGTTGTAACTAGTTGTAAATAAATATACACTAGTGAGATCAATGAATTAATTATTTAATTAATTCACAAACAGTGGTCTCACATGCAACTGAAGAAATACTATAGTTAAATACATGCATGTCAGATCTAGTGGAGACCCAATTGAGAGATAGGTGAAAGGGACAATTTCACTATCTATTGTGACATTAGTGGGTGCACTCATGCAACCACACACACATTGGAGATGCCAATGAGGATTTCACAGTCAAGGCAAGGAAATATCAAATTCATTCAGGGATTATGATCAACAGGGATTGTGCAGTGGAGGCATGCTGTCAGGAGGTAGTAAATTGGCACATGTATTTGCCAATTTTTGTATGACGGTGTGAGACGATTGTATATTGTGCTGAGAGCTCTTGGATTATAGTTTTGTATGATATTGTTTCATGATCCATGATATATACATAATATATGATAGTGGGGTTTTTAAATTTATGCCTTCCTGGTAAAAACATCTATGTTATGTGTGATTGTTCTTTCTTCATGTGTTTGCAATTGGCGATTAAATTTCCGCAAATATTTAAGTAGAAGGATTCTATATTTAACAGTGGCATATAATTGTTAGATTAGGAAAATCCAGGAAATATATAATTTTATTAAAATTTCTACACTTCAGTGGAAGTCAACCCTCAAACCTTGACATCAAGCCCTATTCTAGAGGCTAGACAGGAGACTCAACAAAACAATGTCATTACAGCACCAAAGGAGCCTACAATTGCACAAGTCTTTTCCTCACTGAAAAATCAGAAAAGAAAAGTTTTAGAGACTCTCACAATGGAATAACCTACCATAGCTAAGCTTTTCTCATCTATTGGTTCTTCAGCCAAGAGGAAGAAGAAAACTATAACTCATTCATATTGATCTTTTGAGCAGGATAGCAGTGAGACAGAGGTCACTGAGTCAGATTTTGAAGAAGGAAAATCAAGTTGAGTCATACATGGTAGAAAGAGGAATTTATCTATTCCAAACTAATATATTCAAAGGCCACAGACCAGGCCAAAGAACAAGCTCATATTAACAAGTAAACTCATAGCCAACCCTGCTCTCAGGGATGAAATCATAAACATTGATGAAAGCCTAGAGAATGAACCAAGGAAGAAAAAGATTGAACAGAAAAAGAAAGCACATAAGAGAAGGTCAAACAAAAGGGTAACTAAGGTTGAATCTATCAGTACCTTTGCTTCTATATTATATCTCTAATGAATTAATATATAGAACCTTGAAAATCTAAAGAAACATTTCATTTTTTGGCTTTTACATAGTATTTTCAGATATAGCTACCCTTTTCAAAAAACGTAGCTATTATTTTTTGATTTTGTATATGGAGGATAAAAGGCTACTTCGTTGTTCTATTCTCAAAATAATGACACTAAAAGATGATAAAGTGAATGTAGCCTCAGTGGTGTTGAGATTTTTCCAAGTGGCATCTAATCAAGGTATCTTACAGTTGGTTACTCCTTTCAGTTCGCTGCTCCTACACTTTTGCAGATAAGGGTACATGTGTTCTTTTCAGTTGTAGATTGCACTTTTTGTGGAGGAAGTTTTTCCAAGGAACGAGGAACACTCAACCACCTCAACTCAGCCAACTCGAGCTCCATGCTGCCATTTCTTCATTTCTATTTCAGTTATATTTTTATGATTTGGATAGGCTCTACTATATGTAGAGGATTGTAGTAAAGTCTCAAAAAACATAATTTCACTTTTTATGGAGGCTATTTACAAAACTCCTTTTTTGTATATATACTATGTAATGCAAGGAGAAAAGGGTTCATGTGTTTTACCTATCATTTCAACTGTGTTGTACCTTTTTGAATATATAATATATCCAGAAGCACTCTTGAGGACTCAAAATTTGTATTTTGTGTATATTGTTCATCCTTTTATGTGTTGCCATTATTCACTGTTTCATTCCAAGTTATGGTTTACACAGTTAGAAAAGTTCCATGTTATCGTATTGTGACCGTTTGGTCAATTTAGTGTTTTTTTTTTTTTTTTTAAAGAAATCGCTACCTAGTTACACTTTCTCGCAACTACGCTAAAATGTTTGGTCAATTTAGTGTGTCCTAAATTGCTGCATTTAATTTGTCAATCCGGGATTCGTAAGCTGATGAAGTGCGGCGCACTATATGTGCAAGATAACCTATCTCTTAACTTTTTGTCGTTTTTGGTTTTCTAAGATGAAATGGAAATTCTAAAATAAAAACAATTATGGTTATGTTTGTTCAAGGAAGTGATATCCTCTATAATGATTTACCAACTTGAAACTTAAAAAGGAATTTGAAAATTACAATGACAAAACTTGAAAGGAAATGAAAATATGCTGCTGAAATGAAAAGGTGCTGCTAATCTAATAAATCAAAACAGTGAACTAGTGAGCATGAAACCAAACTATTCTTGCTGCTATCTAAACACAAAATAAATTAAGCTGAAAGAAATCCAAAAGTTGCAATAAAGTAAATCTAAATCATTTTACATCAACTTGTCTTCTGATCCCTCATCATTAGTCCAGCTATGATTTTCGGAAGTAACCATAAACAACTTGAGTAACTGATATCTAACTTGCAGAAAGTAAACTAATATCAAATCATACATTCATAATTCAATCCCTCACCATCAGTCCAGCTGTGGCTTTCGGAGGTAACTGAAGATGTCATGCACAATTTAATATATCTAAATTTGCATAAATGAAACTAATACCAAACTACACATTTCATAATACAATCCCTCACCATCAGTCCAGCTGTGGCTTTCGGAGGCAACTGAAGATGTTATGAGCAGTTCAATATATCTAAATTTGCAGAAAGAAAACTAATACTAAACTACACATTTCATAATACAATCCCTCACCATCAGTGCAGCTGTGGCTTTCGGAGGCAACTGAAGATGTTATGAGCAGTTCAATATATCTAAATTTGCAGAAAGAAAACTAATACTAAACTACACATTTCATAATACAATCCCTCACCATCAGTCCAGCTGTGGCTTTCGGAGGCAACTGAAGATGTTATGAGCAGTTTAATATATCTAAATTTAACTACTGAAGCAAATGAACAAAACTGAATTAAACAAAGCAGTACTGAAATTAAACAGAAACTAAGAAAAACACATTAGCAACAGAACAATGTTAATTCCATGTCATTAGTCAAAAAGCTATGAAAATGCCCGGGCTGCCTATCTATAACCTGAAACAAGAACACTGATTAGTGATTAACAACATAAAACATGAAAGACAGAAGTGAAATGGAAAGCATGAAAGTTTATAAACAGAAATGAAGCATATGTATCATGAAAAATGAAATGTATAAACATGTGAATGGATTATGGCACAATGAGCTTTAAAGAAATGAAATAAGAACTATACACTAATGCACAAAACCTTAGCTGAGCAGGGGCCCTCTACACCAGACTTGGCAACGATCTTCAAGTACGAATTAAGTTGGAAAACAGAGTCTTCTTATATTAAAAATGCAGTCATAACAGTATGGTAGTATTACGGCTCAAAGGCAGCGTAATTACATTACAGAGCAGACTTAATAAAATTAACAGAGACTAATCGGGACTTACTCTATATGCGTATGCAAACGCGTTATATATAACAAAAGAAATATAACTGTCTCCTAAAGTTTATGCTGGTGTAGAACACGTAGACCATTACGTCCACGGATCTAGGATCATGGCCGTGTTGGAAAATAAATCTATGAGAAGTGGATGCTTGAATTCGACTATGGAGCCATGTACAGATGTCGACTTGTCCTCCGCAAGCTCAGAAACGGCCATATGAACTTTTACGTGACACGGAACAGAGTCCTATCACCGTAAGACTCTATGGTTGACTTCCATGTGGACGCCTTTGACCGCGGCTTCTTTAGATGAGTTTTCTCGAACCAATAGGACACGAACCATGTCCACATCATTTCTGACTTGCCCATGTGGCTCGTTTTTCCTGTAGACACCTGTAACATAGAGTTTCACAAAATAGTTGCGGAAAGTTGCAGCAGCTGCGGAAAGTGGCAAGATTCCGCAGCTAAATGAACAAAATCTAAATCAAACAACAGACACAAAAATATAGTTAAAAACCATGTTAGATGCTCTTTTGCAATTAACATACAATGATATTGACAACTTGGGAGGTTCAGGTGAGTGAAAAAGGTATAGAAAAGTGTATGGAAAAGATGCAAAATTGAGACTCAACATACCCTTCATGAAATATTAGTTTGTTTTTTTAAGTATTTTTATCAAGAATTCCAGATTTAGTATTAACTTAAGATATTTCATGGTCATTCCTTGAGGTTGAATTCAATCATGTTTCATATCCTTGTAAGTATTTTAAACTAGCATACATGAGCAATCTATTTTTGTCAGTCTTGATGTTTCAAGCATTCTTGATTGGTTTGGTCATGTTAGTTGGAAGCATTCTATTTCATGGGATCCTTTAACCGTACAATAAGACTCTTGTAAGTCTTATAAATCTTTCTTTCAGTATACATTTTAGGTCTAGGATTTGTGTCATTACTTCCTCTTAACAGTAGACCTATGTTTTACACAGCTACTGTTATCTCCCATTTTTTCTAACCATTAAGCTACAAACCTAATCTTGCTAACACATTATGCATCAGTGCTCGTATATGTGTGAGAGATTCTTAGCTATTCAAAATCTCTTTCACTGTGTGTGATTCCAAACCACTTAAAAAAAAAAAAACTCAATCAATTCATAATAAAACCCCTTGAGCTTAAGATGTGTTTGTTAGGCGCTTGTCGCAATCCAAGTGTTGATTCCAGCACTAACATATTTTGGTGCATATTTCGAGAGATGTATATTCTGAATTAAGTATTCTCCTAAAGTTTTTCATGAATGCCTAGTACTAGTTTTTAAAGGTGAATAAAGACTATTCACTCTTTCTAATTGTAATTGGTTCACCTGGCGACTCCACAAAGAGGACAAGGGGTTTCAAGACCACCTACCACAAGAATAAGAAATCAGATATCACCTCCAGTGATTCCAATTTCTGACCCAGAGAAGATTTGAGATTTAAGAGGGAAATAGAAATGAGATGAGGCTACATCACATTCAGTGAAAAAACTGCATTCATAGTACATTCCAAAAGAAAATGTACCATCATCTATATCACAACCTAAAGAAATTTTAGTTTCAAATCAATCTCCTGAAATATTTCAAGTTGAAATTGCTTCCATAAAAGGAGAAGTAGACAATGTTAGCCTAGATTCAGCTGAAAGTATCTCCCAGTCTTCACTTAGTAAAGCAGAAACAAGTATTATTCCAATGAATGAAGATAAATCATAGGTTTTAGGTTTCAGTGAAGAAAACCAAAATTTAGAAACCTTTGTGCTAACAAATTGGGAATTCGAACAAGTGCTGGAAATTGCACCCTTCCTAGATAAGGCTATTTTAAATGGCGAAGACATTAAAACAATCCTGAATTTTCTTTAAACTCATCTCTAATATCAGTCCTCTTTCAGGCCACAACAAAAGTATTTTCCTAATTTATCGCAGAACCCAACTATTGGCTCATCTTCTTCTCATCAAGGAGAAGGTAACCTTCCTAAAAATTTGACCTTTAATATCTCTGAATTTTTAGCTCAACGGAACAAACTTGAAGCTGCCCCAATAATTCAAGAATCAACATCTGAAACTAATTCTCTTGGAGAGGTTGAAATAAAACTTTTTTTTGTCCATTTATTTGAAAATCCATTGTTTTCAACTATACAAACTGAAATTTCCAGCATTCAAACTTCTGCATTTTAATCTATTTGTACTTCAAAAGTCATGGCTCATTCCGATCCTATAAGGATGCAGCAGGTTGTTGCTGCAATATATGTACCATCACCCTTCCCCAACCTGTGCATCCTCTTCCTCGACGGGATTATCTGAAATATTTTCTCAAATACATAGAGGAGGGAGTAGGAGTATCTATTGAATAACACCTAGTTTCTTTTTGCAATTATGTTGATAATCAAAACATTGAACATGAACATGTCTGGTTAAGAATCTTTATTCAGATATTATATTTAGAATCTCGAAATTGGTTTAGAAAATTTCCATCAAATTCAATAAAAGGAATAGATGCTTTGGAGGAAGTGTTTGTAAAACAATGGGGTGACCAAAAGAATTGCCTGCATTACCTCATAGAGTTTGGGGCTTTAAAAAAGAAGACAAGTGAGTCATTTGCAGGCTTTATAATTAAGATATTCAATAAATTCTATCAAAATATTCTTGTAGAGGTCAAACCCCCTAAAACCACAACCATGATAACCTTTTCCAATGCCTTAGACTCCAAGTTTAAACTATGGTTGAGAGTTGAGAAGCCACAAAAATTGGTGGGTATGCAGGAGGCTTCTATTGGATTGCAGTTCAATCTTATGGCCTCAAACAAGTTGAAAATTGAAGAGGGGAAGGGGGAAAAGGGTAAAATAAAAGGAAAGAGGAGAAACCATCTTCCTCTAAAAATTTCACAGCTGAAGAAAATCTTGAATAGATGTCTAATTGGATTAAATATCTTGCTTCCAAAATGAAAAAACTAGAGTTAGAAAACAAGCCTACTGCTAGGCCCATTCAAAATGAAGGAAATAGAAATTAGGCTCATTTTAGGAGACCCTTTCAGCCCCAACAAATTTTACAGTGCCCAAGGAGAAATCCTGATGATCAAAATGTTCAGCCTTCACTGAACAATTTTGGTGAATAAAATCAGGAAGAATAAGAAGAGGAGGATGAAGGTATAAATCTTGTTGGGGAGACATCACAGTCAACTTGTTTGACTTTGCAAGAGTATGAAGATCAGTCTAGGATAAATATATTTTCAGATGATGAATATGCTCTTATTCATGTTCAAAATGGGAAAAAGCAGCCTAAAGGTCAGATAATAAATTATCCTTTAAGATCAAAAGGGGTTCTCCAACAGCATAAAAAAAATAAGATGCTGAAAAAATTACTGCCAAACAAAAAAGAAAGGCTAATGATGTTCCTCCATCACTTAACCTTGCCCCAATTATTAAAAATTCCACAGAAAATAAAGATTTGACTCCACTCAATTTTAGTTTCAAGTCAGAATTGAATGAAATCAAGATTCTGGTCCCACTCCTTGAATTTTTGAAAAATCCAACCTATAGAGAGTCATTTAAAAGTTTGTTATAGCCATCTCTTTCTCCTGATTCTTTCAACCTTTAATATGAAAAATGAACATCCTAATATAGTTTTAGGCAGCCATGTTCAATATCAAAATGATGATAATTCTCCACCTTTTTATCTTTCACTCAAAATTCATAACAAATTGTTGCACAACTGCCTATTAGATTTTGGGGCCTCCCACAGTCTGATGCCTAAGAAAGCGATGGATGAATTAGGATTGGAAATCACTAAACAATACCATGACCTCTACACTTTTGACTCTAAAAGGGTCAGGTGTTTAGGAGTGATCAAATACTTGGCAATCTCTCTTACCCAACTTCCCATGAAATGTCTAGTGATGGACATAGTGGCTGCTGATATACCATCAATATTTTGAATCTTTCTTTCCAAATATTGGTCCAAAAATATGGGAGGCACTCTTCAAATGGATATGACATATGCCACTATCCCAGTCTTTGGATGAGAATTTAGGAAGCTTTATAGATAAAAACATATGTCTTATATCATAAGTGATCAAAAAAATCATTCAAATCATATTATATATGCAGAGGAGAAGGATTTAGGATCATCTATTTTACACCTTTTGGTTGATGACAACAGTTTTCAGCCTGAAATTAGTAAAAAATAGCAGCTACTCATCTCAGAAGAGCAGGATTGAGAAGTAGGACAAATCTGGAGATTGTATTTTGATGGAGCCTCATTAAAAGAGGGATCAGGGGCTGATATAGTTCTTATTTATCCCACTCAATAGGTAGTAACTTTATCATATAAATTACAATTTTTCACTACTATTATTAATGTTGAATATGAAGCACTGATTCTGGGAATGAAGGCAACAAAATATTTAGGAGCAGAGCAGTTGATTGTTTTTGGTGGTTCAGAATTGGTGGCACAACAAGTGAGAGATAAATATCAAGTAAAAATATAAAAATTGAAGAATTATAAAAATGAAATCTAGGATTTGATTGAATATTATTTTCCAACATTCAATTCAAATTTTGTTTCTAGAGAATAAAATGAAATGGAATATTCATTGGCCATTTCTTCTAGTAATTTTAAGGTCCCTCTTAATGTCAAAGAAACCTATGATATTTAGATTAAAAACAGACCTTCCATTCCCGACAATATAAAATAATGGCAAGTGTTTGAAGATGATAAAGAAATTTAGAAATTCTTGTAATGTGTGGAGGAGTTTTCAGAGGTTCAAATTAACAATGAACAAGATGAACCACTAGGTTACCAAGAAACATAAAGATGAGATGGGTCCCTGTAGTAGGATCGATATTACTCGAAGGAAGGTCAAAAATAAGCTTAGAAAACACCAAAGACTTCTTTGATATGGATATGATGAATTCCAAATCAAACTCCTACAAAATGACGATCCCTTTTGAATATTTTCCCCACGGCAATTGACGTGATAGAATGTATGTCAGAGGGTTTCAATCCTAAATGATAATGGTCTTTTAGAGCAGGATATAATGGCGAAATATTTGTACAGCTTGGATGGCTGCCAAAGTGAGATTCTCTATGTATGTGTACTTAACTTCCATATCATTGAGATTACAACTAAAATAATATATCAAATTTTCAATCCCATATTCTTCTTGGAATAAAACCATAGCGATGGTTGTATATGCAGTGGCGAGATATAGGAAATAGTCACTCTGATAATTTTGGGGATGGATTAATGATGCTCAGATTAGGGAATATTTAGGAACATCAAGGGAACCTTGCACAACCTCATACCAATGGAAGGGTACCCCCTTTTTCAAGAGTCTAGTAAATCCTTTAGTGATTTCGACATAGTTATGAATGAACCTCCTTGGAAAGTTAGCCTTCCCTTGGAGTCTCTGTAACTAAAGCAGAATGGAAGGAGTAGGCAAATCAAGAATAGCCTAGACCTTGAATGGATCAAATCGAATTCCATATTTTGACACGATGAATCTGAGCAAATGACCAGAACCAACACCAAACATGCATTTTTGTGGATTTAGGCATATTTTATAGTGACGACATCGTAGAAAGATGTAGCGGGTGGTCATCTTGTTTTCTTTAATATGCAAGTAAGTCATCCAAATACGGTTGAAATATGTGCTTGATGTCATGAAAATCATAATTCATTTTCCTGTAGAATGTAGCCCCGTCTTTCTTTAAAACAAAAGGAATATTTTGATAAGAAAATGTGCCCCAGGGACAGATAAAGGCAGTTTTATATTGGTCCTCTAAGCGAATATTGATTTGATTGTAATCGGAAAATCCATCCATGAAAGAAAATATTTCACATCCATTACATTCATCAATAATTTGGTCGATAAAGGGAGTTGGATAGTTTTCTTTCGGACAAGCATGATTAACATCCCTATAATCGACGCACACTCTAATTTTTCCCTATTTCTTCATGACATGAACAATGTTAGATACCCAATCAGAAAGTGGAATAGGGTAAATGAATCCAGCACGCAAAAGTTTTTCAACTTCTACTTTAATGGCAACAGCTTTATTAAGGTGCACAGGATGAAGGCATTGTCATATCAGCTTGACATTGGGATACATTTTGATCTCATGTTCAACAATGCTGGAGTTGATGCTTGGCATCTCCTTGTCTGACCATGCAAATACATCTCGGAAGTTATGAAAAAGAGAATTGTAAGTGTCAATTTCAGATGGAGAACAAGATGCACTGACATGAATGTTTTCTACAATATCGAGTTTGGTAGAAATATTGATAGAAATTGTTTCTTTGATATTTGATGGGTTTCTCTCAGAATCGACGGCATGGATAGGAATAGAATTCATCAAGAACTCAATGATAGTTCAGATGAATTATCTTCACTGTAATCTGGAAGATGAGATCGTTGATGTGATGATTCCCATGATTCTTCTTCCAGCATTGTTTATTCCATAATGCTCCCATCAGTCGAGAATACACGTGAAAATGGATCAGAAGAAGTACCAAAATATGAAGAATGATCAACCCAAACAATCGGCGAAAATGAATTTCGATTCGCCGCATAAGCTAAGAAAATTCATTGTTATGCTAGCTCAATTGGGCTTAGTGGCATGATTTTTCCCAACCTAACTACTTTAGAATCATTGGGTATCTTCCTTAAGTTAGATTAAGTGGAAGATACCATGCTTCTCGTATCTATATGTGCGATGGCCATGTCACAAAGCATAAAGAATTTAAAAGGTGCCCATTAGGAAAGATCCTTAAATATTCCTACACCAATATTCTGAACAGAAGGTGGCGGTCCGTGAACTAACAGAACAATTCCAGTTTCCTAAGAACTAGAGGCGAAGAAGCCGAATTGGTCGATGGCTATGATACTTCCTTTATGGGGGAAGATGATCATATGAAAATAAGTAGATACTACCGCAACCACAGCATAAACCCACGGTCTTGCAAGTAATATGTTGTAGTCAAGGGGTCCATCAACAACCTCAAATTCAACAGTAACTGATTTTCCCCCTAGTTCTACTTTTAGGTTATTTAAAATTCCACAAGGCTTATAAGTATGATTGTCAAAAGCTTTTAATGTTGTAGGTGATTGTGACAAAGTCGGCGAGCCAAGTGACTTCTAGCAACTCATTAACATTATGCAAGTAGATGTGCCTTCATCAATAATGTTCTGGTGAATGAGACGATTAAATACATGTACTTGAATCAAGAATGCTAACTCGGCTGGTAATTTTGGTACATGGCCCACGTGAATAAATACTACAAGATTTGAATCCCTTGGATCAATTCCACCGATTGCAAACAATAAAGCCTGTGTAGTGTCCCTTCTTGGTGAGATAGCTTTGATGACATTTAGAAATGGTGATTTTGATATAATGATATAATATTATGCATGACAGACTTATGTTGATGCTTATATGCTATAGACCTGGTTTGGGTCGCTTGGTTGCTATGTGATTATGATAATATCTATGGTTGTGTGTATAATATTTGATTTAGGTTAAGAGCATATTAGCAATGTTTTCTCTTTGGGGATCCTATTTTGGACATAGGTGTATGACATGAATGATGATTCAAGATTGAGACATAGATCCATGGATGATCATGGTTATGTGGAACATATGGTTAATTATGATTTACGGATGATACATGATTTGTATGATTATATGTGGGTAATCTCGTACTAAGCATTATGTGGCAGGGGACTTGGTCATTGCCAACAAGGATGCTCAAGTTATAAATGAGTGAGGAAGTCATTTCTCCAAAACTAAAATTACTGTGGAAGTCATGCATGATCTTTGGTAAAATGTGAATAAGTTAGTTATGAATTTCATTTGATTTATTTGATCTATGAGATTGTGATGTGTGCAAGTCTTGGAAGAAGAACTTACCAACAAACCATCAGATGGGTATGAGCTCACAATCAGTACCTTAAGGTAAAGCGCGGAGTTTCAAAGAAGAGTAGATGATAAGCCATGCAAATTAGGGCGTGGAGTCCTAAATCCATGAAATAAAAAGACGTTGAGTCTTGGATATATAATAAAAGGATTAGGGAGCGGAGTCCTAAATCCATGAAATATAAAGACATGGATTCTTGGATCTATAATGAAATTTTTGGGGCGCGAAGTCCTAAATATTTAAAAATATCAAGGTGTGGAATATTGGATCTTTAGAGTAGATCAGGGTGCGAAGTCCTCAATCTACTAAGGCACGAAGATGCATACAATAGGGGTGTTGAATCCCTATTCTCCAGAAGAAAAATACCACTCATGGGTAGCTCACAGATGAATTTCCTTAATAAAATATCATTCCTAACAATTTTGGAGTGAGTGTCTAAAAATAGAAAGTCATGTCTACCATTTCAAGTATGAGTTTCCAAAAATATCAAATCACCTCCAATCAATGGGTAATCAAGTATACATGAAGGAAAATCACTTAACTTATGATTAATCAATCATAATAGTTCAATATTGACTTAATCCTCAATATTATTAATATTATTAATATTATTATTATCTTTTATGAGACTATGATATTATTATTAAAAGGGAATTATATCTCCTCAATCACTTCACACCTCTCTCCTTGATGATTCTCATGGCTCTATGTAAATCTCTCTCCCTCTCTCTTTTAATTATACATTACACTCTCTTTCATGCACTTATCAAAGAATGGCATATTCCTCTTACACTCATTAAATACATGTCATAAAAGATTCCTCTTACACTCTCTTTAATGCATATGTTACACTCTCCTTAATTGAGGCATGCATACCTCTCCTTAATGGCATAAGTTACACTCTTCTAAAAGGACTACAAGGCATGCATATTACTCCTCTTTTATGACAATAATTTGTTGCTCCTCCTATTTATGTGCCTCATGTATTCTCACTTAGGGAGGTGCATGGTGATAGCAAGATTTGGAGAGATTTGAAAAAAAAAATTATGAGAGGGAGGGACTTGGAGAGTATCCAATTTCTTTTGAAATGAATTTGAAATCCCCAAACTAAATTACTAAGTATTTATACATGGTCCAGCTGACCATGAGTGGTATTTGGAGGAATTGAAACTTATCTTCCTCAAATTTCCTTCACTTTCTCTCTACCTCTATATTTTGGTATTGTTTGTGAGCTTTTACAGCTCGGGGGTTCCAGGGGGAGTAGTTCTCCCTGGATATGGTTGGGTGGAAAACCGGATGGTTCAAATGAGAGTTGGTTAAGGGATCAAAGGTGGATCATATTCTCAATGATTGGAGTTGAATATCTCTTCAGGTATAATTTCCATTGTCCTAAAATTATAGTATAGCTTTAGCATAAAATAAAAAGTAGACATTTAAATTGTTGTAAGCATCTAATTTTGGTTTAGGCTTATGTTATCTAGAATATTATTGATTAGTTAAAAATGAAGACTAGATTAATCTATATGTATGGATGTTTAGATCTCAATATTGGAGTTATTAATGGTGTATTTTATGGTACTAATCTTGGTATTGTAGCATTTGAGAAAGGAAAGCCAAATATTGTTGAAGGTAATTGCAATAAATAAATTCCAAAGGACTTGGGTAAGTATTTCACGATTTATGGTTTTGTTTCAAGGAATTAGATGCATGTTTTAGAAATGGTTTTAGGATAGTTTGCAAAGTGTTTGAAAAAATCCGTGAATGAGTAATGTTATTTATGCATGAATAAGTGCTAACTTGCAGCTTACATCAGAAGTAAGAAAATGGACATGTACCCAAAATATACCTAGAGGAATTACAGAATCAACCCTTAAAAGAAAATGAAAAAATAATGGCAACTAAAATATGGTTTGGAAGGTCAAATGCTTGAGGTAAGTTGGAGATAAATTTCAGTTATGGATTATGTTTCATATTCTTATCAATAATTCAATGTTTTTTTATTCAAGTTGTTGTAATAGTACTATCAGAATTTTGACAGAAAGCCTTAATGGCTGTAGCATTCAGGGTTTCCATATGTTTGTTAAATTGTAGAAATTGGTGCAAAAATCTTGTCAAATCATGTCAAATGAATTAGCTTGTGAGTGGTAAAATGTTTCAAGAACTCATATTGTGGATTTAGAAATGTGTGATTTCAATAAGCATATCTTAGTAGCATAACTCAGAGTTGTTTTTCCTTGTGTAGAGGTGCAGTTGTAATTTTTCATTCCATATGTTTGACAAAAGTCATAAATGAAAAATTTAGGCTATAATTTTTTGTTGTTTTCAAGAATCGCATTCCTGGGCGTTGTAATTCGATTCAGCCCAACCTCAAGGGGTATGCATGCCTAATGGACATGTAACCCCTGATTTCATTCCCAAAAAAATACTTTTTAGAAACCAGATCGGAAATCTGGGCGATTTGGCAGATTGCTACTGTGAGTTATGTGCGCCTGTTGTTGAGTCTTTGATGAAAGACTAAGATTATTTAGTCCCTGTTTTAATATGGAAAAATTTAAAGTTTCAATTTCTGAATTTTATGATATAAATATGTTGAATAATAATCTTAAATTCATTGTTGCTAAGTGTTTGACAAAATGCCTTAATGAATTTTAATTGCATGCTTGCAAAGTGTTTGTCATAAGGGCTCAATGAGTGTAGAGTGCATGTTTGCAAAGTGTTTGTCAAAAGTCTTGAATGGTTGTAGTTTTTGTGCATATAAATTGTTAGTGTAAAATTCTTAGTTACTGTTGTTTTTATGTTACTATAAATTATAAATAAACTATTTAATGGGTGTAGCTTCCTATGTCTGCAATTTTTTGGTATGAATGTGAAAATGAATTTAATAATTTGCAGAAGTGTGAATAAGACATTTTTTTCTTGTATTATCTAAAGCTTTCATAAAAAAAAGGCCTTGTTGTTGGAAACAATTTTACAATGACTAATTCTTTAGGATTTTGTGCAAATGAGTGTTAGTGATTACGTGACATCTACTTCTCTATCTTATTTATGGTGGGTAAGGTGGGACCTTATAGCCTGCTTCTAGGAGGAACAATTCTGAAGTACCTCAAGCATTGACATAGCAGAAGGTGACTGAGCTAGGTATTTCTACTACATTATAATTTTAAGCAGCATGAGCTCGAGGGTTGAATGTCGATTTATGAACTACTCCCTTCAGTTTTTTTATTGTTAACTCTGAAAGGATAGGTGGTAGAGCTGAATCAGATGAGGTAAAAGTCGATGTGGTAGGTTGATCTGTAGCCTAGCCATTAGACGACGGCAATGGATTACTATAATATTTACTTTGTGTCAACACAAAAACATCAGGTGTAGGCTTAGTGGCGGATAGCATAAGCACTTGCGAACTGGAAGTAGGATTCATCGCAACAAAATGTGTTTTCGGGTTCAGAAAAGGGTTTTTCAACACTGCATATGTGGTAGAAGTCTTAAGAAGCTTTGGGACTTATGAGCGGTGAGGATCACGTAAAATGTTCCTCATTACAGATCAAGAAAGGGTAATGAGGTTTCCGAAAAGAACCAGATGAATCAGATGATTTATCCTGCGAAGGTGAATTATATTTCTTCTTGTCTTTCCCCTTATTCCTATTTCCTGGTTGCTTATCACTTTTTCCTTTGTCACATGACACGGCATGAATTTCGGAAGAAGATGCAGGATCATATGCATTAGGGTTTTGATTTGAAACAAGTGTAGAACAATATGGTCGACTTCCTTCCAGAGTGCTAGCAAAACCTATCACACCATCGTTGTCATGAATGTCGTGACCAAATGGAGCAGGAGGAACATACAAATTTGGTTGCAGCACATTTGGAATATTTTCATAAAGTGTGTCGGATTGGGTGTAAATAAAATCCAAATATTAGGCATGAGCAATGACTTTCTCTTCCGTGACAACACCTACTTTGGCCACATTCTCGGTGATAGATGGCAACAAGGATTTAATAAACCACTCAGCTAAAAGTTGATCAAGAACAAATTTTTTAACCATTAGATGATGACGACACAATTCATGTAGATGATCAGATATATGAGTAGTAGTGGTATGTTTAAAGTTGGTCAAAATTTCTATTCCAGTTTCATATCTAATGGGTAACTGGAAATGGATTAAAAAAGTAGTGGCTAAAGCTGTAAAGCTATCAAAAGAAGCTCGTCGTAACTCAATGTGCCACTTTGCATCCGTACTAGTAAGTGTTCATTGGAAAAGACACAATCTAACAGACTCATCATTTAAGGGGTTTGATGAACACCATAAATGATAAGTCATGACATGCGTAGAAGGGTCTTCTCCAGAATTTCCATTGAATTTGGGAATGTCTGAGGGTAATTTATGTGGAATCACTGACCACCAAGGTAATAATGAATTGGATCATTGGTGAGCCAATTTAAATCTTGTAATTCCAACGTTGCAACAAATGGCAACTGTCGATTAAGGTCAAGTTGAGCATAACTAGGATAAGATGGAATCGCCTGGGCAGTAGGCCTTTGCATACCAACAAATGGATTTTGTTGTTGGTAACCCAGATAGGTGTAGCTTCGCTGACCATGACCTAGATAAGCTTAATACTATGGGAATGCTTGTTGTGGTTGCCATGTAATCTGATATAATGGTTTCCCGCCATTATAATTCATACCAAGTTCTGAATAAACAAGGCCAGTATAAACCTATGAAAAAGGTAGACTAGCCTGCGGTTGCGAAATTCGTGATATAGATGGTTGTTGAATAGAAGGTTGGGAAGACTGAGTCTATAGACCAAAAAATTGAGGGTTAGGGATGGAAGGACCCATCGAAGTAGACTGACCAAAAACCATAGAATAAATGACAAACGTAGTAGGCACAAAAGCAACAGGTTGAACTGGGTGATACACAACCATTTAAGGCTAAATAGGAAAAGTTGGCTACCATTGGGAAACAAGCATTCTAGCATATGATTGACCTGAATACGATGGAGTACCACCATATGTACTAAAAATTTGTGGTCCCTCAACATATGAAGTATAGTTATATTGCACATAATGACTTTCATATTATGGGTATCTAATATATATTGGATAATATGGATAGTAATTAGATGGACCAGTGTGATATTGAGGGTCAAGCCATTGAGTAATCGTAATAGATGAACCAGATAAAATTCCAGTTGATGACATGGGTGAAGTCCATGGACTAGAAGAGACACTAGAGTAGGTTCCATTTAAATCCTGGTAACCCAGTGAGACAGATGGACCACCATAAAGATGAGCCTCGACTGTGGTTGAAAACATCGAAGATGAATCAACAGTAGATGTTTTCACAACTGAAACAGATGGTTTAGTCTCGGATGTTGTCTCTGCCATGGTTAAATAACCCAACAAATACTCTAATGAATCTTTGGGAACTTGAGAGTCAAAAGAATCAACAGGAGCAGTGTAAGAATAAGGAGGAAAAGATAAATAAAGAAGAAAGAAGACCTTGCAACAATAGATTTCTATTTTCTACATTTGATGGGTCACCCACATGCACATCAAGAGCTTGGGGAATGAAGTTGGATGCATTTTTCCTGCTACATCCAGTAGTAGAGAAATAATTTGTTGAGATTGCAGCGCTGCACCTTGAACGTGAAGCAAACATTTGGTGGCTCAACCAGTTGATTCATGCAAGAGTGACTGCATATGCAGACTTTACTCAAAGGTTGATCAAGGGTTTTGACAAGAAGAAATTAGAGGAGAAGAGGCCTTCACCACCACTTGTTGTAGGAGCACTTTCATTAGGAGAGAGAACACTTGCACCTTTGCAAAGTGGTCTTGATCTCTTGACATTTAGAGTCCCATGCACTATTCTGAAGATGTATGAGGACGAGGAGACTTATACCAGCATTGATGCAGCCATAGAAGAGTAGCCATCTTCATTAGTAGTTGGGGAAGTCATCACACCGAAGGATGGAACCCTTGTAGTAGTACAAGATGTTCCCAAGCTTTAACGAGGTATGCACATGTTTCCACTTACTGTTATTTCATCACATCATATGGAGGATTGTGGGAATATACCATTGCATGACCTAAGGTCAAAGCACATTGCTGATTTGTAGCAGCAAACTATCACTGTGCTGAGGAGCTTGATTTGTTCAAGGAGGAGATAAACAACCATCCTGGTTATTCAGTGTTGAGATACACACAATTCTGGGGTTGGAGTGTAGATTGTTGGAGGATAGGATCAATATTGTCCTAAACAATGCAATGCAGAACTATGTGTTAAGCATTGAGCATGATCTTGAGACAACAGATGCACCATCATGGAGATCAGCAGTGCTGTCATTAAGCAGCAGTGATGAGTTGGGGGCCCAACTAATATTGAGACATTCTGATGAACAACACACTTGTGTAGCATTGGATAGGCAGATGTTTTATGGAGGACATCTTATGATGGATGGCATCTTCCATTATTATGATGGATACTTCTTGATGAGCACTTCACATCTTAATGATAATTTTTTGCCTACATCTCATTTGGATCCTTATGGGGTCAATTTAGTCTTTGATGAGTGGTCTTCATTTGGAGATCTCCGAGAGATTACATTTCAACATCCCATGAAATGCAAAGATAGAAGTTTGATTTGGGAGGATGGTATTCTCCATTGGAGGAATACCAATTTTGAGCATGATAGTAGACACTCACCATTGGTTGGATGGGTGATGTTGATGAGCAAGAGGTTGGGAAGCCACTTGCAGATCTATGACACAGGGCAACAGGAGGCAAGGCTGCGTTGGCTACTCTTGAAAGAGTTTGGTCATCATGTGACACATTCTATTTCAAAGAGTATGTTGTTGGTTAGGACTTGGCATCACACTTCCATCATATGGCAGCAAGGAGTTTGGGTGTATTGGGGTGATGTGATATCTTTCATTTCAACCATCATGTGGTTGCTCCATATTTTATATGGTGATGGTGTGGGGAGGCAACAAGAGTTGTTGTTGCTTTGGAAGAAATTGGGAGAGTATGGGCTGATTTTCTCCCATACTTTGCATAATGTTGTAGGAGTAGGTGATGGCACCATCATGGTGCAAAGAGGCTACTCCTTAGCCTTGGAGGATCAGGAAGTACTTCCACTTTGGAATGAATCTCCCATATATAGCAAAATTATGGTGGATGACTTTGACATTTGGCATGTCAAGGGATGGAGCTATGAGATGAGAGGAGCCTTATTACAAAGGCCAACAACATTGGCACTTGGGAGCTTGGGGTTGTTGATGGATTGTTCCCGGGATCACTTCACATATGATGCACTTGATGGAAAAGTAGGATATGATGGTGATGAAGTGGTGGATGGAGACATCTATTACCATGATATGATCTTCTTGACTTGGATCTCCAAGCATAAGAAGAATTCTTTGCATGCAGTACATGTTTCATTCCTTTTCATGGGGCTATGTCATACCACTATGGAGGGCTCATTCATGGATATTATTATCAACCTACTCTCACTACATGGTAATAATTGTGTTTTTGCACTTATTGATTATCTAACACAGTATTTTCATTCTCTTACCATCTCTACACAGTGCATTGCTCCACAAGGGGCCAAGCCTCTATTTGGGCTTCATGGTCATTTTGGGACCAACGTCAGTGATGGGGATAGCCATCTTTTTTATGGCTTTGGGCAAGTGTTTTACTATTTTTTGTATGCTCAGTTAATAAACAATTCCATTTAATATTTACTAGTATATGAGATGACATGCACAACTAGCAACTTGTTGGGAGATAGCTTGCCATATTATGTTTGGCAACAATGGCTAGAAAAAATGTGTTATGGCCACTGGGGAAACTGTTGGTACCTTCCAGCACTACATGAAACCTTTAGTATCTTTCTCATTTAGATGCCATATGGGGATGATGTCCTATTCATCATATATGGGGTGGTTTGGGCCAACATGATTCATGACTCTAGAGAGAGGATCTTTGAAGATCTAGTTTTCTTCTTGCCTCTTGAAGGAAACCTTATTTCAGCCAAAAATTAGCAGCTACTCTACACTTATCATAAGTGGAGAGAAATACAGCATGGGATAGACAATTTTTTCTATCAAGTTCAGAAATGCAGCCCACCTTCTTTGCAGGAGCCTAAGGTGGAATAGTATTTCTATGAGTTACCATTTTGGAGGGTGGCTCATTTTGTATGGATGATAGCTTGGGGATGGGAGCGTCACATGGGAATGATGGTTCCCACTATATTTCAGATTCCATGCCTCAATAAGGCCTCTAGATAGCATATTGTCTCCTCCATGGGTATTCCACTTTTTCATGATGATAGCTATTTGGGATTGTCACCAAAAGCTAACTTGCATACTTGGGAGGGGAAACTTGGAGATTTATTGATGAGACAACATCTTGTTCCTTGGAGAAGCTTATCATATGAGGATGCTATAGGAGGAGGAGAGGAGGCTCTTCAGTTCTATTCTTCCTGTTGCTTGAGGACAAGCAACATTTGGGAGGGGAGGACTGTAATATTCCTAAATTAGCATACAACTAATTGGAATATTAATTTTTTCTCTTATCATTTAGTTAGATGAATAAATGGGTAGGGAGACCCATAAATCTCTTCAGTAGGAATAAAATCCCTCTTAATGTGAAAAGGGATCATCTTCATAGCTGGATAAATCACCCTCATGTGTGGACAGGGGCTAATGCATGTGGACAAGGTCAAGTTTGACCAAATCAACAGTGTTGGTGTCGAGGGAGTGGATCATTAATGAGAGACAACGCAGTGTGAATGGGAGGAAGTCTCCATGATAGTAGAAACCCTAATGAGTGGGACCCAAGGTGAGAAGGCTCACATTGTTTATAAGGAGGGCAAGGAAGCCATAGAAGTTTATGTTATTGATTATTGATTTTGTGGTTTGTATGAATGCTTTCATCCTTCAACTGTTTAGTTGAGCTTGCAGTGTTGTTTAGCACATGGTGTTCCTGGGTGGGGATCCCACCTCTTTCCTTGAAAGGCCTCTTGGAAGAGAATTTCACTTCATTTCCACATTTTGGCATTCTTTCCAAGCTTCAATCTCATATACAGCGTGGTTCTGTTTAGAATTGGGTTTTGTTGTAGGGGTGTAGCAGTGGAGGAGAGAGATCTCCACTTTCTAAGCTTATTTTCTAGTGAGGGGATCAGCCCTTCACCTATTGAGTTTATTGGGTGATGTTGTAGCTGATAGATCATTCCTTCAACCCCATATCAGTAGTCATTCCCAGTGAGTGCATAAGTCAGGCAACAGAAATAGAGTGGGTAACTCAAAAAAGGCCGAAAATCCAAACTTAAAATATAGCCAAACCATATCTAGGTTTTTCTGGGTTTTTTTAGTAGAAGTCGTGGTTAAAAATGCAGATCATTCTGAGCACTCTAATAACCTTCTGCACATGGTTCTTCACCTCAATAGTAGTATTTTCTAGTAGCAGTAGCAGCATAACATTTCCAGTGCCTGGTTTCTTTACTATATTTCATCCATCTTGTGGTTTGAGTGCATTCCTTTCGGAGCACTCTGTAATTTCATTTTCTATTATATATAATGATATAGCTTCATTTTTTTCTGCTCATATAGTATGATATCTTAATCTAATTTCCAGTTCCAGCATATTTCTGGCATTTTCCAGATTTTAGTGCTATATTCCTCTTTTGATTTATTTGGAATGTTGCATATGTTCTATATTCATGCCTTTTATATTTTGGAATATTACAGTTTCCTTTAATTTTAAATGAATGAAAAAGAAACTAATGCATAAGCAATCACTCAAAACTTTGAAGAGAAATGAAGAATCAGACGACAATTCCTCTTTTCGAAAATAAGGAATTTATCAAATGTAAAATTTAACTTTGGAACTATTCATAATGGTAAATAAAACACAAAGAAACATTGATAAAATAAATCCAACATTAGGAAATACGAGTAGAGTAATATTGGTCTCTAAAGGTATTCAATCACTTTAAATTTCAGCAATCAAACACTGACATGAATTGGCAAAAGACAGAACATATAGATTTTGGTTGGTCACAAGGGCAATGTACTCCTGAGGGGGAAACAGTGTGTTGCAGAGCACTGTCCCTAAGCCAACAATGTTATGCATACCATTTTGTTAAGACCAACAGAGCATTGGGGCCAGAGGGTTCTCTAAAAAAGCAAGCAATCACACATTTTTTTCTCAAACACATTCAAAAGATTGAGAATAACCAGGTAAAGTCTACTAGATTTGGATGACTAAGGATAAAACCACCAGGGATACACCATCCATCCCCAGTATGGTCATAATTTTTTTTTTTTGGAAATACAAACCTACGGATAAGTATGCTTTCGCTAAGTGGGTGGTTCACTTATAACAACGGAAAGAAAGATATCTGACCTTTTCCTTAACTGAATAGATAAAGGGAGAGAAACCTACTTGTAATCTATTTGCTTCCTCTCACCTCCCTTCATTTCTTTCGTTGCTCTCAATCCAACTTAACTCACTTGATTGATACTTGTCATGATAAACAGAAGAAAAAAAACCACATAAAGGCAATACGATCTATTCAAGTTAAACAAATTGAATCAATTAAATTCATAAATACACATATAACATCATTAACACATGCATTAGGAAAGGAAAAGATGTCTTTATTATGAAGTAGAGGGAAGAGTACAACCAGTTTATCGATTCAATGTCACTCATCCAGCTTGAGTCCCATCCTCATCACACTGGATAATCCGTAATCCAGTAGCATCACAGTACATGCACATCACCTTCAAGAGTTGATCTCACCAACATAACTCTACTTAACACAAATTCTTGCTCTCTTGTGCACTATGTTCAGTGCTATATTTGAAAGTAGATGGAAATGGTTTGAAATAAATCAATCATTGAATGGTTTTCATAAAAATGGATGAAGAGGTTTCCTTGTTCATGGGATTAGGAGGATAAAAACTTTAATGACTTCATGGGTTCCAAATTTGAGGCTATCAGATGAGGCGAGAGCTAGAACAACTTCTAGAAGTCACTAGAAGTGGGGAAGATTCTCAGAATCTAATGAAAAATTCACTCCCAATCGACAAACACACTCTAAAGTGGGCCTAGATCCTCTGCAACATAGCCTTGCATGGGAGCAGATACTCTGTAGAGTAGTTACAACTATCTAGGGGTGCGTTGATGGCTTGATAAGGCACTTCAACTGGCATCTAAGCAGTGAAAATTTCATGAAGGAATACCATCAATGTAATGACTTTTTTAGGGCATGTAGAAACAAATTTAGAGTATGATAGAGCCTAATGAATATTGATTTGTTGTTTTTGGATGATGCCCAAATCGACCTGTAACAGATGTGGGGGAAAAATTATCCTCAGAGTCGACCCCTTCTTTATGTGCAAAACCTTTTACAACAAGCCTGGCTTTGTGCTTTTCAAGTGAGCCATTAGCTTTGTACTTGTTCTTGTAGACCCACTTGCAGCCAATTGGTTTGCTTCCAAAGGGAGGATCAACTAGCTTCGAAGTGCCATTATTTATCAAGGCATCATACTCATTTTGCATCACTTCATTCAATTCATCATGAGAAGTGGCTTGTTTGAAGGAAGTTGGTTCAAGATCTATAGACAAATTCACAATTCACAATTATAAGAAATATCCATATCAACAAGTGAATTAGAATCATCTACATCACCTCCTTTTTTCCTGGTGGAACATCTTGTTCCTGTCTTTCCAACTTCATTGGGATGTGTTAGCCCCCCTATGAAATTCTTGACAAGCAAGCTGGGGGCTAGATTGTTTTGGAGCCTTCAAGGAATGCCTTTTCCCCTGAAAACCCATCCTCCTTAAGTCTCTTTGTGCGATGCCTAATACAAACCCTCTCTGCTGATACATTCCCCAAAAAGGCCTGCATTACCCCTTGTACCACTGCTAATGACCACATTTTCCCTCTTTTCCTCTTGGGCAAGTTCCCTTTCTTCCTTTCATCCCCACCATTAATCCCCCTTAATTTCCACCCTCACCCCTTATTTCCCCAGTTGTCCTCTCTATCTCCCTATCGTTACCCTTATAAGGCTTCAAAATGCATTAAAAAGGCTTGAAAAACCCACTTTGGACCTTATAGCAGGCTTAGCCCCTCTTCCCATTAGCCCTCGCCCTATTCCTCCATGTAACCCAGCACTGTAACCACTTTCCAAAGCAGAAAACGCTTGTCTCAAACCATAGTGGACGCAGCCTTAGCCATTGATCTCAGTTGATTGGACGGTGGTCATTAAGTCTCCAGCAGCCGCATCTTTCCCGTTCATTTCCCATGCCGGGCCATTGCCGTCCTTTTCCACGAATATCCGACAGCCCATAGTGCATCCGATGCTGGTGGTCCCCATACGAATATTCCAAACCCGCTGGTTTCCATCGCACCGCTTATGCACAGTAGGCGGTTTCTCCCCAACGCCCAACGATTCCATTCATCGTCCGATGCATGTCCATGTGTACGATTTCCAAACCGTTTTCCCTGCCCATTATCTCCATCCATCGCGCGTTATTGTCCGGACACGAATGCCCAGCGAAATTGCCGTAGACTGTCCAATCTGGAGCAGGCCATCCGACGGCTATCGCTCATCCAAGATGCACGAAGTTTAATGTAATTGCGCATGCGATAGCTCATGCCATGGCCCGCCGTCCGTCGTCCTCCACCGTTGATCCTGCCACGATCGACGGTCCCGATTTGTTCGCCCGCCGCTGACTTTTCCAGTATCGCTTGGTTTCGCCACGTCATCTCTCCGTGCACCCTCTGTACAGTCTCTCATTCCATTGCATATATTGGTTCTTTTTCGCGTTTTTTAACGTTTTCCACGTATGTTTGCTCTGCAGACCGCCACCATCCACCAGAGCACATTCGTCCATTCTTTCTGCGATTTTCTCCTCCGTATCATCATCTACACGACCTTTCTTCGCCTCCACATCATCCGCCACCCCATTCATGATTTCCTTAACATTGTTTGTGTATTTTGCAACGTTATTAAGAGTCAATGGCTGCCATGATGCACATCTATGCTACAAGGACAGAGAAATCAAAGAAGATCATTTACAGGGGCAGAATTAATGAAAAATGACCCGGGAAGGTGAGGACAGGACGTTCATTAAAGAGAGCAGGGTTTAAAACTCTATGGAAAACCTTCTAGAGCCATTAAAGCTCGAGATGACCTGACAAAAGCAGAGATGAAGCGGCAGAGTGTTTCAGTACAAAGAAAAGGAGATTAAGGCACACTAATGAAGATCTTGAGCCTTAAATCAACGGTTAAGAAGCAAAGCACCAGTTTGAAGACCCCGAGGATTGATCAAAGGATCTTGAGCACAAGTAAAAGGTAATATCAGGGTTTATTCATCAACAGAATGTTTTTCTTCGTCAAGTACAGGACGCCCATACAAATTTTATTATGCACCGTGTCCCTGAAGGAATTTCCACCCTAACAGTAGTTCAAAGCAATTAGAACATTTATGTAGTAGACTTCTCAGTGGTTCATTTGCCTTTTGTTTATTCACCACAAGTACAGCACCGCAGCCGAAATATGTCAAAATCATATCCAAGAAGATCACTCTTTCACAAAAGAGGAGGCAGGGATTAAATACTCAGCATTCAAACAAAATGGGCTTCAGCCCTCTTTCTTTTCAAGAGTTTAATACAACATTTAGTTTTTCGTCTACCTCTCCTACTCCTCTTTAGCTATAAATCTCAGAAAGAAACATTGTAAAGGTTGTTGATGAGATAGCAGAGAGGTGCAAGCAGTTTCTCTTGAGATAGGGTCTATGCGTATAGTTGTAAGATAGGCTGAGGAAGATGTATTCAGACTGAATAACCAAGATGTTGGCTATGTTGTACCTGATTGGTGTTGTTGTTTAATAAGATAAGCAGATTTCATTGGATCCTGATCTAAAGCTGCGGTGATGTTTTTCTATCTCTGTGTTTATTTCCATTTCATTTCATTTCTTCTGGCTCGCATCAGAAATTTGGCATAAGATTCACCCTTGTTAGGTGCCTTATGTTGCTGCTCTCCCAGCCCTTTATGTTTTCTTCTTAATGTGTTTATCTAAAGATTGTTTTCAATTGATTTAACCAGTGTAGTGGATGTTGTTGCCTACTAGCTGATGTATGAATTAACAGAATATATTTTAGATGTTCTTGTTAGGATTTAATGGAATGTGTTGAGAACACTGGGAGGTATAGAACCCTGTATCTGCCTCACTAGGATCTTTCCATTCTGATTAAGCCTTTCCAAGTTCCCTTGTGCTGCCTCTGATTTTGTTCAAGCAGGTCTAGAGTTAAATGACCTCTGACCTGATCTATAGATGGGATTAGTTGGTTCTCCCCCCTTCACTCTCAGTCCTTAATGTCCCATACCACCCTATCACTTTAGGATCCAAGGCTTTAGATGACTAGCCCAACTGAAAGCTTGCATATTGATAACAAGTAAATCCTTTCTTGACTCCATTACCCAATGGACTTGGTTTTCTCTGGATTATCTCTCCTTTGCCTAAATTCTTCTTTGCCCAGTCCTGTCTCATGATGAACCCTTCCTTCCTGATTCCCAACAACCAAAATCTTAATCAAATAAACAAACCCTGTGCATATAACTAGCCTAAAATCATAACTTAGAGCTTCAAAGACATACACTTTGACTCATATAGAGAGATCCCTCTCTGGACCTAGGAGGGCTAAATCCTAAGGTCTGAAAGTGGTTCTGGTGTTGTCTCGTCTTTTGGTCTTGCCAACCTGGCCAAAACACGGGAACCCCAACATAATGGCGACTCCACTGGGGACTCCGAGTGCATTTCACCTTAAATATTTTTAAAGACTCAGAGACTTAGAACTCTGGTTAGGTTGACAGTAAGTCACTCCTTTCTTGAATCTCTATTTGGAGTTTGTTGTTTTTAAGGAGATTCCTGAAAGGTGATAGTTCCTGAGCACTGTGGTGGACAATGTAACCCCTTAGATATACCCTAAAACCCTCCACATGGCGACTCCATTGTTCCTAAACGAAAAGACTCCACTGGTGATCAGTAGACCTGTTGATTAACTTGGTTTCACAATAGACTCCACTGGGAGACCAGCCTCTAAGACAACATCAACCATAGTAGAAGTAACAAGTAGGGTTAAGTTGCTTGGCTAGGAAACAGCATTCTGGCTTTTAGAACCATTCACACAAGAGCTTATCCCAACCCTAACCCACCTTAAATAGTTGACAATCCAGAGAGTATCCTCAAGGGAGCTCCTACACCTAAAAGAACAACTATTTCCAGTCACATTCATAGAGCGAATTCTACACCAGAAGACCTATCAGCTCTATCACATTTTCCCCCTGACCTAGACCTACCTAATAGGCTACCAAGAACTAGGTCATTCAATAATCTAGACCAGCCAGACCTTGAGTTTCACGGTTCACCATTTCATAGTGGTCAACACACTAGGGACAAAGGAACCCCTCCATCTACACCACCTGATATCCACTTCATTCAAAACTTGGGGCTCTCCCATCCTAGATCTGCTCAACAGACTTCTGCTGGTCCTAATATCCCTGTCATCCATATACCAGCTGCTCAAGTTAACCCTGTACCTCATCAGAACATTATCATGAAAGCTTGGTATGCACCTTTGCTTTTACCTCAGCCCTTGTTACCCTTACCCAATGATTATCAATCAAAAATCCCGCACTTCACTGCTAAAGAATCAATCATAGCTCAGCAACATGTAGATAATATGGAGGATTCTTTTGACTATATGGAAATTGATGATGAAACAATCAAAATGAGAATCTTTGCCCAAAGCTTAGGGGGTGATGTAAAGAAATGGTTTAAAAGCTTACCCCCTGACAGTATCCAAGATCTACCAGCATTATATCAGACCTTCATAAACAAATGGGAAACTAGGGCAAATCCTCGCCAAATCCTAGCAGAATACATGAGCCTTAAAAGGAATGTGGGAGAGAGTGTCCATGATTACACCACTAGATTCAACAGCATTTACAATGCTCTCCCTCCACATATGAAACCTCCACAAGGTATGGCCCTAGCAAAATACCCTGATGGGTTTGATGCTGACATGGCCTATGAGCTTAGGGATAAAGAGTACACCACATTGGAGGACATGCAGAAAGGAGCAGTGAACATAGAGGAAAACCTGATTGAGAAAAGAGTAAGACTGAGATCGGAGAAGAGGGTAACATATAGGGATGACACTGTAGCTTCCACTTCAGACCCAAACTATGATAGATTATCTAAAAATGTGGAAAGATTACAGCAAATGATGGAAACAATGGTTGTCACAGTTAGCAGTCAGAACAGAAACCAGAACCAAAATCAGAACCAAAACTTTAGAAGAAACAACAACACGCCCAACAGACCGAAAGAATCAGATCAACAAGTTATTCCCCCTTTCCAAAAAATTTTAGACGAAGATGAGGGAATCATAGAGGAGTCTGAAGGGAATGCGATAAACATGTTCGAAACAGAGAACTCAATCCATAACTATGACTCAAAAGAAGACCAGCCCTCACCTTCTCATTGGGAGGAGGAGTGGTTCGAATCCAAGGATTACAGGTTGGGATTTGAGAATGTCGTGATGCAGGTCAGAGAACAATATGAACTTAGGAGAAAAAAGAACCTAGACACTCCCAAACCAAAGGCTCCTGAGCTCACAATCAAGAAAAGACCTGATAAAACTTCTAAAGCAACTGCTGAAAGTAATAAAACAACAGCTGAAAGTTCTGGAAAAAGCAAATAAAAAGACAAACGAAACGCTGAAAAACAAAGCCAAACCACTAGCAGTACTAGCACTTCAGTTATTACTCCTGATACAATTGTTCCTAACCCTGTACATAGTGAGAAATCACAAACTGATTCAGCTACTAAAGCAGTAGCAAATAAAACAGAGTTGAGCACTCCAAAGACCCAATCCAGTTTCAATTTAGAGAGTGAGATTGCAAAAATCAAAATCTCTGTACCATTATCTGAGCTGGCCACTCAGGATATATATAAAGGCCAAATTTTGAAAGCATTAAATCTAGGAGAAAACAACGATACTGTGAATCTGAATGATGATCAACCTGCCCTCCTGTTTGGTCCAAAGATTGAGGGAAAGTTTCAGGAAGGGGTAGTTCCACCTTTTTATATCAGTCTCAACATTCATGACAAAATACTCCACAATGTCATGCATGATTTTGGAGCATCACACAATTTAATGCCTAAGGTGGTGATGGAAAGACTAGGCCTAGAGATAACCCGCCCTTACAAAGATTTGTATTCGTTTGACTCTAGCAGAGTAAAGTATTTAGGTCTAATCAAAGATTTATGTGTGAGCCTTACCCAGATTCCTGCTAAGTGTATGGTCATGGATGTGGTGGTAGCAGATGTGCCACCCAAGTATGGAATGATATTGTTAAGATCATGGGGAGCCAAGCTGCAAGGAACGATGCAGATGGATGGCTCATACGCCACTATCCCTATATTTGGCCAACTTAGAAGACTGTATAGAGAGTCTCAGATGAAATTCCTAGTCAATAGCCCCGAGAAACCTGAAAATTCACCATTATACTTTGTACACAAAGACCTGGATTCTTTCATTCTCTATAACGACTCATCCTTAGGAGAGCCAGCGTCAGGAAACAGAAATACAAACAATAACATAGAGCCCATCGACTTTAACATAATGGCTACCCTGGAAGAATATGATGAAGAAAACCATGGGCAAGGTACTGAAAACAAAACTTTGAGTGAACAAGAAACAGAACGTAAACATCCATCTAACCAGATCCCTAAAACTCTTACATTTCACGAAGAACGAAGTGATCCACATCCTAGTGCAGATCCCATAGTGCAACATAATGGCGAACCCCTGTGGGAGATGAATTTCGATGGGTCTTGTACTAGGAAAGATGCTGGGGCAGGGGTGTGGATACGTAACACAGAGAGTGACCACGCTGAGAGCCATGCTGCAAATCTGCATTTCAAATGTACAAATAATATTGCAGAATACGAAGCTCTTATCCTTGGCCTAAATCTGTTGAAAAAATTGGGAGCCCATAGGATAGTTGTACGAGGAGACTCAGAGTTGGTCATAAAACAAGTAAACGGTGAGTATTCAGCAAAAAACCCCAGGCTCAGGGCATATAGGAATGATGCCATGGATATACTGAAAACATTTATGGAATATGAGCTGGTGTTTGTTCCCAGGAGTCAAAAAATTATTGCTAACGGATTAGCTTGCCTGGCTAGTTCATATCCTAAGACTCCCCCTGACCAACAAATCATCATTCAGACCAAGTTCAGACCTGCAGTGCCAGAAAATGAAAAATATTGGCAGGTCTTTGAAGGAGATAAACAGATCGAGGATTTCCTAATAGGCAGAAACGAGTTTGAATTTTCTGATTCAGAATCTAAATCTAAGGACAACTGCCTGAGTGAAAAATCCTCTAATGAGGAAACCCCACCTTGTAGCATAGAAATAAACACTTTTTCCCTAGAAACTGGAAGTGCAACCACAGAACGTGAAAACACAGATAGTGAGGAAATGGAGGTGTTGCAGGCCAAAGACAAGAATATACCCAGAGGCCTGGCACCCCTAGGGGACCTTTTTGACTTCGATGATGTAGCAAAAAAGGCCACTATTGAACATGCAGACTCTGATGTTGAAGAATGCAACATAGGCACTGAATATAGACCCAAAATGATCAAACTGGCTAATTCTGTACCTACAAACATGAAGAAGAGATACGTTGACCTTTTCAAGGAATTCATTGACGTGTTTGCATGGAGTTACGAAGACTTAAAGGCCTATGACACAAACATAATACAGCACAAAATACCCTTGAAGGAAAATCAGAAGCCTTTTAGACAAAAGCTCCGTAGAATCATTCCGAAACAATTGCCTGCAGTGGAAAAAGAGGTTAAGAAGATGTATGATGCAGGCATAATAGTTCCTGTGAGGTTTTCTGATTGGTTATCAAATCTAGTGCCTGTGAGAAAGAAAACAGGAGAGATCAGACTATGCATAGACTTCAGAAACCTCAACAGAGCCTCCCTGAAAGACAACTACCATTTTCCTAGAATGGAACATATCCTACAGAAGGTAGTGGGCTCTAAGAGAATCTCCCTGCTAGATGGCTTTTCGGGTTATAACCAAGTGTTGGTACTCCCAAAAGATCAACTCAAAATAGCTTTTACCACTCCATGGGGCACCTTCATGTATGTGAAAATGCCTTTTGGATTGATGAATGTTGGTGCCGCCTTCCAAAGAGCAATGGACATAGCGTTCTCAGATGAGATATGACACTTCATAGTTATCTACTTGGATGACTTGACAGTATATTCCAAAACTGAGGAAGAACATCTCAAACATCTGAGGAAAGTTTTCGAAAAATGTAAAAGGTACGGTCTGTCCTTAAATCCTAAGAAAACTGTTTTTGGGTTGCAAGAAGGTAAACTTCTTGATCACATTATATCTGAGAAAGGGATTAGGATAGACCCACAAAGAGTTGAGGGGTTACTTTAGATCACGCATCCAAGAAACATCAGGGAGTTACAGTCCTTCATTGGGAAGATCAATTTTCTTAGGAACCTAGCTGAGCACCTTAGGAAAATGACCAACATGCTGAAGAAAGGCGCCGGAATTAAGTGGACTGTTGAGGCCAGGAAATCTTTTGAGTCGGTAAAACTGGCGCTCACTCAAGCCCCTATCCTAATCAGTCCAGATTTCTCTAAATATTTTCTAATCTTTTCATTCGCCTCTAAACACACAATAGCCGTTGTCTTACTGCAGAAAAACACAGAGGGAATGGAACAACCAATTGCCTTCTTCAGCAAAGCCTTAAGGGATGCACCCTTGAAGTACAACATTATGGAAAAGCAGGCCTATGCCCTGGTAAAAGCCTTAAAATACTTTAGGGTGTACATTCTGCATTCTCACACCATTGCTTATGTGTTAAATATTGTGGTCAAAGATATCTTGTCCCAAGATCCTGATGGGAAAAGGGACAAATGGATTGCTACTATATTAGAATATGACCTTGAAATAAAGCCCACCAAACTGATCAAAGGTCAAGGCCTGGCCCAATTAATGGTTGAATCTAATCTGCAGGCCCTTGACATTGACATGCTAAATGCCTTAGATGAGCAGGAAAGATTTCCCCACCCAACCGTTGAGGAGAAGTTTCAGAACTCTCCTTGGTATTCCGACATCCTTTACGTGCTCACGAATCTCAATGCTCCTCCAGAATTGTCCAAAACTAAGGCCAGATTCATAAAACTCAAAGCTAGAAACTACTGCATTTTGAATGATAACTTATATTGGAAAAACCCAAATGGCCTATTGCTTAAATGCTTGCCTGAACCTGAAGCTGAAAGAATTAAACGGGAATTCCATGTTGGGGAGTGTGGAGGCCACCTGAGTTGGAAAGCCACTGCAAATAAGATACTCAGGGCTGGCTATTATTGGCCTACACTCTTCAATGACGTCCATAAAATGGTAACTGCCTGTCATAAATGCCAAATATTCGAGGGCAGAAAAAAATCTCCTCCCCCTCCCTTTACAACCTATCACCGTAGAAGGTCCCTTCATGCAATGGGGCCTAGATTTTATTGGAGAAATTCACCCCTCTTCTTCTGGGCAACACAAATGGATCATAACAGCCACAGACTACTTCACCAAATGGATAGAGGCTATACCCACTAGGAATGCCACTGATCCTATCATCGTTAGGTTCCTAGAAGACTTCATCCTATCTTGGTTTGGCTGTCCAAGAAAAATAATCACTGACAATGCTGCTGCTTTTGGATCCAAGAGAATGGTTGATTTCTGTCACAGGTATGGAACAACACTTGGTCATTCAACTGCCTATTACCCCCAAGGTAATGGACTAACTGAATCTTCAAACAAAAGCCTAGTGAACATCATCAAGAAGATGTTAGAAGAGAACAGAAGGTCATGGCAAAAAATTTGGTGCATGCTTTGTGGGCAGACAGATTCACAACAAAGAAATCCATTGGCATGTCACCATTCCAGCTTGTCTATGGAACCGAAGCAGTTTTTCCTACCAGCCTGGGAGTGCCAGTGATTAAGCTTGTCCAAGAGATTCAGACAGAGGAAAACAGTATGGTGAGAAGGATTAATGAAACAATCCATCTTCAGCAAACAAGGGAGCAGGTTTATAGTAGAGCTGTCAGAGTGCAGGAAAACATAAAGAGGCAGTTTGACAAAATATCCAAAGCTTCAGATTTCAAAGTTGGGGACAAGGTTCTGAAATGGGATTCAAGGAGAGAGGACAAAGGTAAACATGGCAAGTTTAATAGTTTGTGGCGAGGTCCATATATTATCCAAGCCACTGTGGGTCCTAATGCATTTTTCTTACAAGAAATTGATGGTACAGAACTGTTTGGGGGTCCTGTCAATGGCAGGATGCTCAAGCATTACTTCTGCTGATTTTCATTTCCAGTTTCCATTTCCATTGTACATACCATTGCAATTTTACTTTCAAGAAAACAGAGAATTTTTTTTCAAAAACAGAGAGAAAGGAGAGGTTCAGACACGCTCAAAACATGAACCTCTGGGGCGCAAAACATCGGCTTTGATCAGCCCATGCATTTTCCTGAGTAAGGGCCTACTCCAGACCAATTGGATGAGCAAGACATGTACGATGAACTTGGTCTGGAGTTTGCTCTTGCTCAGAAAAATTCTCGAGATGGGGCTCACGCAGGTATCCCACCCCAGTATCAGTTCATACAGGAAGTAAAGAAGTTGGTCCTGACACGCTCAAAACCTGGACCAGCAAAGGAAAAAGAAGAATCAGCTCTAACATGCCTAAAACCAGAGCTGAAAGGCAAAATAAGTGACTCTAACAAGCTCAAAACTTGAGTCACAAAAAGAAGAAGGATGCTGCAAGTTTCATATTTTAAGCCTTCACAGTTTTGTTTTCTGCAAAATTCTATCCATGTGCAACTGTTTTTATGCCTTGGATCCATAGCAAGTCAGACAGTTTAATCCTGGCTTGACTATTTTTCAATTTCTGTCATAGAATATAGAGAAGAAATCTGCTGGACAGTTTAATCCCAGCAGATATTAGATTAGGTAGAGAATCAAATGAGACCAACAGTATAACCTGGTCTCATGGAGTAATAAGGGTAGAATTAGAATAGGTTTGTTTTATGTTTTCATGAATAAATGATGTAAAGGGTCTGCCAGTTCAAATGCACCCCAGGGAAAATTTCTAGGACTATAGTTGGGTAGGTAGAATGGTTGGGAAAATGTTTTTTCTGATCTGTGTATCTAACATATTGTGGCAGCTGAAAATTGAAGAAAGAAAGGGATGTGCCGAGCAGCAGGCATCTGGCCTACTCCAGAGATTATTTCTGGTTTCTTGACTCCTTCAAGAAGAAGCCATCCCCATGTGGAGCCACTGTTAGCCCCCCTATGAAATTCTTGACAAGCAAGCTGGGGGCTAGATTGTTTTGGAGCCTTCAAGGAGTGACTTTTCCCCTGAAAACCCATCCTCATTGAAGTCTCTTTGTGCGGTGCCTAATACAAACCCTCTCTGCTGATCCATTCCTCAAAAAGGCCTGCATTACCCCTTGTACCACTGCTAATGACCACAGTTTCCCTCTTTTCCCCTTGGGAAAGTTCCCTTTCTTCCTTTCATCCCCACCATTAATCCCCCTTAATTTCCACCCTCACCCCTTATTTCCCCAGTTGTCCTCTCTATCTCCCTATCGTTACCCTTATAAGGCTTCAAAAAGCATTAAAAAGGCTTGAAAAACCCGCTTTGGACCTTATAGCAGGCTTAGCCCCTCTTCTCGTTAGCCCTTTCCCTATTCCTCCATGTAACTCAGCGTTGTAACCACTCGCCAAAGCAGAAAGCGCTTGTCTCAAACCATAGCGGGCGCAGCCTCAGCCATTGATCTCAGTCGATCAGACGGTAGTCGTTAAGTCTCTAGCAGCCACATCTTTCCCATTCATTTCCCATGCCCGGCCATTGCCGTCCTTTTCCACGAAGATCCGACGGCCCACAGTGCGTCCGATGCCGGTGGTCCCCATACGACTATTCCAAACCCGCCGATTTCCTTCGCACTGCTTATGCACGGTAGGCAGTTTCTCCCCAACGCCTAGTGATTCCATTCACCATCCGACGCGTGTCCATGTGTATGATTTCCAAACCGCCGTCCCCACCCATTAACTCCATCCATCGCGCGTTATTGTCTGGACACGGATGCCCAGCGAAATTGCCGTAGACTGTCCGACCTGGAGCAGGCCATCCAACGGGTATCGCTTGTCCAAGATGCACGAAGTTTAATGTAATTGCGCACGTGATAGCTCATGCCGTGGCCCGCTGTCCGTCATCCTCCACCGTTGATCCCGCCACGATCGACGGTCCCGATCTTTTCACCCCGCTGACTTTTCCACCATCGCCTGGTTCCGCCACGTCATCTTCGCGTGCACCCTCCGTACAGTCTCCCATTCCATTGCATATATTGGTTCTTTTTCTCATTTTTTAATGTTTTCCATGTATGTTTGCTCTGCAGACCGCCACCATCCACTAGAGCACGTTCCTCCATTCTTTCTGCGATTTTCTCCTCCGTATCGTCATTTACACGACCTTTCTCCGCCTCCACATCATCTTCCACCCCATTCATGATTTCCTTAACATTTTTTGTGTATTTTGCAGGGTTATTAAGAGTCAATGGCCGCCATGATGCACATCTCTGCTACAAGGACAGAGAAATCAAAGAAGATCATTTACAGGGGAAGAATTAATGAAAAATGACCCGAGAAGGTGAGGACAGGATGTTCATTAAAGAGAGCAGGGTTTAAAACTCTGTGGAAAACCTTCTAGAGCCGTTAAAGCTTGAGTTGACTTGAAAAAAGCAGAGATGAAGTGGAAGAGTGTTTCAATACAAAGCAAAGGAGATTAAGGCATGCTAATGAAGATCTTGAGCCTTAAATCAATGGTTAAGAAGCAAAGCATCGGTTTGAAGAACCCAAGGATTGATCAAAGGATCCTGAGCACAAGTAAAAGGTAATATCAGGGTTTATTCATAAGTGGAATGTTTTTCTTCGTCAAGTAAAGGGCGCCCATACAGCTTTTATTATGCACTGTGTCCCTGAAGGAATTTCCACCCTAACAGCAGTTCAAAGCAATTAGAACATTTATGTAGCAGACTTCTCAATGGTTCATTTGCCTTTTGTTTATTCACCACAAGTACAGCACCACAGCCGAAATATATCAAAATCATATCCGAGAATATCACTCTTTCACAAAAGAGGAGACAGGGATTAAATACTCAGCATTCAAACAGAATGGGCTTCACCCTCTTTCTTTTCAAGATTTTAATACAACATTTAGTTTTTCGTCTACCTCTAATGCTCCTCTTCAGCTATAAATCTCAGAAAGAAACATTGTAAAGGTTGTTGATGAGATAGCAGAGAGTTGCAAGCAGTTTCTCTTGAGATAGGGTCTATGTGTATAGTTGTAAGATAGGCTGAGGAAGATGTATTCAGACTGAATAACCAAGTTGTTGGCTATGTTGTACCTGATTGGTGTTGTTGTTTAATAAGATAAGTACATTTCATTGGATCCTGATCTAAATCTGCGGTGATGTTTTTCTATCTCTGTGTTTTTTTCCATTTCATTTCATTTCTTCTGGCTCGCATCAGAAATTTGGCATAAGATTCACCCTTGTTAGGTGCCTTATGTTGCTTCTCTCCCAGCCCTTTATGTTTTATGCTTAATGTGTTTATCTAAAGATTGATTTCAATTGATTTAACCAGTGTAGTGGATGTTGTTGCCTACTAGCTGACGTATGAATTAACATAATCTATTTTAGATGTTCTTGTTAGGATTTAATGGAATGTGTTGAGAACACTGGGAGGTCTAGAACCCTGTATCTGCCTCACTAGGATATTTCCATTCTGATTAAGCCTTTCCAAGTTCCCTTGTGCTGCCTCTAATTTTTTCCAAGCAGGTCTGGAGTTAAATGACCTCTGACCTGATCTATAGATGGGATTAGTTGGTTCTCCCCCCTTCACTCTCGGTCCTTAATGTCCCATACCACCCTATCACTTTAGGATCCAAGGCTTTAGATGACTAGCCCAACTGAAAGCTTGCATATTGATAACAAGTAAATCCTTTCTTGACTCCATTACCCAATGGACTTGGTTTTCTCTGGATTATCTCTCCTTTGCCTAAATTCTTCTTTGCCTAGTCCTGTCTCATGATGAACCCTTCCTTCCTGATTCCCAACAACCAAACTCTTAATCAAGTAAAAAAACCCTATGCATTTAACTAGCCTAAAATCATAACTTAGAGATTCAAAGACATACACTTTGACTCATATAGGGAGATCCCTCTCTGGACCTAGGAGGGCTAGATCCTAAGGTCTGAAAGTGGTTCTAATGTTGTCTCGTCTTTTGGTCTTGCCAACCTGGCCAAAACACGGGAACCCCAACAGGATGAACATTTTCTAGTGTCTTTGTCAGCCATTTTGGAGGCCCTTTCCGAGATGGCCCAGGCTGCTCATTTGACTAAGTTGGGATTGAATCAAGATTCAGTATCCCAATTCTATCAATAAAATAATTCAAAGTTTCATCTATGGTTGGTTCTTCATGTGGGGGAGAGAGTGCCTCAAAAGATGATTGCAGAGATTGATTCAGTATAGGAATCCCCCCTTCAAGATGTGGAATCTAATTATCAAATTATTGAAATAACTTTGTGTGTGTGAATCTATCCAAGCGATCAAGTTGCCACTCAAGAATATTGTAAGTCTTGGAAGATTCAAGGAAAATGACATCTCTAGATACTACAAACTTCTTATTAAATTCATCATAGAGACGATGTCCTTTGGAGATATTGGAATACCCCAAGAAAATACATTTTTGACTTCTAACACCAAGTTTATTTCTTTGTTCCTTAGGTATCAAAGCATAACAGGTGGAACCAAAGACCCTAAAATAGGAAAAAACTCCAAGCACTGAATACGAGAAGAGAAGTATTCCCTGAAAGGTCAGGCCCCAACCTTACGAGTTGGAATGGGGAACCAAATTCAATCTCGACTGGTATGGGGAGGAGTTATTATCGAAGGAATGTGGCCATGCCACATTTCATAAGGAGATTTATTTCTCATTGCATTAGAAGGACACCTATTATTTATGTACACAACACATAAAACGACATCAGCACAAAACATCAAATTTACATTCTTGAAAAACATCATGGAGAAAACCATATCTAAAATTGTCCTATTCATTATCTCAGCTACACGATTATGTTGGGGATTATAAGGCATAGTTGTTTGATGTTTGATCCCATGTTGGCGAAGATAGTTTTCAAATTCATTTTAACTGTATTCTTTTCCGTTAGCAGTGCATAAAGAGCCAATACGATTTTGTGCATAATTTTCAATCCATTCATGAAAATTATTGAATGTTTGTAAAGCATTAAATTTTTTCTTCAATAAGTAAACCCAACACATTCTAGTGTAGTCATCAATGAATGGCATCATATATTTATTTCCATTTGTAGAAGGAATAGGCATGGAGCCATATAAATCTGAATGAATAAGCTCAATTTTTCTATGTTCTCTGGAGTGTGAATCATGAAAGCACTATTTGCTATGCTTTCCTAGAATACAAGCATCACATTTCTTAAGTTTCCTAGGAATTGTTGGCAATCCAGTAACACCATTTTTCTATAAAAATAGAATGTTTTCATAGTTTAACTATCCAAATCTAGCATGCCTTAAAATACTTGATCAGAATGTACCTACATCATAGTGGGAACTCAATGCAAAGGTTTGTGCATGAGCATAGGTACCTTGCAGCTTTAGCAATCTTCCTTCTTCTATCCCTCTCATGACAAGTGAGAGATCTGATGCTTTTCTGACCTCAACCTTTCCATCAAACATGTGAATGGAGTGTCCTTGCTAACAGATGTGGACCAAGGACAACAAGTTTCTCCTCAACTCTGGGAGGTATAGAACCTCATGTAGAAGAAGGTTTGGAAGACCGAGAAACTTAAGCCTAATTTTTCCAAGCCTTGGTGGCTTGAGTTTAGATTTTCCTACAAAGTATATTGCTCATGTTATCACTCCAATTTTTGTGAAACCAGCTCCAAAAATAGAAGAAAAGAGATATCAACGCCTTAGAAATAAGCCACTTCGAGGGGGAAACCTCCAATACATTACATGAATGAACAATTCTTGGATGATACAAATTACAAAACCTCCTTTATATATATAGGAGTCCATGGGGGCACAATGTAATATTAGTGGGGCCTAATTTAATCCTAGCCAACCTAATAATAATAATTCAAGGGCACAATAATAACAATATGGGGGTTACAGGGGTACAATAATAACAATAAGTGGGTTACAATAACAACAATAAGGGACTATACTAGTAATATAGGGACCAAACATGCCCCTCTCCTTCAAAAAAGTGTTGTCCTCAATGCTTGAGTAACTCTGGGTGCCTATATATAAAATTCTCATCCTCCCATGTAGAATCTTCAGTGGGTAAGTTCTTCCACTTGATGAGATACTCTGAAATTGATCGATTCCGTAGCTGTCGAGTTCTTGTTTCCGTGACCGCTTCAGGTTCCAATATTTTTTTTCCTTCCTCATAAAGTTCTGGAAATATTGTTTGAACTGGAATATTTTCACCTATAACCTTCTTTAAGCATGAAACATGGAAAACTGGATGCACTCGTGAAGAAGCAGGAAGCTCCAATTTGTATGCCATAGTACCAATATTTTGCAACACCTTGTAAGGACCATAGTATTTTGGCGATAATTTATTATACTTCTTAGCTTGCTTGAGGGACATTTGTTTGTATGGTTGTAGCCGTAAAAATACGTAGTCTCTTACATCAAAACTTCTCTCGCTGCAATGTTGATCTGCCTGTTGTTTCATTCGATTTTGTGCCAAATTCAGGTTATCCTTTAAGAGTTGGAGAACTTCTTGTTGATGCTCGATGTGATCTTCCACTGCTTGAACCTTCGAATTTTCCCTTAAATATGATGTGATAGATGGTGGATGATATCCATAAAGTGCCATAAATGGGGTCATCTTCGCTGCAGTATGGAAGGAAGTGTTATACCACCATTCAGCGAGAGGTAACCACTTGACCCATTGTGTTTGTTTATCAGATACAAAACAACGAAGATATCCTTCCAAATATTTATTTACTATCTTAGTTTGACCATCAGATTGAGGATGATAAGATGAGCTATGAGCTAATTGAGTACCCAAACAAGAAAATAACTTCGTCCAAAAATTTCTAGTAAAAATGGGATCTCTGTCGCTCACAATAACCCTTGGGTTCCCATGTAGCTTTTGAATTGTGTCCATAAATGTAGTAGCAACAGTACTTGATTTAAATGGATGAGATAATACACAAAAGTGTGCATACTTGTTAATTCTATCAACGACCACCATGATGACACTCTTTCCTTCAGACTTAGGTTAACCTGTGATAAAATCCATTGAAATATCCTCCCAACGTTGACTTGGAATGGATAAAGGTTGTAGAAGACCTGGGGACTTAATTGTCTCAACTTTATTCTGCTGGCAAACCAAACATTTCGCCACAAAATTTTGAATATCAGATTTAAGGCCATCCCAAAAAAATTCTTTCTTCACCCTGTGGTAAGTTTCTAAAAATCCTGAGTGTCCTCCTAAAGGAGAAGTGTGCAATTCCAAAAGAATCTTTTGTTTTAGTTGGGAATTATTACAAAGATATAAGTGATATTTGTACCATAAGAAATCATTTTTCCAACTAAATGTATCAGATTTTCTAGGATCTTGCTGTAAATTTTGAATGAGTGTCCACACTTCTTCATCCTTCTTCCATTCATCTTTTGCTTCGGTTATCCAATCTGGTTGGATAATAGAAATTGCACAAAGCAATGCTTCCACCTCTTCATTCTTTCCTGAGAGTGCATCTACAACAACATTTAGCTTCCCTTTTTTGTAGATTATTTCAAATTTATAACCCAACATCTTTGTGACCCATTTTTTCTGCTCTTCTGAAGATAGTCTTTGTTCCAAAAAGTGTTTAAGACTATCATGGTCAGTTTTTACCTTGAAGTGTCTTCCCATTAAATAAGTTCACCATTCCTTTAGTGCATGCAGCATTGCTAACATTTCCTTCTTATAAATAGGTTTTTGTAAATACTTTCCTTTGATTGCATGACTTTAAAAAGCAATGGGTCTTCCTTCTTGCATTAAAACAACACCAACTCCATTTCCTGAGGCATCACATTCCACAATAAAGGTTTTTGTGAAGTCTGGCATAGCTAAGACCGGTGCTAGGCACATTTCCTCTTTAAGATGTTAAAAGGCCTTAGTTTCTTCAGGAGTCCATGAAAATGCATCTTTCTTCAATAATGTTGTTAGAGGTGCTGCTATTCTCCCATAATTATTAACAAACTTGCGATAATACCCTATTAACTAGAGAAATCCTCGCAAATGCTTTATGGTTGTGGAAACTTTCCATTCCTTAATGGATTTAATTTTGTTAGGGTCTGCCTTAACACCCTCGTGAGATACAATTTGACCTATATATTCCACCTCTTGTCCTCCAAAGAAACATTTGGATGTTTTTTCATATAATTGTTTCTCCTGCAATAGTTTGAGCACCTTGTCAACATGTTGAACATGATCCTTCCATGACCTGCTGTAGATTAGTATATCATCAAAAAATACTAGCACAAAGTTTCTAAGGAAGGGTTTGAAAATGGAATTCATCAACCCTTGAAATGTAGAAGGTGCATTGGTAAGGCCAAAAGGCATGACCAAAAATTCATAAAAACCCTCATGAGTAAAAAATGTTGTTTTCAGAATATCTTCAGTCTTCATTCTAATTTGATGATACCCTGAACGAAGATCCAACTTGGTAAAATAAATTTCTCCATGTAATTCATCCAGTAATTCATCAATCACAGGAATGGGAAATTTACCTTTAATGGTGAGCTTATTGAGCTCCCTATAATCCGGACACATGCACCATGATCCATCCTTCTTGTGTACCAATACTACAGGAGCAGAGAAAGAACTTTGACTAGGTTGAATTATACTAGCCTCTAACATTTCTGCAATCATACGTTCAATTTCTCTCTTTTGGAAATAAGGATATCTATAAGGCCTGATGTTTGGAGGAACACTTCTTGGAATCAAATGAATAGCATGATCATGATCACGAATAGGTGGGAGCCCTTTGGGAGTTTCAAACACCTTGGAATGATTGTCCAAGACTTTTTGGAGATCTGCAGAAATAGATGATTTTGATGTTGGAACTTCTAGTGAGCATAATTGTGCAATTACGCCTCGTTGTTCTTTCTTTAGAAGCTTTGTCATGACATTATAGCTTATTATCTTTCCCGGCTTCCCTGCAATACCCCGTAATTCGACTTCCTTTCCTTCTGAAAAAAATTTCAAGAAAAGTTCTTGAAAATTAAAAGCTACCGTCCCCAAAGATTGTAACCATTGTACTCCTAGTACAACATCGGCACCTCCCATAGGAATGGAAAGCATTGGACTAGTCAATACATATTCCCCCATGGTTAGCTTGATATTATGGCATTTTCCAGAGAAATTTATAGTTCCTCCATTTGCAACCATCACTTGACATTCTGGTGCTGGGTATAGGAAACAATTCAATTCCTTGGCTACCTTACAATGAATACAATTATGGGTGCTACCTGAATCAATCAACACTATTACCTTTTTCTTCTTGATATGTCCTTCTATCTTGAGAGTTTGAGGAGTGGTAATTCTCGCCAATGCATTACATGATATGGTCAGACTCATTTCTTCCGCTTCTAGGGTTGGTTCCTGGTGTATATCCTCTTCTTGTTCATTTTCTTCTTCCTATTCACAATCTATGTAAAATAATTTCTTCTCAGCACACTTATTGTTGGAAATACTGAGGGGGGGGTGAATTAGTATTCCTTTCAATTAGAGCATTAGTTAATCTTAATTTATTATCAGTTTTTGTACAATGATAGCAACAAACAAGAGGAACACAAATGCACACAGTTTTTAAAGTGGAAACCCACTCCGGGACAAAACCACCTAATGCTTTTGTAATAATTCTTTAATATTCAACTCCAATTGAAAATAAAGCTCCAACTTCCTAGAATCTAAAAAAGCATTCTTCTCCAGCTCCCACTGGATGGACGCTCCAATGCCCAAGATTCTTTAGTAGTCAACTGAATGGATGCCCCAACACTTAATGAGCTACAACTCACCCTAGCACCACCCTACCACCCTAAAGAAGAATAAAAGAAGAATGGACTCCCGTACCAGGTAAAATGGTCCACTTTACAATGATATAGAATGATGTAGAAGAAGAAGATATACTAGACCATAACCCCAACTTTGACACAACCACCTAATGATGATCCTAGACCTCCCAACATTTCCTCTTCTACCCTTGGCAGATAGACACTAGTACAATTTGTACAATAATGTATTTACAATGACTAAGTATAATGATACCTTTACAATGATTGTATGCAGTTCTGCCCACTTGAAGACTTCATATGATGAAATTCTTGCTACTGTTATGCACCTTGGTTGCTTCTATTTTCATGCTACCCTCTGTGGCACCTTTCTTTTCTTTTCTTCGGTAGAAAGTCTGGTCCTTTGCAATCCTTTACAACACATGATCTAGCGCTTTCTTGCCTTCTAGGGGCTCGATATTGAATCTGGTGTATCTCTGTTATTTCAGATCTTCAATATCTGATTTTCGTTCCTGTAGTAGTCCTCTAAGGCTTCTTTCCAATGCCACAGGTCTGACCCAATTTGGATTCTTCAAGAGAGAGTTATACCCAATCTCTCACAATGCCCTAATTAAGGATTGTTTCAGCAGAGCTCACTTGTACGGCATGCCACGTGTCACTGTTTCTTCATTTGTCTATGAAATTGATAGAGTGAAAATTAACTACTGTGCAATATCCACCAATTTTTACGGAATTCCAATCCGATACTCAGAGAGAGAGTTATGACGAATTTACCAAGGTCACTTCTTTGAGATGAATTTCAGGAGCCTGCAAAAGCCCTGACTTCCACAGATCATATCTCCAACAATATTTTGAACCTTGATCTAAAATGTTTACTGAAGCTTCCTCAGGATTTTTTCTTCACCTCATAAAAATTTTAGCTTTTGAACCTTCGTGGAAAAAAATTTAGAGCGAAAATTCCACGATGACCTGTTTCAGATGGTCGAATCCCTTACATAAGGAGGAAATGAAGATCACAATTTATATGAATGCTTATGTTGAGAGGGGATTCAACAAGTGAACGTGGGAGGGATTTTATGAGCTTAAAAAATATTAATTATGACTTTTCAATGACCCATGCCCCAACCCCATGGGGTTTTAGCCCACTAAATGGGGGTACAAACTTCAAACATGAATATCTCTCAAACCGTGAAGAATTACATGGCGTGCCATATATCAATGGAAACATCTCAACAAGTAGAAACCATCAAAAGCATTATTGACCCAGAATATATTAATTTGTAGGTCAAAATTCCTATGCAATATTTGGTTAGCCCCTAGTGCTGCTTGGGATGACATCAATGACAACCGTTGATCAACACTTATAACGTTCAGTGTATTTGCTATCATAACTGTAGCAAAGCCCTTTTTCTCTTTTTTCTTCCAATTTTTGTGGTGTCAACATTGTGGGTTGTGGAAATCTAGGAGTAGCAACACTTCCATCTTTATAGAAGTGAGTGGTAGGCTTCCTTGTCGCCATAATTTTACATTCAATTTTTCTCGCCAACCTGAATGCCTTCTCCAATGAATCAGGTTCCAAAACATGAACTTCATGTTGGATATTATCCTTTAAAGTCCCTATGAAGAAATCAATCATGTGTTCCTCTGGAATATCATTTACCCTTATATTCAATTTTGGAAGTCCTCAATGTGCTCGGCCACTAAACCCTTTTTTTTTAGATTTATCAATTAGCTAAAGAAGGTGTTGCTCTTTGTATCCTCATAATGTGCTATCATTTCCTCTGTAAAAAATGACCAAGTGACAATTTTTTTACGGGAGCAAAACCATCGATACCATACAAATGTATTTTTTCTAAATGTAAAGTTGCAATGCATACCTTTTGTGTGTTTTTCACATTAATGAGATAAAAATATTGTTCCATCTTGTAGTATGTGTTACGGATCACAGCACTATCAAACTTCCTCATATCCATTTTTGGAATATGGTGGTTCTTCCCTTCAACATTAGAGTTTATGAAATCACGATTAACATTTATTTTGTTCTCATCATGAGTTTCCTCCACTATTTTTTCACCATCAAGAAACATTTCTTGTATCAACTTTGTCAAACCTTCCATATACGCACCAGATCATTCTTCATGTTTTCCATCTTAGCTTCCATGTCATCCATCTTAGATTCCATGCCATCCATCTTAGCTTCCATGCCATTCTTCAAACCATCCATCTTATATTCCACGCCTTGCTTCAAACCATCCATCTTAGTTTCCACGCCTTTCTTCAAAACTTCCATTTCATTTTTGTTGCTCTTTGCGATAGCGAAATTTGGTGCACTTGCTCTTGTAATTTTGATATCTCATGTTGTGTTTCTTCGTCTTCATGAGTCATAGTAGAGCCTTCTGAAGGCTTAATTGGTGTTGAATTCTTTTTAGGGGGGATTTTTGAACCCAATACTAATATCTATTCTTCAATATGCCCTTGGAATAAATTCAACAGATTCTTCAAACAAGACATGCAATTCGGAGATAATAAATAACACCTTTTACTTTCTTTTGAGAGCTCGATATTGAAATTGACTTATCTATATACTTGCAGATCCTCATATCTGAAATTCAGCCCTATAGTATTCCTCTGAAGCTTCTTTCAAATTCCACAAGTCTTACTTGATTTGGACTCTTCAATACAAAGTTATGTTCAATCTCCCACAATGACCTAATTATGGACTGGTTCAATAGAGTGAACTTGTACGACTTGCCACATGTCATTGTTTGCTCCTTGGGCTCTAAAATTGATAGACTAAAAACTACCATCTATGTACTTGTGGCCACTTTTTACATCATTCCAATCCGGTGCTCAGAGAGAGAGATATGAAGATTTTCCCACAATCACCTCTTTGAGATGAAATTCAGAAGCCTCAAAAAGCCCTAACTTCCACAGATCATATATCAAAAAATATTGCAAACCAATATCTGAAATTTTTTGACGATGTTCCTCAGGATTGTGGCTTCGCACTCTAAAAATTTCAGCTTCTGAACCTTCGTAGAAAAAAGGTTATTATGAAAATACCACGATGACATGTTTAGGTTGAATTCAGGAGCTTGAAAAATGACCTAACTTGCACAGATCATATCTCCGAAAATATTACGAACCAAGCTCTGAAATTGTTTGACGATGTTACTCAGGATTTTGGCTTCACACTCTAAAAATTTAAGATTATGAACCTTCGTAGAAAAAACATTATAGCGAAAATTCCACGCTGACTTGTTTGGAGTAGCGAAACCCTAGAATCTCAAAGCCTCTGATACCAAATGTTATGAAACCAGCTCCAAAAATAGAAGAAAAGAGATATCAACGCCTTATAAATAAGCCATTTCGAGGGGGAAACCTCCAATACATTACATGAATGAACAATTCTTGGATGATACAAATTACAAAACCTCCTTTCTATATATAGAAGTCCATGGGGCCACAATGTAATCCTAGTGGGGCCACAATGTAATCCTAACCGACCTAACAATAATAATTTAAGGGCACAATAATAAAAATATGTAGGTTACAGGGGTACAATAATAACAATAAGTGGGTTACAATAACAACAATAAGGGACTATACTATTAATATAGGGACCTAACACCAATAATTCTCAAGGGTTGCTTATGTTATGGTTAAAGAATATTAAAGGCAACCACAAACCTACTTTTAAGCCATAGGATCTGGAGTAACTTGGTTATCTTTCCCTATGAAAATTTCCCTTTAGAACCTTGATTCTGATCTGACTGCTTGATACATTGACTCCATTAGCCCAATGGAATTTAGACCTACATCTATCCATCTGAACCAGTGATTCCACTACCAAACCAAATACAAAATCAAATTTCAAATAATCCTACATAACTAGCCTAAAATCAACTAAAATAAACAAAGATAAATTATATAGAGAGAGCCCTCTCTGAGAATAAGGAAGGCTAGATCCTAAGGCTTAAAAGTAGATTTGTGGTTACCTTTAATATTTTTTAACCAAAACATAAACAAACATTGAAAATTATTGGAGTGATAACATCCTGGCGACCATACTGGGGAACTAACCAGTTATGAGTGTTTAAAATAAATCTTAAAGGAAATATTTTTATTTATCTTTTCACCTTAAGATTGTCTTAAAGGGTTGTGATAAATTTTTCATTAAAAACTGAAATTCTAGCTTCCAGAAGAATCTACTATACTAGCTCTAATCTAGATCCAAAACCTGCTATAATAGTAGATAATCCTGATAGAATTTTAAAGAAAAACAAAAAAGTAGAAAGTTTAGGTAATAAAAATCCATTTATCAATGAAAATTCTCTTCCCAATAAATTATCAAGTTTATGAGACATTGAATTTGATTTAGATTTTGAGCAATATTTGTTTAAAACTAAATCAGAAAGTAACATATCTAATCGTGTAATAGATCCTGATTTAATTTCATTTATTGAAACTAAAGAGGAAAATGTTTCACTTGACTTAGATGAAAAATCCCTAGAATTTTATGATAAACTTGATGCTCTAACTGTAACTTTGATTAAGGAAATTGATGACGCTTATTTCCAACATTCTATTGAATTGATTGCTTTATCTGCTTATACCCCTAGGCCTTCTACCAGCCATTTAGAGTCTGTAAATTCAAATTTATTTAGTACCACCTCATCTATTATTTCCAATACAACTCATTCCATAGAATCCTTCATTCTTAATCTTCCTCTACAACCTATAATTTTATTTCCATCCCCAAATACTACAAGTTCATCCTCTATCACTTATGCTCCATTTCAAGTACTTCAACCACATTTCCAAGTACATCTTCTAGTGCACCAAAATCATCTGTAAGTACCTCAACCTCATCACCAAGCACCACACATTTACCTCCTAGTCCAGCCAGAGTCTTAGCTATGGCTGCTAGATATGCTCCTTTGGTCCTACCAGGGTAGTTACATAACATGCCCCAAGATTATCAAAGAAAAATCCCTCAATTTGATGTAACTATTCAATACACTACACAAAAACATGTTAATAAAATGACTGACTATTTGAACTACATGAAATTGATGAATCTGATGTCCAAATGAGTATTTTCCCAAACTTTAGCTAGAGAAGTAAAAAAATGGTTTAAATCTTTACTTGCAAATCATATTGTTAACTTAGAAGCCTTCCATAGATTCTTTATCAGTAGATGGGATAAAAATAAAAATCCATTACAAATTTTATTTGAATATGAACACATAAAAAGAGGACCTAATGAAAAAGTTCAAGACTATTGTACTAGATTCAATAGTATATACAATGCTATTCTAGTAAACATTAAACCCCCACAAGATCTAGCTTTACTTAAATTTCCTGATGGTTTTGATATGGATATGTAATACCAACTGAGGGAAAGGAACCCAAAAACACTAGAACAAATGCAAAACATAGCAGTTAGTATAGAAGCCAATTTGTTAGCCAAGAGAGCAAGAATGATAAATGAAAGAAGGGTAACAATAAAAGAGGAAACATCTACATCAGATAGAAAAATAGATAGTTTAGAAAAAGCCATGGAGAAAATGATCAATAGACTAAAAAGTATGGAAAGGAAACCACATTGGGATAATCAACAACAAGGCCCACAAACAAGAAATCCCAATTTTAGAAAAAACACCAACACTAGTAAACCTAAAGAATCAGCACCTGATCAAACAATAAGACCACCTTTCCAAGAGAACTATGCCAAAATTTCTAATCAAAATGAATATGATGAAGACACTTAGATTAATCTAATGGGCATTAATGATTATAACACTATTTTTCTTACACAAGAAGAATAGGAGTTATATGAATTACAACTGCTACAATTAGAATCTGGAGAGTCTTTTGATTACAAGCAAGGTTATGAGTTTGCAATAAATGAAATTCATAAGAAATATAACCTTAGGAGTAAAAATAATATAGAAGCACCTACTAAAAAAACTGCACAAACATAAACCAGGAAAACAATAGAAGCTCCTACAATGAAAGTACTGCAAATCCTCCCTAGGGAGACGCAACAAAACTCTAATTCAAATCAGAAAAATTCAAATCCCAATCAAAAAATTTCTAGTCCTAAAATTGCACCCAGTCCTAAAATTGTTGATATTACAGATAGTGGTGTTCAAACATCAGTTGATCCTTGAAAATCTGCTGCTAATAAGACAACAATTTATGTTAAAACAACAATTTCTGATCCAAAAACATATGCTGCTGATCACCAATCAGCTGATCCTAAAACAATTGATGCCAAAACAGCTACTAAAATTTAAAAACCTGCCAAAACTTCCACTACAACTCAAATTTTCCCTGAAAAGAAAATCAAAAATAGTAAAATAGTTGAAACACAAACAGAAAATGAAAAACCCACTGTAGAGAAAGAATAAAAATACACTCAAACTAAAGTTACTAAAGAAGAAATAATCCAATTAGGAAAAACACAAGCTCAATTCAACATCCAAAATGAAATTGCCAAACTAAAGATACCAGTTCATTTAACATAATTGGTTAAGCATGATTTATACAAATCACATATCACTGAAAATTTAAACATGAATGAAGGAGAAGACTCTGTTAATTTGAGTGATGACCAACCAGAACTAATATTTGGTCCTGAAGTAAATGGAAAACACCAAGAAGGAGGAGTTCCTCCTTTTTACATTAGCTTGGTTGTTCATGAACAAATTTTATATAACGTTATGCTAGATTCAGGAGCTTCACATAATTTAATGCCAAAATCTATTATGGAAACTTTGAATTTAGACATCACTAGACCTTAGAAAGATCTTTTCTCATTTTATTCCAGTAAGGTGAAATGTTTAGGATTAATCAAAGATTTATGTGTCACATTAGTCCAATACCTAGGAAAAAGCATAGTCATGGATATTTTAGTATCTGATATCCCTCCTAAATATTCAATGCTTCTATCTCGCTCATGGGGAGAAAAACTGTAGGGATCTCTACAATTAGACATGTCTTATGCCACTATCTCATTATTTTTTCAACCCAATAAACTTTACAGAGAGACTCTAATGAAGTACATGGTTAGTAGTGTAGAAAGACCTCGAAACTATCCTACTTATTCTACACCTACTGATATGGACTCTTTCATTTTATGTAATTCTGATTTTGGGATAGAGAACAACAAAAAATTAAAACAAAAAGAGAAAGAACCAAACAGTGAGAACATATTTCATGAATCAATGTGGCACCTAGATTTTGATGGATCAGTGAACAAATTAGGAGCAGGAGCAGGAGTTTGGATTCATAACATGGAAAAAAATCATTCATAAGATCATGTATTTAGATTAAACTTCAAATGTACAAACAATATGGAAGAGTATGAGGCTTTGATTTTAGGACTACAGATTGTTAGAAATTTAGGAGGCAAAATAGTTTCTGTCATGGGAGACTTTGACTTAATTGTAAAACAAATTAGAGGAGAATATTCTGTATATAATCCTAGATTAAGCCAATACATAGAAACAGTTTTAGATATGAAAAAAGAATTGCTTGAATGTGACTTTTTTGTAATTCCTAGGAAACAAAACATACAAGAACACAGTTTAGCAACTTTTGCTAGTACCTGCAATCTTTCTTTTCAACCAAATCACCAATATACAACAGAGGTAAGACACAGGCCTATACCAAAAAACTTAAAATATTGGAAAAAAAATTCACTGGATACTCAAATCTATCATTTCATGAATGCTGAGGGAGAATTCCATAATTGTAACATAGATACAGACTGTACAGTAGATGATAAAATAGACAGTCAGATAGATGTAAATCATTTATATTTTACAGAACCCACTAAATTCACTCAAGTAGAAATATATAAACTAGAAAAGGTAGAAATAGAATAATTAGTAGATGATGATCCTGACATTTTAAACCTTAAGAACAACTTTTTACCTAAGGGATTAGCCCCATTAGAATATATTTTTGATTCAAATGACATTGCAAGAAAACCAAAGATGGAACCATTAAGATCAGATATAGAAGAATGAAATATAGGAACAAAACAAAGGCCAAAACTCATCAAGATTTCAAAAGCCTTACCTCAAGAAGAAAAATTGAAATACATAGCTCTGTTTAAGGAATTTCAAGATGTATTTGCATGGAGTTATGAAGACTTAAAATCTTATAACACTAGCATAATACAACATAGAATACCCATAAAAGAAGATAAAAAACATTTTAAAAAGAATATTAGGAGAATCAATCCAATTTTAATTCCTTTAATTGAAAAATAGTTAAAGAGAATGTATGAAGCGTAGATAATTGCACCTATCAGATATTCTGATTGGGTGTCAAACCTAGTTCCTATTAGGAAGAAAAAAAGGGAAATCAAATTGTGTGTTGATTTCCGTAACCTAAATAAAGTGTGCCTAAAAGATAACTATCCTCTCGCCAAGATGGATCATATTTTATAGAGGGTGGTTGGTTCATCCAAGATTTCATTATTGATGGATTCTCTGGATACAACCAAATTTTAGTTCAAAAATAATACCAACCAAATAATGCATTTACTACTCCATGAGGTACTTTCATGTATTTGAAAATGCATTTTGGATTAATGAGTGCAGGAGCCACTTTCCATAGAGCTATGGATATAAGATTTGCTAAAGAAATTCATGATTTTCTTGTAATTTATCTAGAAGATATAACTGTATTTTCAAAAATTGACAATGAACATCTAGATCATCTGAGACAAGTGTTTATCAAATGTAGGAAATTTTGTATTTCTTTAAATCCCAAAAAGACTCTCTTTGGATTAGAAGAAGGTAAACTATTAGGGAATATAATCTCAAAAGAGTGAATTAGGATAGACTCAGCTAGAATAGAGGCCATTTTGAACATAAGCCATCCTAGGAATATTAAGGAATTGCAGGCTTTCTTATGTAAAATCAATTTTCTCGGGAGATTCATTTCAAACTTGGAAGAAATAATTAGAGAACTAAATAACATGTTAAAGAAATATTGAGCACTTAAATGGACAGTAGAGGCCAAAAAATCATTTGAATCAATCAAGCAAGCCCTCACAAAAACACCAGTCCTAATAAGTCCTGATTTCAAAAAAGATTTTATTATTTTGTCTTTTGCTTCAGAACATATTATTTCTGCAGTCTTACAATAGAAGAATGATCAGGGCTATGAAGAGCCCATTTCTTTTTTTATCAAATCAATTAGATATGCCACACTGAAGTATAACATAATGGAAAAGAAGGCAGTAGCTCTAGTGAAGGCTATCAAAGACTTTAGAGTGTACATCTTGTATTCACACATCATAGCATATGTTCCAAATTCAGTAGTGAAGGACATTCTGACTCAGAATGGGCCTGATGGTAATAGAGGCAAGTGGATTGCCATAATTTTGGAATATGATGTGTAAATTAAGCCCACCAAACTCACTAAAGGCCAAGGTTTAGCCAAACTCATGGCTGAATAAAATTGTCATGCCTTAGATATAAATTTTATTTCCCAATTATATGATCAAGAAGAAATGGCGACTCCACAGATCAGTGAAGCCTTTTCAGATTCACCATGGTATGCAGATATCATATTTGTATTACTAAATTTACAAGCTCCTCCAGGATTATCAAGAACTAAAGATAGATTTTTAAAGTTAAAGGCAATGAAATTTTGTATCATAGATAATGCTCTGTTTTGGAAAGATCATGGTGGCATTTTATTGAATTTTTTACTTAAATATGAAGCTGATAAATTTATGGAAGAGTTTCATGTAGGTGACTATGGAGGACACCTTTACTAGAAGTCAACTGCAGATAAAATATTGAGAGCTGGATTTTACTAGCCTACATTGTTTACAGATGTGAAAAATTATGTGACCTCCTGTCACAAATGCCAAATCTCTGAAGGGAAGAAAAAGCTACTACCTTTACCCCTTAAACCCATCTCCATAGAAATTCCATTTTAGCAATGGGGTCTAGACTTCATTGGAGAAATTCACCCACCATCCTCAGCCCAACATAAATGGATTTTGATAGCCACAGACTATTTCATTAACTGGATAGAAGCCATTCCTTATAAGCAAGCCACTGATTCTATCATAATCTCATTTTTGGAAAACAATATACTGTCTAGATTTGGATGCCCCCAAAATCTCATTACTGATAATGCAGTTGCTTTCAAGTCTAAAAAAATGATTGACTTCTGTAAAAAATACCACATTAGCCTTGGAAATTCCACTGCATATTACCCTCAAGGTAATGGTCTTGCTGAATCCTCCAATAAAATCCTTGTTAATATCATCAAGAAACTACTAGAAGACAATAAAAAGACCTGGAACAAAAGGTTAGTTAATACCTTATAGGCAGAAAAACTCACCACAAAGAAGTAAATTGGTACATCCCCTTATCAGCTTGTATATGGGATGGATTTTTTTTTCCATCCTCTTTAGGAGTGCTAGTGATGAAGATGATCCAAGAAATGCAGGTAGAAACCAATGATATCTAGAGAAGGATAAATTAGACCATACACTTGCAGCAAACCAGGGAGGAAGTCTATCTCAAGTCACAAGTTGTCCAAGATAAGATTAAAAAAAAAATTGACAAGAAGACTAAGGAAGATGATTTTTATATAGGTGAAAAAGTTCTTAAGTGGGATTCCAAAAGAGAAGAGAAAGGTAAACATGGTAAATTTTATTTCCTATGGAAAGGTCCATATGTCATTTATGGTTACAGAGGTATAAAAAATGCATTATTTTTGAAGGAGTTGGATGGATCAGATCTGCCAGGTGGACCTATCAATGGTAGAATGTTGAAGCATTACTATTCCCCATGATAACATTAGCTCAATTGGTTTACTTTACTCATTGCAGAGTTTATATTGGATTGAATGTTTTTCTTAAAAAGTTGAAGCTCGGAGAGAAGGCCCTAAGCTTTGAAAGACAAAATATCATAAGTATGAATAATGCAGAGCTCAAAAAACAGTTTCAAGGCCAGCACAGTCAAAGTTCAAGGCTACTGATTTTAAAGTTCTTGACATTTCACTGGGAAATGCCATCCCCATGTGGAGCCACTATTAGGGTCCTGTAATAATAGGATTAATAACTTTTAATTGACTTTGATTAGTCTTGTAATGTGTACATACTTTGCTTTCTGCAAAAAAAAATTCCCATATTCAAAATAAAAAATGTAAAGAGGGTAAAAGTCTTAAAAGAAAAATCAAAGGAATAAAAGAACAAAGATCAAAAAGAATAAAATAATGAACCCCAAACAAAAAGAGATAAAAATAGATCATGAATGTGATGCATATTAAAATGCCACTACTTTTTACTTTTTACTGCAAAATAAGATTTTTTGCAGCTTGTTAAAAATTCCACAATCCATGAAGGCCAAACTGTTTAATCTTGACCTTTCATGCTTTAAATTTCATGTTGATAGATAGAGAATAAAGATCTAGCCAAAAAGTATAATATTGGCAGATCAGTAATTAGGGAGAGAATAATAAGGAGCTCAACAGTTTAATCTGAGCCCTTGGAAGAAATAAGGATAGAATTAGATAGTTTGTTGTTAAAAGAAAAATGAATAAGGGTCTGCAAGATCAAATGCACCCAAACAAATGAAGAAAAAATGTTAGGGTAGTTGATGGGTAGGCAGAAGCAGTTTCACAATGCATGGATAACAGAAATTGGTCATTTCATATTTACTAATTTCCCTTCAAAATAATGTCCCTTGTAAAAATAACCCTTCCCCTTCATTTTTATTCTTTCCCCTTACTTCACTCTTTTTCCCTTGCAAAAAATCCCCTTTCCTAAAGTTAAAATGCATATTTTCCTTTAGAAAAGTAAAAATCCTTTATTAATTTCCATTTCATTCATAAATACCCCCTAGAATGCACTTATCCTAAGTTTTCAAGTTTAAAATATTAATATTGGGCCCCATTATAAAAATCACACCCCGATATTAATATTTTAACACTATCCTTAGTGTATTTTATCTCCCGCATTATATTTCATTATTAACATTTAACTCTATGTATTAATTCCCTTAAATACACGTAAACCTCGTATATATTAATTCCTCATTTATATTATCCCAAAAACCTTTATTTTATTTATAAACTATATTTTAATTCCCGCACGTTTGATTATATTTGGGCTCACTTATTATATCATCCCACCTATACCAAGGTCCCACTTTCCCTAACCCCATTGGTAAATGTATTAAACACCAACCCTATCCCATCGCATAGTTTAGAACCTAGGCCCCATGCCTATCCTATCCCCAACACTCCATCGCATCCGCCTAATCTTCGGATCTTAACCGACCAGATCCAATGGCCCTTATCGCCTGTTATCACTCAGAAAAAATGAAGCATCATTTGACAAAGTCTTAGAGGTTCATGTGTCAAAGGTAGGGTCATAAAATTCATTTTTCATTAATTGTTCAAGGAAAATTTTTAAATTTTTTTATTCATCCTATCCTAAGGCCTAAACACACCCTCATTCAAATCCTCTCATGTCACATTAGTCATGATTTTCTAAAATTTCTCATTTCCCAAGTTTATAGCACCGAAAGAATCATTTTAGCCAAGAAACCACAGTTTTGTAGCGAAATACACAGAGAAAATGCACTTTTCGCTACAAAACTGCTAATACTTTCGTAGCGAAAATGGCCAAAAATACACTAGGAACACTACGAAAGTAAGGATTCATGTTTGTCTTGTCAAATTAGTTGTTAGGTGTCAGAAAATGATTGAAAAGGATAAGTTAGATGCTATTCGATTTAGTTAGGGTAAAGATCAAGGTACATGGTTAGGGCTGAAGTCATCATTACCATTTTAAGAATGTGTGAGTCATCATTATGCTATGAGTTGTCATTGAACTTCAAAATATTTCCAAATTGAGTCATTTTTCATTCTCCATTCCGTCTTTGCATGTTATTAAGCTTTGGAGATTTATTCCACTAAGTCCAAGTTGTGGCTAGTATTTTCAAAGGTTTTCAGGTATAACTGATCAAGTGAGGCAGAGAAGACATTAATGAACCATGGCTACAAAGAGGAACACCAACAAAGGTGGCCACTGTCTAAGATATGAGCCATCAGATATGAACCTGATAAATGAAAACCCAACAGTTGTACAAGTTTTCATAAGAATAGGATGTTTACAGTTTTGTGAAAGATTACAAGGATGCCATGTACAAGTTTCTAAATAATTTTCCCTAAACTTCAATGGAACAGCTACAAAAGTGGGAATGTTGAATCTCACTATAACACCAGAGATCATTGCAGCAACAACAGGGATTCCAAGAGGACAAGAAAAATGGTTCAAAGGATTCAAATTCAACATGGATGAATGTAAAGAGTTTATCAAACCATAAAATAGTGAAGCTGACCTTACAAATGCCATTCCAAGGAGCTACATGAAAGATAATTTCTCAAAGCTACTGCTTATCATTCAAAAATATTTCACTTGTGAAGGGAGATATCATAAAGTCTATTCTTACCACTTCAAGATTCTCCTACATTTTTTTGGTAAGAAATCTCTTGAACTACCTTTCTATTTACACAAAAGCTTAGAAAAAATGGCAGATAGAGTTCAAGCTAAATCTGAGGGAAGTGAAACCTCACTTTTTCATCATGGCTTAATAAAATTGTTGGTTTTAGATGAGTTACAAAGACTAGGCAGAGACTGGTCTTCTTTTCTGTTTGTTAGTGGTTTTGAAATGGATATGATTACCCCTAAAAGAACTCCTAAACCTAGAGGCATACCATCACCTTTAGTGGTAGAACAAAGTGAACCACTAGGGCCAGAGCAGAGTGAACCAGTAATGATGGAAATAGAGCAGTTGCAGAGATTTGATACACCCACTGTGCCACCTGCAAAACAGAAGTCAATAATGAGAAAACCTGCAAAACAAGAGCCAACTATGAGTAAACAAGGAAGAAAAAGGATTACAAGAAGCCAAACAGTGGCTAAAGGAAATTTAGAAGACATACTACATGCCATTGATATTGAAGATACTCCTATAGTCCAGGCTAAGGATATAGATGAGGGTGGAAAAAAGATCATGAAAGCCAAATCAGCAAAAAATTTATAGTTTGAAGGAGAGGATGCAAGTTTTATGTTTCAAGCTAGGAAGCCCATGACAAGACATGTTAGAAAACTCTTATAAAGTAGCAAATAAGTTCATCCAGCCATTGATATTGTCCATCCACCATAAAACATTAATGATATTTCATCTCCTACAGAAGAAGATCCAGTCAGCAAGCAAAAGAAAGGAAAGGAGAAATTCATTGAAAAAATAGAGTTTGAACTCCTTGAAGAACAGTTAAGGTTAGATAATCATCAAATAGCATTCATGAAAAAGGAGGCAAGGAAACATAATATCCAAAAGGTGCAGTTTGAGAAGATGAAATAGATTTGGGAAGAGCAAGTTGATAGTGTGTCAAAGACTTTAGATGACACATAGCAGTTACTCAAATGGACTCAACGATTGAGAGGAGAGGTGAAGCATATCAGAAGAATGAAACTGCACTTGAAATATAGTAACAGAAAGTTGAAGAACCAAGTTAAAGACCTCCAATAACAACTAGATTTGATCCATGAAGAGCTGGAGAAGAAGGGTCTAAAAATGACTATAGTTGAGAAACCCATAGCTTTAACTCATCATCAATGAAGAAGAAACACCTCAAGACTCTTAGGTTGAGTTGGTTTATGTTTTTAAAGGTCAATGGCATGTTGAAAATGAAATTTGTACAACTGGAAGTTTCCTTTTCAAAACAAGGCAAAAATTTGGAATTTACACAGGTTTCCACAGTTTTGTAGCATTTCCTAGGCTTGAAGCCAGGAAAATGATGCGAAACCACCTGTAGCTTTATTTTTTCTTATAAAACCACTTTTTATAGCTTCCAAGGAGATTAAATGATAAGGAAGATGTGTCAAGGTATGATGAACACAATGTAAGAGGAAAAAAGAATAAATTTTGATTGCAAAGGTCATTTTTTTTACACTACGAAAGCACGCTACGAAACTGCCATGCTTTCGTAGCGAGCTATTTTGAAGGTTTTAGAGCATTTTTGGACAGGTGGACACTTTCAAAAGTTTAAGGGACTTTTCCAACAATCATCCAAGACTTGAAGACCATGAAATGAAGACAACTCATCAGCTAAACCATCCATTGAAGATAAGGACATGTTTTCCTAAAAAATAGGGTTTGTTCCATAGGTTGAGAAGAATATTTAAGATGTCAAGAAGTGATGAGTTCTATAATAGCTCATTCAAACATGTGAAGCATTAGTTGTCAGATTTTTACCTGTTTTAAGAGATAAGGTTGTTGATGTAATAATTTGTAGTTTGAGTCCTATTAGGAAAAGGACTGTTTAATAGAATAGTTGACATTTTCTCATTAAATTACATGTTTTCTTGTTATGCAAGGCATCATTAGGAAAATTTCGATGAATCTAGCCAAGAGGCAGGTCATATTTGAGGTAAGAAGGTCTATTAAAGGGCAGATATTCAAAATTGTAAAGGGTTGGAGAATTTTTTAAAATACTGTAGCTTTATGTAATTTGACTGATATCAGTAATACAAAGGACTTTTTCTTGACAAACCTGAGATTCTTATGGAGTTTTTAGTGCTTTTCTGATCTATATTTTTATGTGTACCATTTTCAATGGATTTCATCTTTAATACTCAGAATTCGTAGGTGTATGATCTGACTTCATTTATTGATGAAATGGTTGTGTTATTCCATGTTCCATGTGTGATTTACCTTTTCTTAAAAACTCTTACCTACCTCAGCTTCCATGTCAAGAGACCTTACCACTGAACTACTAATTTTTTGACTCCATAAGCCCAATGGTTATAGACTTGTACTCTTTTCAACTCACACACATCACAATCAAGTTAGTTTCCAAGTAGAGTTAGCCATCTAGTTTCATCATTATCAGATATGATTAACCCCTTTGAGAGAGCCCTCTCAGACTTAAGAGGCTAAGTTTCAGTCACACGTTGGCTTGAAACAGTTACATGAATTTGTCTGGTTAGCAGCCAATCAAGTGCAATTTTGTGATAACATCACCTATCGCACAGTCGATAGCCAACTCTTTAACCACCCCAAGGCATTGCGATATCTGCAGTTTTCGGAGCTCTGCTCCTGGCTATGTGGCATTATTCTATTCAATCGCATCGCCTGAAACTTAACTCCCTACCACCTTTGGCCAATGCGAAAACCATTGTTCTATATTCTTGCCCATTACGGAAACCACCCTGCCCATTTGAATTTGACCTGCGCATTCAATGTTTTAACCATTGTTGATTAAAAACCAATATAACCGCCCTTTGCAGCCTTTTTTACCACTTTCTGTTATCATTCGTGCAGAAGGAGCATTTTCGACCTAAATAATTGCTGCCAACCTCATTTTAAGCTTTGATTACCAGAAATCAACACCATTTGTTGTTACAGCCAGTGAAGAATTCATATAAAACACTATAAAGACCCTTGAAGCCTCAAAGAACCTTCGTTGTCTCAGAAACCCTCTGCAAACTTAAAAATATTGATTTTATCCAAGTATTTTTCAAAGAAAATACTTGTACTTAATCTAAAGATAAAGTAATAAGTAATTGAATCATTTAGAAGCCTTTGCAGACCTAAAGAAAGCCCTATTTCCTTTCAATCCTTTCTGCAGACCCTAGTCTTCTTTTTCACAGAACTTTGAGGTCCTAAGATTATTTTTAATCACAGAGAATACAATATTGGATCAATTGAACCATTGTAAACCAGAAGATAAGTCCTTGTTTCATCCTAAATTAATATGCAAACTGTAATTATCCTTCAGAGGTGCTCCTAAAGGCCTTAATCTGTTCTTCAAAGTTAAAAGAATAATCAATTGATAAAAGGTAATTAACAATGGCTTCCAAAGGTATTATAATTGCAAACCCCCTGCAACCTCCTGTTGTAGATGTAGAGCATACCCCCTTAGAAGATAGATATTTCAAAATTAGTGACTCTGTCACTGAATTTAACCTTCTTGAGCTCCACTGCTAGAGCCATGACAAATATATTGACCAAGATGAAGAAGTTTTTATCTGGGAGTTCAAATTTCCTAAATATGTTGTCCCATAGACATTCCATTGCCCAGAAGTGATCAGAATTTGTCAATCCTGTTATTTCCCTGATCAAAGAGCCATTATAACCCCTGGAAAAGAAATTCTACTAACCATCACAGCTGATTCAATCAACCAAATGCTGCAGATCCAACCTAGACCAGATGAAACCCCTTTGCCCATTGAGGCTCTTACACAGTTATACCTAAATCTGGACTTCCCCAAGAGGTTCCATATTTTTTAGAAACTCGTTCCTTTATCTGTAGAGACTCCTAAGACAAATACTCCCTACCCATCTGCAATATTTTCTGAGAGAACCAGGCATATCATTAGCATGTTGTCTTTTATTCTTGGTTATTTCACAGATAAGCATGTTGATGCTTCAATACTAGGTTTCCTATCTACTTTCACACCTGGTCAACCTCCTGCTACCATTTTCAATTTTTCCCAGCACATTGTTGATACTATGCATGAACAACTTGTCAAAATGCCTGAAGAAGGTGTCTTCAAGTATTCATCAGTCCTATTCTACATGTTTTAATATTTTCAGTCTGAGAAATTTTCAATCAACCTTCAAAAGCTTGATTTTGAAGGTAACCCATAGTCAGTTATATTTTGGACTCTAATAATCAGAAGAGACTCCACACAGTCCACCTACACAGAGTTCATTGATTATTTCATTCATCATATGGTTAATATGTTGAACAACAGCATGCGGCCAAGAATCAGTGAGGAAATTAAGAAGGTCCTGCAATTATCAGAGCATAATAAAACAAGAGACTGGTACCTGTATCAAAACCATACAGATATTAGGTATATGGATCAAATCTTCTTCTATATAAACTTCCCAAATACCTCCCAATGAGGTTATTTTCCCTTGATTATATCAGGCAGATCCTTAATTCTGATGGGATCAATTTCTTGGCAGCAAAAAAGAAGACACGGTTCAAAATAAAAAATCAGGTTGGCCCTTTTATTTTTGTTATTGCTTAAATCTACCTCAGGTTGAAGGAAGGCAGAGACAGGATAACACCAAACCACGCTCAGTCTGGTAGCTAGCCCTACCAGAACAGGAGAGGGCTCTCTTCGGGTCAATCTCAGTGAAACGTATTCAATGGGGCTTGAGATGACTGAAACAACAACTAATCTTAGGCTAGATATACAAATAGGAGGATTTGTTTTGATTTTTTGGGGTTTTTGTTGGAAAAAAGGGAAAGGCAATTTTGGGCTTGGGGATGAGGCCAAATTCTTGCAGAGTTCAAGTTAGGGAAAGGAAGGAAATGACTTTGATGTCTTATATTGATTGAATGGATAGAAAAGACTGCTAAGGAGCTGAAGAGGGAAAGAGGCTGCAAGGATCCTCTTCAAACGGAGGAAAACATATAAAACTAAACAAAAGTTTAAGGCAGAGCACCAGCAAACTAATGAATTCTACCTTAGTTACTCATTTGTTTAATTTCAGAAGAAAAGAGAAGGGAAATGGCATACATAAAACATTAATGAACTTACAATATCATGGAGAAAAACACCATCAAAACTCAGAGCCACAAGGATCCCAACAAGTGCTGCAAAACCCTGGTCTTTCCTTTGCCAAAAAGCTGAAATGAATATACAATGAGGTGCCAAACTATACCCAAAAGTCCCACCCTGAAAATGACTCAGAAAATACATAATATAGACCAGCCTAACCCCTCCCCATGCCTCCATGGGTCGAGCTCATCCTTCTAGGGGCTGTTTCAACCAATTCTAAACTAGGAACTGAAATCTAGGCAATCAAACAACTTGCCTCTATATGGTAGGAAACTGATTCATTCATTTAATTTTCACTTTTTAGTGAATGAATCCTCTAGAACAAGTAAAAATGTGCCAAATTTACATCATAGTCATGAAATTACATCAAAGTAGATCAAGAGTTACATCAAAAAGTGAAACTAGTCAAAACTGGGCGAAATTCTGAGCTAAAGAGTGAAAAATAGGCCAAAATCCTCTATGCGCCGCGCCCAAAATCTCTATGCATAGCACATATTTAGAGCTGATTTTGAGGCACTTCCTGAAGTCCAAATTGAGCTCATGATAGCTCGTTGGAAAGACCTTCCCGTCTAACTTCCAACCCAAGTGGAATTTCTGGATTTGGTGTCCATTTTCCCCTCCAAAACTTCAATCTCCCAAGACTGGTTCCTGTGTGTGTAAAAAGTGGCAAAAAGGCCATTCTCAAGGTGTTTTTGACCCTTTAGGCCACCCAAAACTTGATGAAATCCTTAGGCCATTCCTGAGCATGCATAAATTTTTACAAAAAAATCCAAAAATATCAAGTTTTCCTCCAGAAGGTCTCCCAATCATAAGCGCGCGCAAGGTGGCGCTACGTGTTGGGCAGGAAAATCTTTTTGTGACCAAAAATTCAAAAATGACAAAATTTTCTCCAAATTTGCTGAAATTTGGAGTGAAGGTCCCCCATCAAGTGCCATGCTCAGCCAAAGAAGCTTCAGCCAATATTTGAAGTGGATCAGGCCTTTTCTGACGTTTCAGTGCTCTCCTCAGCCTCGCCTTCAGGATCTTAATCCTCACTTTGCAAACATGTGTGCGGGCCCAATAGTGGTTCTTCATATGTCTGAGCATGTCCTTGTCCTTGTTTTCCTTCGCCAATAGCTTCTTAATATGAATTTTGACTCTCGTAAGCCAAATCTCCCGCTCAAAGGATGTCATGTCACCTGGTCTTTTTCGGGCCAATTCCCGGTCTTCGCGGATTTTCTGCAACTCCATGAGTGTCTGTTGATCCTCCAATTATTTATTCCACTGCTCCAAGTAATTTATAACCCATTGAGCTCTCTGCAATTTCTCAGTCAATGTGTCGATCTCAAATTTCTACTCCTGGATGGTTTCTTTCAGCTTTGAGCTGGGAGAGCTCAAATCAACATCAATGAGTGTAAAATCAATGTCTTGGCCTCCTGAAGGGCCTTCATCCTGCATAGGCCTCTTGCCTCTGTCCTATACCTATGCTGATGTTGAAGGAAAGACCCCTTCCACCCCAAGTGGAGATAGTACTCACGCTGCTGATGAAGGTAACGAGACCCCTTCCACCCCAGGTGGAGATAGTACTCGTCGTGCTGCTGCAAATAAGGCTCTGGTGCCTCTCTGATAGGTAACACATACTGGAACACTGATAGGCTCTGTCTCAGGACCCTCAAACTAATGCGCAGGCTCACCCGCATCATGAACAATCTCTGGAGGAGGCTGAGGGGTTGTAAAGAAGTCATGGGAAATGAACTCCTCCCATGCAATGCCCTGCAATCCAAGATGATGTACCACAATGATCTTGATGAGCGCATAATGATAAATGTTGTTATGCTACCGCTCGAGAGTCTTCTTCTGCACAAGAGTAGTCATCCACTCTATTTTTTGACACATGAAATATGGAATGCTCATCATCCTCAGTCCCATGAAATGCATCAATAATCGAATATGGTAAGCATAAAGGCGCAAGAACCGGCCCTCACAGCTGAAGTACCTGATGATGAGTTTCATCAATGGCGCATAGGACTCCTTCAAGAATCTGAAAGGGAACACCCTGCTGAGCTGCCGCATATATCCAGGACTGGTGTATGGCTCATAATACGCTTTTTTTAGCTGTTGTCTCTTGTTCCATTGCTCACCTACATTCGGTATTCCAATTGCCTGAGAAATGGTTTCTGGTGTCAAGGTGAAATTTACACCAGTGAGGGTAACCTGACCATCTCGCAAATGTAACACAAACAAGCGAACCAACTCCTGATGATGCTGAGTTTGAGAAATCATCTCACAATACTAAAAGCATGACTGTTGCTGAAAGCAAGCCATTGCAAGTGGGCAGGCCTGCAACTGAGTCAAAGAAGTGGGCTCTTCTCTGACGTGTCTGCCCCCTTTATGAGGCCTTCTCAGTACATTAAGCTCAATGGTTGAGTCACTGTCTTGCTCATATGATGAATCTGTCTCTATCATGATGCTTGCAATGTGTATGACAAGTGTATGTTTGATTGGTTTGAAAATGTAAAATTGGTGTTTTGTTTGCAATGCCAAATATGCCAAAGAGCAATAATGAACTGTGAGGAATATGGGACAGTGGGAAAAGTGGACTATGGAGTTTGTCAAGTGAGATTTGAAATGTGTTAACAGTCACTTGAATGTGTTTAGGGATGTGGGGTTTGGGAATTTGCTACAAATGATATGGGAGAGGGTTGGTGATGGGGAAATGTAGTTTTAAAGATAGGGATAAATGAGAACAAGTTATATAAGTGAAGAAAATATATTTGAGTCAAGTGAAATTAAGGATGTGAAGACAGTCACTTGACTGTTTTGGGAATTGGGATTTTATAAGTGATATGAAGGAGGGAAAGTTGTAGGAAATGGTAGGGTTTAGGGATGGGATATAGGGAAATAGGAGAGGGGCCTTATGATAATATGACAATGATGGGAAATACAAGTGAAAAATGGAGTGGGAGCGTTTGGCGCCAAACTCAACTTTTAATACTCAGATTCAAACCCTTGGAGCAGTTTTCGACCACATGAGAGGTTTTATAATTTCACTAGTCAAACTCTTATATCCTTTCCCCCAAACAATATCAGACACGAGTAAATAGCAGTGGCAAGGGTGCATAACTTACTTGGAGAAAAAGTGTTGAAGTTATTTTGAAAACTTGGGAAGCAGTGATATAAAATTGGCCTGTCGGCTCTATGCGCCCCGCACAAACCCAGTGCGTCGCGCCTCCTGGATCCGCCACGACAGTTGAAAATTACATGGTGAAACTTGATCCAATGCGCCGCGCGGTCTATGTGTGCCACACCCTCCTTCCGATGCATCGCGCAGCACTCCAACACACAGTCGGCCTTCAAACTCACAATTTCGTTCTTCTCACAACTGAGCTCGACTTCTCTAATGCTTCTTGAATGCAAATGGATTGATAAATGTGGAAAATATCTCATATAGTGAAGAATTTGATTTTTGCTTTGCAAAGACCTACTTTTGTAATGTTTTGAAATTGGCACTTTTCACGTTTTTAATGTAAACTTTGATTCTTGTTTCCACTTTGATTTTTGGCTGAAATGATGGCTCCTTTGTTGATTTTTTGCAAGGATGGTGGCATGTTTCGGCAAAGGCGACCAGGGCTGCACCTTGAAGAATCTGACAACTGGAAAAAAAAAATTGCAAATATACATAGCATTTATTACAAAGGACAAAATGACGATTTTCTTCAAAACAGAGTTTTGAAGAAAAGTCATGATCAATCATTATAACAATGAAATATTGTGATGAAAACTTATTTTGAACCTCCCTCTGGCCTGCTGGCATTATTAGACACTTTGAAGACGAAATTTGCGAAACCCTAGACCTAAAAGACCTAAAAAACCTAAAATGACTCTTTGCTGGCCAAGAGGCCAAAATAGGACTATGAATGACTTTAAAATAGATTTTATGAACAGACCTGAGCCAGCAGGTACAAGGCATGAGGGGTATGACTGAGAAGGCCCTTCCGTCAGATGATGGCATGCCCCTAATGGAGTGTAGATGAATGAACTAAATGGGACACCTAAAAATGAAATGCAACAAGAGAAATGATCTCTGACGGAGGGATGAAAAGACCGACTCTAACATTGGCTCCAATGGGGATGGTAGCTCCTGGGAGGTGCCAAGAATGGCAGATCTCTGGGAGAGATAGACAGTGCCTTCGTCCATTGGGCTATGGAATCATTGACTTGACAAAACTCTTGACTCAATTTATTGACTGAAATTTGACTCAAAACAACTCAATTTTTAAAACTGAAATGACTAAAAACTGACTTAACAAACTGAAACCAAAGTTGAAATCCTTCTTCAGAATTATAGCCTTCACTTCGGGCCCCAGACTGAAGAAAATATCACAGCACACACTTGTAATGAAACTGAAATAAAATGGTATGTACAATGACAATGTAAAATGCAGAAATCATATCAGAAATGGTACCACTTGAGCAGCCAACCATTGACCGGCCCTCCTGGACAATCTTCCCCGTTCATCTCCTTCAGAAGAAATGCATTCTGACCACGATATGCAGCAATATTAAAGGGACCTTTCCAGAGATTTTCAAACTTACCGTGCTTATCTTTGTCCTCCTTTCTAGCATCCCACTTCAGCACTACTTCCTCCAATTGGAATTTTTCCACCTTTGCTTTCCTGTCATAGATTTTCTTGATTCTCTCCTGTAACTTGAATGTGTTTTGAAAAACTTCTTCCCTCATTTACTGCAAATGAATCATCTGATTTATTCTTCTCTGCATATGGCTTTCTCACTGCCAGCTTCTTGAAGAAGCTTCACCACCGGAACAGCAAGGGAGGTAGGAAACACCGTGTCTACTCCATATACCAACTCAAAAGGAGACATACCAATGGATATTTTCTGAATCACTCGGTCTGCCCAAAGTGCATTTACTAACTTTTTATGCCAACCTTTCTTATTGATTTCCAGCAACTTTTTAAAGATGTTGACCAAAGATTTGTTGGAATATTCCGCCAATCTGTTGCCTTGCGGATGATAGGCGGTTGAATTTCCCAAAGTGATATGATACTTGTTACAAAACTCAATCATCCTTTTTGATTTGAAAGTTGTTGCGTTATCAGTAATTATCTTATTCGGGCAACCAAAGCGAGACAAAATGTTATTCTCAAGGAAAGAAATTATTACCGCATTCGTAGCTTGCCTGGTGGGAACTACTTCAATCCATTTCGTGAAATAATCTGTCACCATGAGGATCCACTTGTGCTGAGCTGAAGAAGGAGGATGGATCTCCCCAATGAAATCCAAACCCCACTGTTGAAAAGGGGTGCTTACCTCAATAGGCTTAAGTGGCAAAGGCTGTAATTTCTGTCTTCCTTCAAAAATCTGGCACTCATGGCAGCTTTTGAAAGTCTTATACACATCAGCAAACAATGTAGGCCAATAGTATCCCGCTCTCAAAATCTTATTGGCTGTTGTTTTCCAAAACAAGTGACCGCCACAATCTCCTTTATGGAAATCCTCCATAACCCACTTTGCTTCTTCTTACACCAAACAATTCAACAGGACACCACCAGGATCTTTCCAATAAAGTGCAGAATTCAAAATACAATATTTTGCAGCCTTCAATTTCAAAGTTATACCTTTGTTTTTAGTGATGTCGGGCGATGGCAACAAATTTTGAAGAACATACACAATATCTGAATACCACGGAGAAGCAACAAAAATTTCCGATACCTGAAGTGGCGAATTCTCCTCATCATCATCAGACATAGCAGCAATCAGATTTATGTCTAGTGCATGCAAATTCGATTCAGCCATAAGCTTCACCAGCCCCTGTCCCTTGATAAGCTTCGTGGGCTTTATCTCCACATCATACTCTAGAAAAGCTGCAATCCACTTGCCTTGTCTTCCTTCCGGATCAGTTTGTACTAAAACATCTTTCACGACAGCGTTAGGAACATAAGCCAAAATATGAGAATGCAGAATGTATACCCGGAAATCCTTTAATGATTTCACAAGAGCAAGAGCTTGCTTCTCAATGATGTTATATTTCAAGGCTGCATCTCTTATAGTTCGACTGAAAAAAGCTATTGGCTTCTCATGCTCATCTCTTTTCTGCATTAACACGGTTTCCATGGTATGCTCCGAAGCAAATGAAAACAAAATAAAATCTTGGGTGTAATCCGAGCTGATTAATACTGGAGCTGAAGATAGTGCCAACTTCACTAAATTAAAGGACTTTACAGCCTCTTCAGTCCACTTCACTTGGCTGTCTTTTTTAAGCATGTTTGTAATCTCTCTTAGATGTTCAGCAAGGTTAGGCACAAAGTGACGTAAAAAGTTCATCTTACCATTAAAAGACTGAATCTCCTTCTTGTTCCTAGGAGGGTCAATTTGCTGAATTGCTTCTACATGTGCTGGATCAATACGAATGCCATCTTTTGAAATAATGTGACCAAGTAGTTTGCCCTCATCCATGGCAAACAAACTCTTCTTCGGATTAAGTGACACACCATATTTTCTGCACTTTTGAAAGACAACTTTCAAGTGATACATATGCTCTTCATCCGAATTGGAAAATACTGTCAAATCATCAAGGTATATGACAAGAAAAACATCCTTCTCATTCGCAAAAGCCATGTCCATCGCCCGCTGAAATTTTGCACCAGGATTCTTTAAACCGAATGGCATCTTGGCATAGTGGAAAGTTCCCCACGGAGTGGTGAACGCTATTTTGTCTCGGTTGTCCTCATGGACCAAAATTTGGTTATACCCGGAGTAACCATCGAGTAGTGACATACGAGATGCTCCAACTACTCGCTGAAGTATATGATCCATTCGGGGCAATGGATAATTTTCCTTCAATGACACCTTGTTCAAATTTCGAAAATCATTGCACAACCGAATCTCACCTGTCTTTTTTCGCACTAGCACCAAATTGGAAATCCAATCAGAAAATATGATGGGAACAATGATTCCTACTTTGTACAACCTGTTTACCTCATTCTAAATTGATGGCAGCAACTTCGGGTTGATTCTTCTTAGCTTTTGTCTGAAAGGCTTCTGATTAGGCTTGATTGGAATGGTGTGCTGAATTATATTCGTATCATACGTCTTCAAGTCTGAATAATCCCAAGCAAACACATCAGAAAAAGAGGGCAACAAACTAATATATTTAGCCTTTACCTCCGGTGACAATGCTTTTGACAATTTCACCATCTTTGGATTCTCAGCTGATCCAATGTTTACATCTTCAACTCCCTTTTCAGTTGGCCGCAAGGTTGGTTTTTTAGCTACATCATCCTGATCGAAGAGCTCTTCTAAATGTATCAAACCTTTAGGAATAACATTATCTTTTAGCTGCAACACTTCCATTTGATTGACTTGCACATCATATTCACCATCATCATATTCTACATCAATTGAGGTATCTTTGAACTTACCTTTTTTTTGCAGAAATTCATTAATCTCATCATCATCTTGGAAAACTTGCCAACATCTTTGATTATCCGGGACGGTAGGACGGTGCTTCACATGGATTTCGAACTTATTACTTGAATTCATTGGGATCTTCAAGTTACTTGTTACCTTAGCAAGTGCATTTTCAATTCCATTTTGAATGCGAGGAATACAAGTCAAGGTATAATTTGAAAACTACTTCAAAATATCAAGGACAGCGTTCCGGTAAGCCCACATCCGGGGATGTTTCATTTGATATTCACCCTTTACCTACTTAATCACCAATTCGGAGTCGCCATAGACTACAATTCTCTTAGCATTCATCTTTCTAAGAATATTTAAGCCAGCAATCAGAGCTTCATACTCAGCCTCATTATTTGAACAATCAAATGCTAATTTGTAAGAACATACCCGTACATTGCTTGGTACCTTGTTAGGAGCAGAAAAAGGACTGCGTACCCAAATACCAATCACATCACCATCATTTCCCACTGCACCATCGAAATCCATGGTCCATAGACCCTCTTCATCATCCTCTAAGTGCTGAAATTGTGCTAGCTATGTTTTTTCTGCTTGCTGTCCACTATCTTTAGCTGATTGCTCAACTATGCTTTCCGGTTGCTGCCTTTCTTTCTGCAAAACTTCTCTGAAATTCTCGGTAATCTCTAGAATATCTTCTGCTTGAACTAACTGACTATATACATCATTGAAACTATCAACAAACAAAACAAAAGACTCTAAATCTGTATGTACATAATTAATCGGATGATTCACCGGTTTCTCCTTGGTTGTAATCATATACTTCATTTTTTGTTCCTGGTACAACTTTCTCATTTGGCCAAACACGGGAATCGTCGCATAGGAGAAATCTAACTGTAATGTCTCTTTCAATTTTTCTCCCCAAGATCTGAAACACCTGAAACGTATACAAATCCAGGGAAAGTGCTTCTTCGCCCATCCGGCATTCTTTGTTGGAATGCAGTCAAAACCCCAACAACCAGAGTCTTTAATAGGCTGACATCTCACTCTGCTAGAATCAAATGAATAAAGATCATGGTAGTTCCTAGTGTTGTCTAAACCCAACTTCTCCATGATTACTTTCGGCATAAGATTATGGGAAGCACCGGAAATGAACATGGCATTATGCAATACAAACTCATGCAATCGAAGACTAATATAAAAAGGAGGCACTTCGCTGTCGGGAGACTCACCATCTAAATCTAGTCCAAATATCAGTTCAGGTTGATCATCTTCAATATTCACCATATCAGACATGGGATCGAAATTCAAAATTTTGGAAACTTGACCTTTATAACTGTTGTTCCTCATTAGTTCAGTCAAGGGAATGGATACCTTTAATTTAGAAATCTCATTCTCCAAACTAAAGGCTGAAGTCTTTTCGATCTCTTTGGCTGGAACATATTTCCTTTCAGCCTTCTCCCTCATTGTAATTGGCTAATTTGATTTTTCTGCTGATGATGACCTGGTGGCAGCGGGATCAACTATATCTTTTGCTTTCTTTTGTGCAACAGGTGAATCATTTTTAGGTGTTGAAACTTCCTTTCTCTTTTGAATTGGATTGATAGGCACATATTTTTTTTTGAGAGAATATTGCTTCTGTTGGGCTGGCAATGCATTCATATAACCTCTCTGATACTCATCCGACTCTTCCTCAAGAGCTGCATCATTAGCCAAATAAAATCCTCATCTCTTTGTACCGCTGAACTTTCTGCATACTCCTCATCTTCAGTGATATAAATGGGAAAATCATCAGGAGTAAAGAAGTGATTTTCCTCCCCTACTACATCATCTTCATCATCTAAATCCTGACCAACAAAATTCTGCTGAAGAGGTGTCTTTACTTGTTGTTGGACTGCTGGTTCTTGTGCTCATTGTTCTCATTGTTCAATCCTAAATTGTGGCTGCTGCTGACCACAGAGGTTGGGATTTCAAATCTGCGGTTCGGGCTTATCAAGTGTGAGCTTTTCAATCATTCTTTCCACCTTGCGAAGTAGCTGATCTGATGTATATGTAGAAGCTTCTTCCTTTATCACAACTTTCTTCTCTGCTTTCAATCTAGCTCTCTTGTTATTCAAATTTGCCTCAACATTCACGGCAATCTTCTGCATGTCCTCTAAAGTGGGTGGATCTCTGTCTCATAATGAATAGGCCATCTCTGGATCAAAACCATCCGGGAACTTAAGAAAATCTGATTTCTTAGACGGCCTCAAATAATCAGGAATAGCATTATAAACCGCATTAAATCTGATAATATAGTCTTGGACGGACTCACCAGGGTTGCGCTTGATCTTGGTATACTCAGAAGTGATTTGAAGTGGATCTTTTTTCATTTCCCACCGATCTAGAAACTGTCTTTGAAGCTCTTCTAATGTAGCAATACTCCTGGGCTGCAAATCTCTGAACCATTTACGTACCTCACCTCCAAAATTTTACACAAACAATCTCATGGAGACATTCTCTTCATCAATTTCATGGAGATCAAAGAAGTCTGTCATTCTATCAATATGCTGCTAAGCAAGCACACTTTGAGGAGTACCATCAAACAAAGGGATTTTACTCTGATAATCAGCGGGCATGGGATCCAAGTTCTGGGGCAAAACAAGAGGTGCGAATCTAGCAGCCATTGCTCTTGGTGGATTTATGATCTGTCTTGGAGAAACGGGTGGAGAAGGAGCAGTATATGTACGAGGTGTATGTGGTGGAGATGGAGGAGGAACTACTGCACATTGCTGATCAAAAATATATGGTTGAACGGGAATGGTAGGAATGAAGGAAGGATCAGCGTGAACTTGTGAATCAGAAATAATTGCTGATGGACCAAGAGTTTCAGAAGTAGATTCGATAAACTCAGGAATATTCGTTGCCACAATAGAGTTCTGAATGTTCAGGATGTAACTATCAATGGATCTATTATCTTGTTCAATCTCAAGATACTTGATAAAATCAGGATTTATGACGGTAGAACCAGTAGCACTTTCGGATTTAGTTTCAAACAACGACAGCTCGAATTGGTCATCAAACTCAATATCTTCAAGGAACTCAAAAATAGTCGGGCATGAATGAGATTTCAACAAAGGGATCACAGGACTTTCTCGACGGAGGATTCTTGAAATCAGATTGGGATTCTCATACACTTGAGGCGGATCAGGATCGGGATTAGCTCTTGTATGTCTTCTGGAAGCCAGTGTGTTGATCTATTCAAAAATCAAGGGACAAAACCGATCTATTCAGCCTATCAAATTCTAGACTCAATCACCCAAAAGTCCAGAACGATGTAATATACTGGGGTAGTTCACAAGTCAAATGTCACGTTCACAAGCTAAACCGGAGATTGACTGAAGCAACATTTATCTACTTCCGCTAATGCAAAGCAAAAGCGTTTCGAAAGCTACCTGGCGTAACTTTAGGCTCCGTTTGTAACTTATGAAACAAATAAAACCAACAAGCAAACCATTTTCTTCCCAAGTATGGTCGCCACTATGTTAGTTCCCAAATCCACCTTAGGCTGAAGTAAGGCAGAAAAAGGACAACACCAAACCACGCTCGACCTCGTAGCTAGCCCTACGAGGACAGGAGAGGGCTCTCTCCGGGTCAATCTCAAGAAAAATGTATCAATAGGGCTTGATATGACTGAAATGAATGCTAATTTTAGGCTAGGTATATAAATCAAGGAGTTTGAAATGATTTTCGGGGTTTTTTGTCGGAAACAAGGGAAAGGCAATTTTGGGCTTGGGGATGAGGCCAAATTCTTGCAGAGTTCAAGTTGGGGCAAGGAAGGCAATGACTTTGATGTCTTAGATTGAATGAATGGATAGAAAAGACTGTTGAGGAGCTGAAGAGGGCAAGAGGCTACAATGATTCTCTTCAAACAGAAGAAAACATATAAAACTAAACAAAAGTTTAAGGCAGAGCACCAACAAACTAATGAATTCTACCTTAGTCACTCATTTGTTTAATTTCAGAAGCAAAGAGAAGGAAAATGGCATACATAAAACATTAATGAACTCACAATTACATGGAAAAAAACACTATCAAAACTCAGATCCACAAGGATCCCAACTTAAGTCTTTGCAAAACCACAGTCACTGCTTTGTAAAAATTAAATGATTACTACAATAGAGTTAAACTATTCCCAAGATTCCAACCATGAAATTGACTCATAAAATACATAATATAGACCAGAATAACCCCTCCCCATGCCTCTAGGGTTCGAGCTCATATTTCTAGGAGCTGTTTCAACCAATTCTAAACAAGGAACTGAAATCTAGGCAATCAAACAACTTGCCTCTATATGGTAGGACACTGATTCATTCATTTAATTTTCACTTTTTAGTGAATGAATCCTCTAGAACAAGTAAAAATGTGCTAAATTTACATAATTTTCATCAAATTACATTAAGATAGATCAAGAGTTACATCAGAAAGTAAAAATAGTCAAAATTGGGCGAAATTCTGAGCTGAAGAGTGAAAAATGAGCCAAATTCCTCTATGCATCGCGCCCAAAAACTCTATGCATAACATAACTTTGGAGCCGTTTTTGAGGCACTTCCCGAAGTCCAAATTGAGCTCATGATAGCTCGTTGGAAATCCCTACCTGTCTACTATCCAACCCAAGTGGAATTTCTGGATTTTGATGTCATTTTCCCCTTGAAAATTACAATCTCCCAAGACTGGTTCCTGTGTGTGTAAAAAGTGGTAGAAAGGCCAATTTCTAGGTGTTTTTGACCCTTTAGACCAGCTAGAACTTGATGAAATATTTAGGCAATTCCTGAGCATACATAAATTTTCATAAAGAATACAAAAAAATCAATTTTTCATCCAGAAGATCTCTCAAACGTAAGCGCGCGCAAGGTGGCGCTGCGCGTTGGGCAGGAAAATCTGTTTTGTGACCAAAAAATCAAAAATGACAAAATTTTCTCCAAATTTGCTGAAATTTGGAGTGAAGGTCCCCCATCAAGTTTAATGCTCCACCAAAGAAGCTTTGGCCAATATTTGCAGTGGATCATGCCTTTTCCAACGTTTCAGTGCTCTCCTCAGCCTCGCCTTCAGGATCTTAATCCTTACTTTACAAACATGTTTGCGGGCCCAATAGTGGTTCTTCATATGTCTGAGGATGTCCTTGTCCTTGTTTTCTTTTGCAAATATTTTCTCAAGATGAATGTTGACTCTCGTAAGCCAAATCTCCCACTCAAACAGTGTCATGTCACCTGGTCTTTTTCGGGCCAATTCCCGGTCTTCACGGATCTTCTGCAACTCCATGAGTGTGTGCTGATCCTCCAATTATTAATTCCCTTTGCTCGAGTAATGATAATTTATAACCCACTGAGCTCTCTGCAATTTCTCGGTCAATGTGTCGATCTCGACTTTCTGCTCCTGGATGATTTCTTTCAGCTTTGAGCTGGGAGAACTCAAATCAACATCAATGAGTGTTAAATCAGTGTCTTGGCCTCCTGAAGGGCCTTCATTCTGCATAGGCCTCTTGCCTCTGTCCTGTCCCTGTACCTGTGCTGATTTCAAAGGCGATACCCCTTCCACTCCAAGTGGAGATAGTACTCGCGCTGCTGATGAAGGTAACGAGACCCCTTCCACCCCTGGTGGAGATAGTACTCGTTGTCTTGCTGAAATAAGCCTGCGGGTGCCTCTACGTCGGGTAACACATCTTTGGAACACGATGAAGCTACGTCTCGGGACCTCAAGGCGATGCGAAGGCTCACCTTGCATCTGTGAAAAATCTACGGAGAGGTGAGGGGGGGCTGTAAAGAAGTCATGGGAAATGAACTCCTCCCATGCAATTCCCTACAATCCAAGCTGATGTACAACAATGATCTTGATGAGCGCATAATGATAAATTTTGTTAAGCTGCCACTCGGGAGTCTTCTTCTGCACAAGAGTAGTCATCCACTCTATGTTTTGACACATGAAATATGGAATGCTCATCATCCTCACTCCTGTGAAATGCATCAATAATTGGATATGGTAAGCATAAAGGCGCGAGAACCGGCCCTCACAGCTGAAGTACCTGATGATGAGTTTCATCAATGGCGCATAGGACTCCTTCAAGAATCTGAAAGGGAACACCCTGCTGAGCTGCCTCATATAACCAGGCCTGATGTATGGCTCATAATACACTTTGTCTAGCTGTTGTCTCTTGTTCCACTGCTCACCTACATTCGGTATTCCTGTTGCCTGAGAAATGGTTTCTGGTGTCAAGGTGAAATTTACTCCAGCGAAGGTAACCTAACCGTCATGCAAATGTAAAACAAACAAGCGAACCAACTCCTGATGATGCTGAGTTTGAGTAATCATCTCAAAATACTGAAAGCATGACTGTTGCTGAAAGAAAGCCATTGCAAGTGGGCAGGCCTACAACTGAGTCAATGAAGTGGGCTCTTCTCTGACGTGTCTGCCCCCTTTACAAGGCCTTCTTGGTACATTAAGCTCTGCGGTAGAGTCACTGTCTTGTTCATATGATGAATCTGTCTCTGTCATGATGCTTGCAATGTGTATAACAAGTGTATGTTTGATTGGTTTGAAA